>CM069867.1:3820000-4420000 GCA_036172795.1 Pelodytes ibericus
ACCAAATCACATGCCACTGTGCCATTATCCCACCAAATCACATGCCACTGTGCCGTTATTCCACCAAATCACATGCCACTGTGCCATTATCCCACCAAATCACATGCCACTGTGCTGTTATTCCACCAGTGCAGATTAAGCAGCTGTCCTGTTAAAGAGCTGCTGACATATGTCAAGGTACTGTCCGCATTCTTTTCACCCATGTGTTTCACCACTTCTGGGGCTTTTTCTTTTATGTTAACGTCCTTAATAAAGTCCTCCAATCTTCGGTGGCTTCCACCGCGCATAATTCTACTGACGGCGTTCTCTTATGAGATTTCCCAAATGTTCCAGTGATGGACGACTACCATGGACAATATGTGGAAAGAGGAAGGAGTATGATATGAAGGAGAGGATTCAGAAATTCACTTAATTAGCTATGAGTCAAGGGTGTCTTTTTCAGGCTGGTTATAAAACATAATAAAGTCAATTCTAGAGGTAATTGGTGGTGGGATCCCTCTGAGGCCCCCCCTGTGTATTATATGCCTAGGGCTTCACTATGGCATCTGTCATTTGTACAGACAGGGATCCTCTGGAGAGGTAATCACAGGAGAACAGCCTCGTCATTCAATCTTCCAGGAAAAGATGGACATCATCTTACTGTAAAACATTTAGATGGGTGTAAGTAAATTGGTAATGAGGATAGATTGGAGAGCTTTCCTGAAAGCCAGGCTTTGCTTCCGGAGACAATATGATGTCAAACCTTTAGGTTGCCAAATTCTATGCCATGCCTTAGTTACAGGAACACTTGTATGCAGACGTTTGTCAATCTCATAACATGTTTAAAATGTTATCTTTCTCAATTTACGTCTATTTAACCTGTCCTGTGCAAAACATAACACAATAGCTCCTATTTGCTAGGGTGAGAAGCTCGCCCCTTTAATTTGGAATGCTTATTAAAAAAAAAGTGCATGATTAGCAAATATCACGCAACCTAGTAGTCTACATGTCCAGTAAGTATCCCTAATTAAATGGGTGATGGTGGCCCATGGACATCAGCAGTTGTGGTCTCACTAGGGCCCGCTACGCTAGGGGTCATGGCCAACCCCTGTGACAACTTGACTATCCAACCGATACCTGCTTACCCCCACCCCCTTGTGTTATTACTCACATTGCATACCGTTGGAGGCAGGAAGCATCATGGGAAGTTTTCCTCCCAGCTGTCAAATCTGTGATGTGATTGGTCGCGTGCAATGGTGCATGTGCAGTTCAATCGATGGTATGAACTGTATTCCCAGACTTATGGGTAAGGATTGCTATGTAAATGTCATTGCATTTGTTGCTTTGGATAGGAATGGCAGGCTCTTGGGTGCCCTGGCAAACTACGTGGGATCAATACAATGCTGTGGTTAATGAATTGGGGGAAATCTAGTGCTGTAGCAAACTACATGGGGTCAGCCTGGTGCTGTGGATAGGGTTGTTGGACCCACTGGTTCTGTGGATAAATATGTGCGTCAATCTGGTGCTGTGGCAAGTGATGTGGGGGCAATATGGTGCTGTGTACAATTAAGTGGGTGTAGTAATTTGTAATGAAGTGAAACGTGACAGTCTGCGTGACTGGGGTTCTTGGAGAGCCCTGAGGGCCGAACACCTCCTTTGGACTATGGGCGCTGTCTTTGGATGTGCTATGTTTGGGGGTGCATACCTTGGGGGCATCAGTGACACCTTGATTCAGTATAGCTGGACGTCAACGCAGGCTCACTCAGGATGTCAGCCAAGATATGTACCTGAGCTGTAATCGGGGGCTAAGGAGGGGATTTTCTACCACAGACAGAGGGGCTACCGGCCTTGGGTAGCCATTCCGTTACATAATTATCGCCGCATAACGTGACATGGGGCAGTAATGGCACTGTGGAAAAGAAAGTATGGGATAAATAGCACTGGGGAAATTGGGAGACATGGCACTGGCGAGTTGCGTGATGAGGTGGGGGCGCCCCAGGGAAATTCTCAGGATCCAGACTGTGAGATTTCTATGCCACTACAGTATATCAGTAATATCTTGTAAACAAAACATAAGTGACAGGTCATTTATAAAATAAGAAAGAAAATAGTTTTAACATTCATTACGCCAAAGAGTTGGGGCTTCTCTGGCATGAATGTTTCATGGATATTGCACTGTGCTTTGAAATTATTACTTTACTGTGAGTGTGGTGGATACATGGAAGAGTCTTCCAGCAGAAGTGGTAGAGGTGTAGGTGTAGAGGCTATCCTGGACTGGATTTGTATGACTGCTCCTCCCCAGGGGAATGTTCCACTCATTTGGAGGGAGCTGATTGGTTCCAGCAGGTCTGGAAAGAAGATGGAGGAGTCGGAAGTTGAAGTAGGTTTAAACATTTGCCATATTAATAAATTCATCTAATACTTATCTTTTATCCTAATCTAATGTGCTTATAATTTACCTCTGAAATGTCAGCATGTTCTGCGCTACAGCACTGACATATTGTGCAACTCCTCTGAGGCCATGGCTCCCCTTCTTCTATCAGTCTGTCTGCTGCCTTCTGCTTTGCTGCCATTCTTCCTACATGATCTCATTTGCCTTCACATTCTCATTCTACCAGCTCAGTGAAACAGCAGCTTCACAAAATGTTCTTTGTTTTTTTGTACAAAGACTATGGAATATCTTTTGAATGTTACATCACATAAAAAAAAACCATTAAAAACTTGTTAGGGAACAAGAACTGGACAGAGACAGAAGGTAAGATGCAAAAATACCTTTATTCACGATAAATAGAAAAATGGTAAAAAATAGTCCAAAAGCAATATCCCGGAGGCAAGCCGGGGTCAGGAGCCAAAGTGGGAAGTCAGCTGAGCCGGAACAAAGCCAGGAATCAAGAACCAGAAAAGACGTCAGCCGAGCCGGGTCAGGAAGCCAGAAATAATGCAAGGGCAAATGAGCTACTGAGACTAGCTGCTTAAATACCTGGTCTGAGCAGTAAAGGGGTTGGCTAATAACAGCCAGGTGAGTAAACATGGTAACAGATTGTTAATACCATCTGATTAACTCACTGAAGGAAAGGGTTTCTATTTAAACCAGCAGAGAAACCCTGACAAAACTATATGAGGGAGAAATAACTTTTGCATATATAATATACATGTCTGAGTTTATTCTCTCTTTAATTATGTAGGGTTGTTCACAATATGCCACAAAACAAATAAAAAATAAAAGTTTTTAATTGCTAAAATAAAAGTTAAACCAAATACTTCTAAATCAGTTTTGTTGATTGAGCAAAAAAAAAATCACTAGCAATGGGTCATTTTGATAAATACATTTGATGATGTTGAAAGACGTGGCAGCCCCAGGTACACTTTATATAATGTAACTGTTTTTCAAATACATAAAAAACGTCATCTTAAAAAAAAATCTAGGAACAATTATTGGCAAAAAGACAACTATTCTACTTCTTTTCTTTGACATAAGACATTTCAGGATACAGTAATCAGAGCTGTGTGTTAGAACGAACAACATTTTCTAATGAGGGAAAAAAAAACCATTGAAATGAGTCCCTTCAATAGAGAGAAGAAATGGAATCATTGTAAATCAAAATCAGAGAACAGCCTGTTAATCAATAAAAGAAAAAATACACATCCATTTTTATATAGTTTCAGGAAGAAACGAGGAACAAAGAATCCGAGGGGAAAAAATCTGATAAAACCATCGCAATTATTAGAACAGCACATAGTGATTTTCGGCAAGTTATCACACTGGAGATTTAAAGAGACCAATGTACTCAATTTTCTTTACTATTTGTAATAATGAACTGTGTGTTCACCGGCCTATGGATTATGTTTTTTGTAGTTTTTTAACCTTGGCAACCTATTCTTGCATTAAACAGTTTGTCAGTTACGCACTGGAGATCCAGGGGCTGGACATCATATTTGTATTGGATCCCAGTCTAAATACTTCATTCATGAAAGAGAGAACTGCGGAGAATGTTTCTCTGGTCTCTTGTTTCTGAATTTACTGGCTACTTTGGCTTTAAGTATAAAATTGCCTTCTCCGTTCCATATAATTCCTTTTTTCATGAAGTCTTGCGGCTCTTTTCCATGTGGATCCAGTCCTCTTTCGTTCCCCCTATCAGATTCACATCTCTGCTTATCGCTTCCCTTGCAACAGGACTTATTCTGGTGCCTAATTTAAAAAAGCTCCATATCCTGGCGTACTCCATCCTAGAGTGGTCTAGAGTGGTCTTTACTACCATTATATTGAGTTGATTCTGCTATTTGGAGTTTTACTCTGTTTGGACGACAATCCTGTTCCTGTTTCTTGCCCCGATTTGGTTGGCTACCCAGATCCTGATTCTGACCCCACGAGACCACCCTATTCCTGCTTTGTGACCCGGCTATTCTGACTATTCTCTTGTCCAATTCTTGTGTATGACTTCTCAAGAAATCATTATATATCTATATGTAGCCGTAACCTAGACGGGCCTTGGGCTTTTCTAAGTCATTGGCTATACGGACCTCACGCTACCTTGGCAAGTCCCGTATTAAGGCAAGTCATTTCCTGGTGGAGTTTGGTTAGCTGGTATTGGCACCCGTAACTCCAGCTTCCACTTCTATATACCTTTATTTCTAGCATTTCGCTGTCTGAGAAACAGTTGCTGATCACGCGACTAATGAACCTGATATCTTTCAGGAAGTGGATTAATGTGTTACAGCGGGGTTTAATGCATCATGAACGGTCTATGGATTTAGATGAGTCATCCAATGACTCACTGGGATTTATAAAATAATCTTAAACATGTGCTGGTTAAGGTACGCTATTCAGGTGTTGCATCCATACCCCTGGCTGATGTGCCCATAAAACTCCAAACATTAACAAGATGTATTTGTACATGCACCAATTTGCCAGGTAGCATCCGGCTGCTGTGGCTACATGAGGTGCACTTCCAATTTTGGTAAATGTTGCTCTTTCTGACGTCAGGCCCCAGTCTTTGCCATGAGTATTCTTCAGATGAGAGTCTCTTTTTTGCTATTATGTCTTATGTATATAAACAAAGTATGTGTTGATCTGGAGGGATGCAGGTTCCCCACCCCTGGTTTAGAGGGTCTCAAAGCTCATGTATTTTGTGCAGATGCAAATCAAATGTATTAATTCTTGGAGCGCTGGGTGATTTATTTTATTTATTTTTCTGATATTTTGTTTTTGTGGACCCTTCCACCCCTCAGCCATCCCGTAAGCTTCTCTACTGTTCCAGGTTGATTTAATAAGAATAGAAGCAATTCTGCAGAAGCAGACAGAGACCACCGGACCCTACTGACCTCGATCAAACTCGAGTGAAGAACTCCAGCTCTAATTGGCTGTGAACACCAGATTCCAGACCAGCTCTGCCTCAGCTAAAAGACAGAGCTGAGAGCAAACCAATTTGAAGCTGTAAACTAAATATTGAGTTTATTAAAGATGAAAGGGCATTCCTTTTTTAACACTTGCCTCTTCTAAGGATAGAAAATGTTTTAAGAAAAAAAAAGTCTAGTGTTCTAAGAAAACGAAAAAGTCCTTAGCCACAACAATGTCTTGGAAATAAACAAGTTAACTTTATTATACAAGATTTGCATTTAAAGAGACTGCTCAGATAATAACATTGACCAAAAGACTTATTAATATTAATCCTTGAATATAATATATACGTGAGTTAATTCACAAAGTAGAGCTGCGGAGATCTGAATCTGCAAATCTTACTCCACACCAGTCATCTTTAAAAACGTTTCCAACTTTTTATCTTCAAACTTACTCGTTTGGTAAGTTTATACCATAACTATCTGTTTTGTTTTGCTTATTGTTCGTTTATTTGATTTTGTGTTAAAAAAAAAAAGTGTCATTCAAACTATTGGATCAAGGAAAAAAATTCTGCATGCTAAATCCTTATGAAATGCTTCATATTTACATTAGTCATGTAGACATGTGGAGAGCCCCAGGCTCCACACATCACGGGATTCTTCCCTTAAAAATAAAACGTTTGATAATCAGAGTATTCGTTGAAATTCAGTTCTTTACAGTGGCAGCCACTAGGGTCAGCATCCCATGTCTTCTAGTAATTACTAAGCCACATATAGCGAATGAGTAGACTTCCAAAACAGTGGGCTTAGCAAATACGTTGATGAAGCATATCTCATTGAACAGATCATTAGTCTCCTGCAGTGAAAGCTGTTTGTTTGTGAAAGATTAACTATTCCTTACAAATATTAGCTCATTCAGTAATACCAAGGATCTTCATGTCGAAAGTAATATTTGGTTAACCTGATCCTGTGTTTTGATACCATCTTCATGCAGTTCACCTAAACCTAGCCCATTAGGTATTGTCAATAAGGATGACTTGACTGTGGAGAACTTCTCCGATAGCGTGGAGGGGGTGGTGGTGGTAGGGGAAGGGCTGGGAAGGGAACAGGGGGCAATTGCTCCCTGAGTTAGTATTTAACCTGACTTAGTAGACTGGCACTGCACCACTTTTCTAAATACCCCAGTGTGTTGGCTGGGAAACCATCTTCCTTAGATGAGAATCTGGCTGGGACCTGTAGGTTTGGTTAGAAGGTCCAGAGAACAAGAATGCTCAGTATATGTTGAATTTTCAGGTAGTCATTTATATATGTTTATATTGAAGAGGAGAATCCACTCTCATCCACATGCATTCCTGATCACCTGGGCCCACTTCCGACAAAAAACTGGACGCCCCATGCTATCAGAGATAGGCAAAGTATCACCAGTGTCTGCGTCAAGGTCAGTAAAGGTCATTAGAACTTCAAGATCCAGTTGATGTCCACCATGCTTAATATGAGAGCCAACTGCAGCTTGTTATATGTGATGTATAAACCACTGTGTGATTTCAGCACTATGGACAGCTACGTGCACTGCAGCGGTACTATGGATAGCTACCCGCACTGCAGCGGTACTATGGACAGCTACCCGCACTGCAGCGGTACTATGGACAGCTACCCGCACTGCAGCGGTACTATGGACAGCTACCCGCACTGCAGCGGTACTATGGATAGCTACCCGCACTGCAGCGGTACTATGGACAGCTACCCGCACTGCAGCGGTACTATGGACAGCTACCCGCACTGCAGCGGTACTATGGATAGCTACCTGCACTGCAGCGATACTATGGACAGCTACCTGCACTGCAGCGGTACTATGGACAGCTACCTGCACTGCAGCGGTACTATGGACAGCTACCCGCACTGCAGCAGTACTACGGACAGCTACCCGCACTGCAGCGGTACTATGGATAGCTACCTGCACTGCAGCGGTACTATGGACAGCTACCTGCACTGCAGCGGTACTATGGACAGCTACCTGCACTGCAGCGGTACTATGGACAGCTACCTGCACTGCAGCGGTACTATGGACAGCTACCTGCACTGCAGCGGTACTATGGACAGCTACCTGCACTGCAGCGGTACTATGGACAGCTACCTGCACTGCAGCGGTACTATGGATAGCTACCCGCACTGCAGCGTTACTATGGACAGCTACCTGCACTGCAGCGGTACTATGGACAGCTACCTGCACTGTAGCGGTACTATGTACAGCTACCTGCACTGCAGCGGTACTATGGATAGCTACCTGCACTGCAGCGGTACTATGGACAGCTACCTGCACTGCAGCGGTACTATGGATAGCTACCTGCACTGCAGCGGTACTATGGACAGCTACCCGCACTGCAGCGGTACTATGGACAGCTACCTGCACTGCAGCGGTACTATGGACAGCTACCTGCACTGCAGCGGTACTATGGACAGCTACCTGCACTGCAGCGGTACTATGGACAGCTACCTGCACTGCAGCGGTACTATGGACAGCTACCTGCACTGCAGCGGTACTATGGACAGCTACCTGCACTGCAGCGGTACTATGGATAGCTACCTGCACTGCAGCAGTACTATGGACAGCTACCTGCACTGCAGCGGTACTATGGACAGCTGCCTGCACTGCAGCGGTACTATGGACAGCTACCTGCACTGCAGCGGTACTATGGACAGCTACCCGCACTGCAGCGGTACTATGGACAGCTACCCGCACTGCAGTGGTACTATGTACAGCTACCTGCACTGCAGCGGTACTATGGACAGCTACCTGCACTGCAGCGGTACTATGGACAGCTACCTGCACTGCAGCGGTACTATGGACAGCTACCTGCACTGCAGCGGTACTATGGACAGCTACCCGCACTGCAGCGGTACTATGGATAGCTACCTGCACTGCAGCGGTACTATGGACAGCTACCCGCACTGCAGCGGTACTATGGATAGCTACCTGCACTGCAGCGGTACTATGGATAGCTACCTGCACTGCAGCGGTACTATGGACAGCTACCTGCACTGCAGCGGTACTATGGACAGCTACCTGCACTGCAGCGGTACTATGGATAGCTACCCGCACTGCAGCGGTACTATGGACAGCTACCCGCACTGCAGCGGTACTATGGATAGCTACCCGCACTGCAGCGGTACTATGGATAGCTACCTGCACTCAGAACACGTCTGGAGCCTTACTCACCCTGAAATGTCTTGTAATTGGTTTTCTATTCAGATTTTGCCGAAACATGACAAATAAGGACTATACCAAATCATCTGTTTGATCTTTGGTTACTTTTTCTCAGTGACATGATTTTCCTATAATATCAAAATTCACTGAATTAAACGTACGTCTGTAGTTGCTGTGTTCCTCGTGCAGAGGAGACCTGCCAGGCTATTTGGATCTGGACTGCCCTTATGGGTGGGAGAGGATTCCTCTGTAATGGTGCAAGCGAGCAAAAAAAAAAAAAAAAACAATCGGTCAATCGTCTTCCGAGTAGGTTACAACCTATAGGACCGGCTATTCTCGCTGAGAGGGATCCCACATCTTCGTTTATTTTGATCATGCTCCTAAATATAACCAGTAGGCAGTCTGTTTTACAAAGCAAAAATGAAAGAGGAAAATATACTATTTATTATTATTATTTATTCACAAACGTAAACAGATTAGGGGATACACTGGAGTCTGCCATAGCATCCAATGTTCCTATGCCCCTGTGGTGGGGTCTTTTCTGTGTATTAAGTCTGTTGGTCTTATTCCCTTGATGTATGATAAAGGCTATGTAAGAGCCCTCATGTGATGTCCGTACATTGCGGATACTTCATGCGCTCTTAGCGTCTTTTGGGTTCGGTATCTGAGTATTGTATGCAAATTGAATGTAAATCAAACCTAGCCAATCTACTAGGTCTGCCATGTGGGGGATATGCCTTTGGACTGGACACAATACTCCTTTTAAGGCTAGTAACCCGGAGAAGACATTTTACTCGTGTTAGACTGTAATGGCCTTTTGCGGGGGACAATTTAATGATGTTCTATAGACACCTTGATCTATGAAACTGGTGGAAAACCAAGCCCATAATAATGAAGATAAAGTTCATAAGGGATGAAACAGGCTCCCCATGAGTGGGTTATTGGCTCTGTGCCTCTATCCTGACAATCCTGGCAATGACTGCTATCCCTATTTACATATTCTTACCCAGAATCCTTTAGTGGCGGTGTGAGCAGTGAACAACGGAACAACTGCGAGCAAGACTTGTCAAGGTTGTGTATCTACCTAGACTACTAACCATTAGCCTACCTTGAAACGCCCATCTCTTCAACACAGAACGGTGTCATAAAAACAAAAACACACACCCCCCCCCCAAAAAAAATTAGCATGTCCTTTCCAAAAGTTCAACGTTTACGCACATCTTCATCACAAACAAACGAGAGAAAAAAAAAGACAATACAATATATAGTAGTGATGATTCATACAAGCTTAGAGAGAAAAGTGTATAAAATGCAGTGTATAACATAGAGATAACATTCATTTGATTTCTGGATGTGCTATGAGTAATATCACAGCAGGCGCTATCAGCAGCAAGCAGTCTATGCAAAGAGACGAATGTCACACAATTTGCTCTCTGCAGATTAAAAACTTGCTTATGCAGTCAGGCAACGATATCTGCGTCAACATTTTAATATTCAACAGGATTAATAATGCAGCCAAAGATTTATGAACAAAACTTTAAAAAAAAAAAAAAAGCGAAAAAAAGTAATTTTAGATTTCAATTAAATCAAAGGTCAGGGTACTGTTACAAACGAAGCATATTGCAGGTTTAATCAGTAAGGATTCAAAATCTCCTAGTGCTATTCTGCAAAAAAAAATAAAAATAAGGATTAAGCTACTATTAATTCTCAGCCATTTTCTAAGCTGTAATCTGCAAAACCTGAATTGTATTTGTAATTATTCCCATCATCGTATTTTTTTATTATGTCTGCATCCTTTTATCATGGTGGTAGCAATCATATTATATTGGGATTATAATCCAATCATTTTTCTTCCTTGATTTTTTAATAGTTTTTTTTTTGTTGCTGGACAAAGATACAACTATTAAAGCACAACTATTGGCAAAACAATGACATTAGATTTATTGAAAGATGGCATCCTGTGTAGCTATTTTAGCTGGAAATGCTTTAATGAAAGAGTACACATAAAGCACCTTATTGTCTCGCTCTATCAGGGGGTAGACATATTGGATCAGATAAAGGAAGATCTAACGCAACATTCTAAACAACATGTCTGCTCTTAACACAGCTATACAAGCAAAGACGGGTCAATAAGGTCATTTGTATTGTTTCGTGAAAGCATGTCTATATAAATTGTCTACACTTGATTCAATCTTTCAATTAATCAAAACTTCATTTCTTTTCACATTGAGACAGATGTCCTTTAATGGATGAACCACAGAGTGCACTAACGTCCTGCTTTTGATGCAAATTGTCCAAAATAGTGAACTTTATGAAGTTTAAGTCACCATCCCCCAGATCAGCTCTTCACTGAAATGGAATGTAGTCTTCTAAGGTGAATGTTCTTATCTGCAATATAGTACGATGGTGTAGCCATCAATTAAACCAAATTGCATTCTTGTGGACCTCTCCACACACCCACTTGGACCTCTTAGTAGAAGGTCTCATGTTCCTTCTCTGCTTTGCTGAATTCTCTTCTTATGATGAGACTTGGAATGAGATCATTTCAATAACCCGACCCATTCATTTGGGCTGATCAAAATGGTAGCCTCAAAATCCCACATTATTGTCTATGGAAAGATTTGGGCTATTGTGGAAATAGCAGAAATCCCCCCGAATTCCACGGAAATGCTCACAATTAAAATAGCACATGGCCACATTGTATCACCATTCAATACACCCCAAGGGCAGTGGTTGCAAGGATTACATAGAAACATAGAGTGTGTCGGCAGATAAGAACCATTCGGCCCATCTAGTCTGCCCAATATTCTAAATACTGTCATTAGTCCCAGTTCCCTATCTTATATCTAGGATAGCCTTGTGCCTATTCCACGCATGCTTAAACTCCTTCACTGTATTAACCTCTACCACGTCTACTGGAAGACTATTCCATACATCCACTACCCTCTCAGTAATGTAATACTATCATTAGTCCCTGGCCTTATCTTATATCTAGGATAGCCTTATACCTATCCCATGCATGCTTAAACTCCTTCACTGTATTAACCTCTACCACTTCTACTGGAAGACTATTCCATGCATCCACTACCCTCTCAGTAAAGTAATACTTTCATTAGTCCCTGGCCTTATCTTATATCTAGGATAGCCTTGTGCCTATTCTACGCATGCTTAAACTCCTTCACTGTATTAACCTCTACCACTTCTACTGGAAGACTATTCCATACATCCACTACCCTCTCAGTAAAGTAATACTTTCATTAGTCCCTGGCCTTATCTTAAATCTAGGATTGCCTTATACCTATCCCACGCATGCTTACACTCCTTCACTGTATTAACCTCTACCACTTCTACTGGAAGACTATTCCATGCATCCACTACCCTCTCAGTAAAGTAATACTTTCATTAGTCCCTGACCTTATCTTACATCTAGGATAGCCTTATACCTATCCCATGCATGCTTAAACTCCTTCACTGTATTAACCTCTACCACTTCTACTGGAAGACTATTCCATGCATCCACTACCCTCTCAGTAAAGTAATACTTTCATTAGTCCCTGGTCTTATCTTATATCTAGGATAGCCTTATACCTATCCCATGCATGCCTTAACTCCTTCACAGTATTAACCTCTACCACTTCTACTGGAAGACTATTCCATGCATTCTACTAATACCTCTCCCTATGCAACCAAGCATTCTGCTAATCCCTCTCCCTATGCAACCAAGCATTCTGCTAATCCCTCTCCCTATACAACCAAGCATTCTGCTAATACCTCTCCCTATACAACCAAGCATTCTGCTAATACCTCTCCCTATACAACCACGCATTCTGCTAATACCTCTCCCAATGCAACCAAGCATTCTGCTAATACCTCTCCCTATGCAACCAAACATTCTACTAATACCTCTCCCTATGCAACCAAGCATTCTGCTAACACCTCTCCCAAACCAAGCATTCTGATAATACCTTTCCCTATACAACCAAGCATTCTGCTAATACCTCTCCCTATGCAACCAAGCATTCTGCTAGTACCTCTCCCTATACAACCCAGCATTCTGCTAATACCTCTCCCTATACAACCAAGCATTCTGCTAATACCTCTCCCTATACAACCAAGCATTCTGCTAATACCTCCCCCAATACAACCAAGCATTCTGCTAATACCTCTCCCTATACAACCAAGCATTCTGCTAATACCTCTCCCTATGCAACCAAGCATTCTGCTAATAGCTCTCCCTATACAACCAAGCATTCTGCCAATACCTCTCCCTATGTAACCAAGCATTCTGCTAATACCTCTCCCTATACAACCAATCATTCTGCTAATACCTCTCACTATACAACCAAGCATTCTGCTAATACCTCTCCCTATACAACCAAGCATTCTGCTAATACCTCTCCCTATACAACCAAGCATTCTGCTAATTCCTCTCCCTATACAACCAAGCATTCTGCTAATACCTCTCCCTATACAACCAAGCATTCTGCTAATTTCTCTCCCTATACAACCAATCATTCTGCTAATACCTCTCCCTATACAACCAAGCATTCTGCTAATACCTCTCCCTATACAACCAAGCATTCTGCTAATACCTCTCCCTATACAACCAAGCATTCTGCTAATTCCTCTCCCTATACAACCACGCATTCTGCTAATACCTCTCCCTATGCAACCAAACATTCTACTAATTCCTCTCCCTATACAACCAATCATTCTGCTAATACCTCTCCCTATACAACCAAGCATTCTGCTAATACCTCTCCCTATACAACCAAGCATTCTGCCAATACCTCTCCCTATACAACCAAGCATTCTGCTAATTCCTCTCCCTGTACAACCAAGCATTCTGCTAATACCTCTCCCTATACAACCAAGCATTCTGCTAATTCCTCTCCCTATACAACCAAGCATTCTGCTAATACCTCTCCCTATACAACCAAGCATTCTGCTAATACCTCTCCCTATACAACCAAGCATTCTGCTAATACCTCTCCCTATACAGCCAAGCATTCTGCTAATACCTCTCCCTATGTAACCAAGCATTCTACCAATACCTCTCCCTATACAACCAAGCATTCTGCTAATACCTCTCCCTATACAACCAAGCATTCTGCTAATACCTCTCCCTATACAACCAAGCATTCTGCTAATACCTCTCCCTATACAACCAAGCATCCTGCTAATTCCTCTCCCTATACAACCAAGCATTCTGCTAATACCTCTCCCTATACAACCAAGCATTCTGCTAATACCTCTCCCTATACAACCAAGCATCCTGCTAATTCCTCTCCCTATACAACCAAGCATTCTGCTAATACCTCTCCCTATACAACCAAGCATTCTGCTAATACCTCTCCCTATACAACCAAGCATTCTGCTAATACCTCTCCCTATACAACCAAGCATCCTGCTAATTCCTCTCCCTATACAACCAAGCATTCTGCTAATACCTCTCCCTATACAACCAAGCATCCTGCTAATACCTCTCCCTATGCAACCAAGCATTCTGCTAATACCTCTCCCTATACAACCAAGCATCCTGCTAATACCTCTCCCTATGCAACCAAGCATTCTGCTAATACCTCTCCCTATACAACCAAGCATTCTGCTAATACCTCTCCCTATACAACCAAGCATTCTGCTAATACCTCTCACTATACAACCAAGCATTCTGCTAATACCTCTCCCTATGCAACCAAGCATTCTGCTAATACCTCTCCCTATACAACCAAGCATTCTGCTAATACCTCTCCCTATACAACCAAGCATTCTGCTAATACCTCTCCCTATACAACCAAGCATTCTGCTAATACCTCTCCCTATACAACCAAGCATTCTGCTAATACCTCTCCCTATACAACCAAGCATTCTGCTAATACCTCTCACTATACAACCAAGCATTCTGCTAATACCTCTCCCTATACAACCAAGAATTCTGCTAATACTTCTCCCTATAAAACTAAGCATTCTGCTAATACCTCTCCCTATACAACCAAGCATTCTGCTAATACCTCTCCCTACACAACTAAGCATTCTGCTAATACCTCTCGCTATACAACCAAGCATTGTGCTAATACCTCTCCCTATACAACCAAGCATTCTGCTAATACCTCTCCCTATGCAACCAAGCTTTCTGCTAATACCTCTCCCAATACAACCAAGCATTCTGCTAATACCTCTCCCTATACAACCATTCTGCTAATCCCTCTCCCTATACAACCAAGCTTTCTGCTAATACCTCTCCGTATACAACCAAGCTTTCTGCTAATACCTCTCCCTATACAACCAAGCATTCTGCTAATACCTCTCCCTATACAACCAAGCATTCTGGCTAATACCTCTCCCTATACAACCAAGCATTCTGCTAATACCTCTCCCTATACAACCAAGCATTCTGGCTAATACCTCTCCCTATACAACCAAGCATTCTGCTAATACCTCTCCCTATACAACCAAGCATTCTGCTAATACCTCTCCCTATACAACCAAGCATTCTGCTAATACCTCTCCCTATACAACCAAGCATTCTGCTAATACCTCTCCCTATACAACCAAGCATTCTGCTAATACCTCTCCCTATACAACCAAGCATTCTGCTAATACCTCTCCCTATACAACCAAGCATTCTGCTAATACCTCTCCCTATACAACCAAGCATTCTGGCTAATACCTCTCCCTATACAACCAAGCATTCTGCTAATACCTCTCCCTATAAAACCAAGCATTCTGCTAATACCTCTCCCTATACAACCAAGCATTCTGCTAATACCTCTCCCTATACAACCAAGCATTCTGCTAATACCTCTCCCTATACAACCAAGCATTCTGCTAATACCTCTCCCTATACAACCAAGCATTCTGCTAATACCTCTCCCTATACAACCAAGCTTTCTGCTAATACCTCTCCCTATACAACCACGCATTCTGCTAATACCTCTCCCAATGCAACCAAGCATTCTGCTAATACCTCTCCCTATGCAACCAAACATTCTACTAATACCTCTCCCTATGCAACCAAGCATTCTGCTAACACCTCTCCCAATGCAACCAAGCATTCTGATAATACCTCTCCCTTTACAACCAAGCATTCTGATAATACCTTTCCCTATACAACCAAGCATTCTGCTAATACCTCTCCCTATGCAACCAAGCATTCTGCTAGTACCTCTCCCTATACAACCCAGCATTCTGCTAATACCTCTCCCTATACAACCAAGCATTCTGCTAATACCTCTCCCTATACAACCATGCATTCTGCTAATACCTCTCCCAATACAACCAAGCATTCTGCTAATACCTCTCCCTATACAACCAAGCATTCTGCTAATACCTCTCCCTATGCAACCAAGCATTCTGCTAATAGCTCTCCCTATACAACCAAGCATTCTGCCAATACCTCTCCCTATGTAACCAAGCATTCTGCTAATACCTCTCCCTATACAACCAATCATTCTGCTAATACCTCTCACTATACAACCAAGCATTCTGCTAATACCTCTCCCTATACAACCAAGCATTCTGCTAATACCTCTCCCTATACAACCAAGCATTCTGCTAATACCTCCCCCAATACAACCAAGCATTCTGCTAATACCTCTCCCTATACAACCAAGCATTCTGCTAATACCTCTCCCTATGCAACCAAGCATTCTGCTAATAGCTCTCCCTATACAACCAAGCATTCTGCCAATACCTCTCCCTATGTAACCAAGCATTCTGCTAATACCTCTCCCTATACAACCAATCATTCTGCTAATACCTCTCACTATACAACCAAGCATTCTGCTAATACCTCTCCCTATACAACCAAGCATTCTGCTAATACCTCTCCCTATACAACCAAGCATTCTGCTAATTCCTCTCCCTATACAACCAAGCATTCTGCTAATACCTCTCCCTATACAACCAAGCATTCTGCTAATTTCTCTCCCTATACAACCAATCATTCTGCTAATACCTCTCCCTATACAACCAAGCATTCTGCTAATACCTCTCCCTATACAACCAAGCATTCTGCTAATACCTCTCCCTATACAACCAAGCATTCTGCTAATTCCTCTCCCTATACAACCACGCATTCTGCTAATACCTCTCCCTATGCAACCAAACATTCTACTAATTCCTCTCCCTATACAACCAATCATTCTGCTAATACCTCTCCCTATACAACCAAGCATTCTGCTAATACCTCTCCCTATACAACCAAGCATTCTGCCAATACCTCTCCCTATACAACCAAGCATTCTGCTAATTCCTCTCCCTGTACAACCAAGCATTCTGCTAATACCTCTCCCTATACAACCAAGCATTCTGCTAATTCCTCTCCCTATACAACCAAGCATTCTGCTAATACCTCTCCCTATACAACCAAGCATTCTGCTAATACCTCTCCCTATACAACCAAGCATTCTGCTAATACCTCTCCCTATACAGCCAAGCATTCTGCTAATACCTCTCCCTATGTAACCAAGCATTCTACCAATACCTCTCCCTATACAACCAAGCATTCTGCTAATACCTCTCCCTATACAACCAAGCATTCTGCTAATACCTCTCCCTATACAACCAAGCATTCTGCTAATACCTCTCCCTATACAACCAAGCATCCTGCTAATTCCTCTCCCTATACAACCAAGCATTCTGCTAATACCTCTCCCTATACAACCAAGCATTCTGCTAATACCTCTCCCTATACAACCAAGCATCCTGCTAATTCCTCTCCCTATACAACCAAGCATTCTGCTAATACCTCTCCCTATACAACCAAGCATTCTGCTAATACCTCTCCCTATACAACCAAGCATTCTGCTAATACCTCTCCCTATACAACCAAGCATCCTGCTAATTCCTCTCCCTATACAACCAAGCATTCTGCTAATACCTCTCCCTATACAACCAAGCATCCTGCTAATACCTCTCCCTATGCAACCAAGCATTCTGCTAATACCTCTCCCTATACAACCAAGCATCCTGCTAATACCTCTCCCTATGCAACCAAGCATTCTGCTAATACCTCTCCCTATACAACCAAGCATTCTGCTAATACCTCTCCCTATACAACCAAGCATTCTGCTAATACCTCTCACTATACAACCAAGCATTCTGCTAATACCTCTCCCTATGCAACCAAGCATTCTGCTAATACCTCTCCCTATACAACCAAGCATTCTGCTAATACCTCTCCCTATACAACCAAGCATTCTGCTAATACCTCTCCCTATACAACCAAGCATTCTGCTAATACCTCTCCCTATACAACCAAGCATTCTGCTAATACCTCTCCCTATACAACCAAGCATTCTGCTAATACCTCTCACTATACAACCAAGCATTCTGCTAATACCTCTCCCTATACAACCAAGAATTCTGCTAATACTTCTCCCTATAAAACTAAGCATTCTGCTAATACCTCTCCCTATACAACCAAGCATTCTGCTAATACCTCTCCCTACACAACTAAGCATTCTGCTAATACCTCTCGCTATACAACCAAGCATTGTGCTAATACCTCTCCCTATACAACCAAGCATTCTGCTAATACCTCTCCCTATGCAACCAAGCTTTCTGCTAATACCTCTCCCAATACAACCAAGCATTCTGCTAATACCTCTCCCTATACAACCATTCTGCTAATCCCTCTCCCTATACAACCAAGCTTTCTGCTAATACCTCTCCGTATACAACCAAGCTTTCTGCTAATACCTCTCCCTATACAACCAAGCATTCTGCTAATACCTCTCCCTATACAACCAAGCATTCTGGCTAATACCTCTCCCTATACAACCAAGCATTCTGCTAATACCTCTCCCTATACAACCAAGCATTCTGGCTAATACCTCTCCCTATACAACCAAGCATTCTGCTAATACCTCTCCCTATACAACCAAGCATTCTGCTAATACCTCTCCCTATACAACCAAGCATTCTGCTAATACCTCTCCCTATACAACCAAGCATTCTGCTAATACCTCTCCCTATACAACCAAGCATTCTGCTAATACCTCTCCCTATACAACCAAGCATTCTGCTAATACCTCTCCCTATACAACCAAGCATTCTGCTAATACCTCTCCCTATACAACCAAGCATTCTGGCTAATACCTCTCCCTATACAACCAAGCATTCTGCTAATACCTCTCCCTATAAAACCAAGCATTCTGCTAATACCTCTCCCTATACAACCAAGCATTCTGCTAATACCTCTCCCTATACAACCAAGCATTCTGCTAATACCTCTCCCTATACAACCAAGCATTCTGCTAATACCTCTCCCTATACAACCAAGCATTCTGCTAATACCTCTCCCTATACAACCAAGCTTTCTGCTAATACCTCTCCCTATACAACCACGCATTCTGCTAATACCTCTCCCAATGCAACCAAGCATTCTGCTAATACCTCTCCCTATGCAACCAAACATTCTACTAATACCTCTCCCTATGCAACCAAGCATTCTGCTAACACCTCTCCCAATGCAACCAAGCATTCTGATAATACCTCTCCCTTTACAACCAAGCATTCTGATAATACCTTTCCCTATACAACCAAGCATTCTGCTAATACCTCTCCCTATGCAACCAAGCATTCTGCTAGTACCTCTCCCTATACAACCCAGCATTCTGCTAATACCTCTCCCTATACAACCAAGCATTCTGCTAATACCTCTCCCTATACAACCATGCATTCTGCTAATACCTCTCCCAATACAACCAAGCATTCTGCTAATACCTCTCCCTATACAACCAAGCATTCTGCTAATACCTCTCCCTATGCAACCAAGCATTCTGCTAATAGCTCTCCCTATACAACCAAGCATTCTGCCAATACCTCTCCCTATGTAACCAAGCATTCTGCTAATACCTCTCCCTATACAACCAATCATTCTGCTAATACCTCTCACTATACAACCAAGCATTCTGCTAATACCTCTCCCTATACAACCAAGCATTCTGCTAATTCCTCTCCCTATACAACCAAGCATTCTGCTAATACCTCTCCCTATACAACCAAGCATTCTGCTAATTTCTCTCCCTATACAACCAATCATTCTGCTAATACCTCTCCCTATACAACCAAGCATTCTGCTAATACCTCTCCCTATACAACCAAGCATTCTGCTAATACCTCTCCCTATACAACCAAGCATTCTGCTAATTCCTCTCCCTATACAACCACGCATTCTGCTAATACCTCTCCCTATGCAACCAAACATTCTACTAATTCCTCTCCCTATACAACCAATCATTCTGCTAATACCTCTCCCTATACAACCAAGCATTCTGCTAATACCTCTCCCTATACAACCAAGCATTCTGCTAATACCTCTCCCTATACAACCAAGCATTCTGCTAATACCTCTCCCTATACAACCAAGCATTCTGCTAATACCTCTCCCTATACAACCAAGCATTCTGCTAATACCTCTCCCTATACAACCAAGCATTCTGCTAATACCTCTCCCTATACAACCAAGCATTCTGCTAATACTTCTCCCTATACAACCAAGCATTCTGCTAATACCTCTCCCTATACAACCAAGCATTCTGCTAATACCTCTCCCTATACAACCAATCATTCTGCTAATACCGCTCCCTATACAACCACACATTCTGCTAATACCTCTCCCTATGCAACCAAGCATTCTGCTAGCATTTCCTGCTGCTCTGTTACATTTCCTACCTACCTTTAAGTCCTCTGAAATTATTACTCCTAAATCCCTTTCCTCAGATGTGAGGTTAGGACTGTATTCTGCTTCTGGATTTCCACTGCAACTGCACCCTCCACCCCAGGTGGCCCAGGCAACCTCTACGACCGCTGGTGGACAGTAGTTATACATTGCAATGACGGTATCCTGTGGATATATGCTACGTGGTTTATATACATATGGATAAATAGTAATTCACTAACTTTAATTGGGGTTACTAAGTGGCGAATGGAACACTAATTTGTTTTATTACATGGCAGGTTGATTGAAGTGGTATTTGCAGAATTTATGCCAAAATACCATATTTAGAAAAAAAAAAAATATATATTTACCAATTCCCAAATCAATTAAGCACTTTTTGTCCCAAAAGTGTTCAATTCTCCACATAACATTTGGAGAATCAAAAACCCAACAAATTCGGGTAAAATCACCAAATTCGGCCCTCTTTGGTGCTCTCAGACTAGGGGGAATCATATTCGAAACTGACTACTGACGAAATGTAGGCCATACTGCAATCCAGCTATTAGTTCTGACCTGGGCCAAACTCGGCCCAGATCAGGGAGTTATGAATAGACTCCTATATATAGCATATACCAAAGAAAATGAATTATAAGTGCGATAATAGAAATCGAAATAAAGTAACAATACTATTCCCCTGGTGATAGCACCACAATGCTGAAGTGCTCCAACAATAACTACCTTAGCAAGGCTGTGTTTTCTCTTGAGCTATACATTCACTTGCAAATCAGTTATCACAATGTATAGGTCACGTATAATACGGTGTGTGCCCAACTGACAAGTAAAGTGCCATTGGAGGGGGGAATACAATTTTAGCTATGGCCCCACCCAGTTTGGTCATGCCCTGTTGATTTTTACATGCTGTGGAGCATTGGTTGCCCATTTTCCCCCTCTGTCATTTCCACGGAGTATTTTCCAGATGTGGGACTACATGTGTAGGTGCCACGGATGGATGGAAATTATGCCACGGTTCTATCTGGATTCTGCCTGTGCACCATCGCTTTCTTAAGCTTGTCTCGTCACCAACCACCAAAACCAGACAATGTCCATGTTCCTGTGAGGCCTCACCCAGTTTGTAGACTCATGCAAGCTGTCCCAAGTGATTTTGCTTTGCTTGCTTGTATTTTCTTTGCTTGCTCCTGCTTTTGCTTTCTTCTCTGGTTAGGTCAGTTCCTGTATGTTTATTTGTTCCCTTATCCTCTCTGCCTGAAGCGGCCAAGGATCTCGGCTCCTCACTCCATCCCTTGTGTTCCTTTAGCCCTTACCCTGTCCTTTGTATGTTGTTCTGTGTTGTATATGTATCTCTATATGTCTCCTTAGTTATGTAGTTATGTTTTATGCTTTGCCCTTCCTTATATGCATTAGTTCTCCCTTTGGTCTTTGTCATCCAGCCCTGTGCTCTGTTTTTCAGTTCTGTTTTGCCTCAGTTCCTTTGTACTCGCTTGCTAACCTGTTCTAGTTGTACTCCATGCCCGCTCCAGGATGTTTGCAGGATCATTTCAGTTGTCCCCTAGGCTTCACTGGATTCAACGACTGCTTTACAGGGCATGGGAATGTGGCTGCATGAACTTGGGGTCCCAAACCACCAAGGGCGCATCGGGCGCTCAGGGTCAAATCACATCATGGACCCTTTCCTGATATATTGCTATAGGCTATAGACAGGAGCGTGACAGTTCCCAGATATAGTGGTCCAAATCGGTCAAAAATATAGCATAGGTTACAAATTCCCCTTCAAATATCATCCTTTCTGCATCATAGCAGACAACCCCAAACCTTCTTCAAATAATACCACGTTGAATGCCTTCAATTGTTAATGTACAACATCAAATAGAAATTCAAAATTGGTTGTACTTTTCATGATATTATATCATCGGTGGAGTCCAGTAGGATTGGATATAATGCACCGTTGACTATGGGGTGTATGCATAGTATGGGCTCTAAGTGGTCTGAGACTTAGAGCTCTGATTTTATCAAAGGAAATGTCTGAGCTGGTTCTCATGGTATTCGCAATAAGTGAGTGGTATTTAATAACAGTGATTTTATATATACATACATAGTTCTAGTATACTATTATCATTTTGTTTTCATGTGTTGCTTTGTACTTGGAGCACCATCATTTGATTAAGTGCTGCAATTTGTTTCTTCACCTCTTATTACATCCTGATGTAAAACATCTCCCATGATCCCCCACCAGCCTGTTAGGGCAACAGAAGATTATAGAAGACGTGGGAAGGCCGTGGTTGGTGTAAATGGCAAGACAGTCTTAATTATTATAGAGAGAGCAATGGTAACATTTGAATACTATTAATACATTGTCCCTGTATTTCTGATGTTCTCACTTTTTCAATTTCCTTTCTATCGTGTTTAGTTCAGAAGATAAACCTGATACATTGGGTTAGAAGGGATAGTTCTTCGCGATGGCCAGTTCAAGATCGACAGTCGACAGTTCCTTGCGGGATTGTGTATAAGGTGAGTATTAGTATTAGGGTTCGAAGGGTTAGTGTTAGTATTGGGGTAATCGTGTTTGGGTTTGGGGTGTTAGTTTTAGGGATCGGGGGATTATTATTAGGGTTCAGGGGGGTCAGTATGGGGGTTTGGAGTAACTTTTGGGGGATTCCTTTATTTGGTCTGGGGTTTATGCTTGTAAATGCTGAATTGTCATCACTTACACTGCCACGGGGAAGTGGCCGCGTTGCCTTTCACCTTTCTGCCACGCTGAACTGTCAGCGGTGAAACAGCCGCGCTGAACTGTCCTCGAAGCTGGGGAGAGGGGGGTGTCAGAAGAACAAAGCTAATCTCTGATGCCTTGGTTTTTATCCCACAGGACCAGGGATATCATTGAAACGAAACATACCAGAAGGATAATTTTTTGCATAAAAAATATTAAAGTTTTTAGATGTTCAAATGGTTTTCAAATACATTCAGGAGATTTTCGTTTTGCCCAACATCTAGGGGATATTACTATCACCCAATTTGGTGGTACCCATTTTATCTACCTCTAAGGGACAAAGGGCTGAGCTGATCCTGTCAGGAGTTGAACCTGCAGCATTGATGGCTGAACAGATTCTACAGAATGTGCATTAGATTAAGTGTGGCAATAATTAAAGGTTAAAGAGACACTCCAGACATGGAAGTAATTTTAGGAGAAGTATGAAAGACCCTTCTGTTGCATGTCGCATTGTTCTGTCTTATCTGTATATTCTGTTGAGGGGCTATGTTACTAAAACACTGAGCAGAGAGTCACACAGACAATATTTAGGACTCAAACTCTTACAATATATCAGTTTGAAAACTCAGTCTCCGAGAAGGAGAAATTGAATTCCCAGACTTGCTCTGCAGTTAGCATCTCAAATATTAGACTATTGGTCTTTAGAATAATATTACATTCTAATGGTGACTAATTTTCTACAAAACAAACAGAGGAGGTGTTCCTCTCTAATTGCAAAACGCTGCGAAACGAAATATTCAGTCCTTTGTGCAAAGTGCAAGTACTTTAAAATGTAGTAAGGTTTGTATAGTCTATTTTCGGTGACTAGACATTCCAATGAATGTGTTACGTTTAGTCTTGAGCGAACCCGAACCGCACTGTTCGGGTTCGTACCGAACTTTACGGTTTTTGGACCCCGGACCCGAACACGGACATTTCACTGTATGTCCGTGTTGGAGTTCGGGGTTTGGCGATTACATTACAGAAATTCTTATGAATGGGGACTCTATTTCGGTTTATAGAAAGGCAATAGTATTACATGTATTCCATAAGCCGAAAGTCTATAAACCGAACGACATTCGGTTTATAGACTTTCGGTTTATAGAATAGCAATAGCATTACATGTATTCTATAAAACAAAAGTCTATAAACCGAATGTCTTTCGGTTTATAGACTTTCGGTTTATGGAATACATGTAATGCTATTGCTATTCTATAAACCGAAATAGAGTCCCCATTCATACGAATAGGTCAATTGACCTATTCGTATGAATGGGGACACTCACCCACATTTTACTTGATTTTGCAGCGTTCTAGCCCTTTCCAGGACTTTTTTAGAGGCATTTTAGTGGCCAAAAGTTCGTGTCCCCATTGACTTCAATGGGGTTCGGGGTCAAGTTCGACCCCGACCTGGATTTTTTTCCGAAGTTCAGCCGAACCCACCGAACCCGAACATCCAGGTGTCCGCTCAACTCTAGTTACGTTATAACCCGTGAGACGAAATGATTGATGTACTGCTCACACTAACAAAGTGAAGAGGTTTTTATAAATGGCACCATGCAATAAAACATACAAAATGGTCAAACGTCAATTACAAATGCAGTGCAAGATATACAGAAGATCAGTTCATGACAAATACAATTGTACATATTGTTCCTGGAACAAAACAAACAGAGCATAATTAAAGTCACAGTTTGCAGGGATTGTAATTAGCAGGCTGGGGGGGGAAGAAATTTGATTCTAAACGTGCTCGTTTAAGTCCTTGTCAAGATACAACAGAAAGCTTTAAAGGCAAATTAAAAGAAATATAGTTCAAACATCTGCTTTATCAATATATTAAAATGTCAGTTGAAGGACAACTATCAGCCTTCTGAAACAACATGTCATCCCTCTGATAGCACTACACAGGTACTGTATTTATATTATTTCATTAAAGCATGTCTATTTAAAATCCCTACACTTGATGGAATATTTCAGTTAAATAGAAACGTTTTAATGAAAGAATCCACATACATTATCTTACTGAACAATCTTTGCTCCATATAGATGTATCAGGGAGCAGACATCGTCGGAATCTTGGGTGAAGGAAGATTCTAAACAACATGTCCGCCGCCTGATAAAAACTATACGGCATTAAAATGGCTCCTTAACACACCTTAACAGTCCATTTTTTTGCGGACAGTTGGGCTTTAATTTATGCATGAGCAGTAGTGTATCTTCCACAAGGCAAACAAGACACTCGCCTAGGGCGGCACTTTGCCAGAGGGTGTTAAAGCACACTTCTGGTGCTTCAAACATTTTCGCTCCCTCCCCCACCGTTCATCAAGCTTTAGTTCCTTCCAATTAATCAGGGTGATGGGGGCATGTAATGGACGTGGTGGGGGTATGTAATGATGGTGATGGGGGCATGTAATGTGGGTGATTGGGCATTTAGTGTGTGTGCAGGGGCATGTAATGGTGTGATTTGGCATATAAGGTGTGTGATGGGGCATGTAAAGGGCTGATTGGGCATATAATGTGTGTGATGGGGCATGTGATGGGGTGATATGGGGCATATCATAGGTGTGCAACTTGGGTGGGGGGGTGCCAAAATTTTGTCTGCCGAAGGCAGCACACAACCAAGATACACCACTGTACATGAGCAATTTCGTTTAGACAGTCTCGACAGTGAATTGGGGGTGTCAAGAACAACGTACTAATTTCCCACAGTTTCCTCAAAGCAAATGAGTCTTGTAGAAAAACTTTAAAGGAAAACTATCAGCAAAAAGTTATGTTTAATGGAAAGATTGCTTCAAGTACAGGCATATTAACTATCCATGCTTTAATGAAAGAATACAAATAATGTTCCTCTTTGATCTAGCGGGACAGACATCTTGGTTTAGATGGAGAAAGATCTGATCCGTCTGACCCAGGATTCTAAACAACATGTCCGCCCCCTGATAGAGGTATACGTTAGTTTTTTTGCTTGTAGTTGTCCTTTGCGTTAATGGGCGGTGATGGAGGTGTCCCATCGATGGCGTCTCTTGTAATATCAGCCTCACGGGAGACCTATCCATGTGGCATGATGTCACCAGACTGGCCATTTTGATAAATGCCGTTAGTGGCTTATGAAATAATACTTACTAATATAAGAAAACGTCAGCAATAGACAGACAGACCTAAAGTCTAAGGGCAAAATAAACTTGTTATTAGCTTTCAAGAAGCTACTGATAAAATGGCATACGTGGATTAAAGGGGCAGTTCCACCTAGCTTATTTTCTGTATGTTGTGTGTTGTTTAACCGATGTGACATGCACTTACTTTTACTTTAAATCAATTCCCAGCTCTCCTGTAGTTTTACATTGAAACGAATTTCACCGGGGCTCCGGAATTCACTGACATTCCAATAAGGAGGAGCTTGGGGAGAGAGGCGGGGCTTGGAGAGAGGTGGGGCTTCTAAATTCAGTGACATCCAATAAGGAGGGGCTTGGAGAGATGGGCGGGACTGTTGCTATAGTGAAAGCAATACATTATTATTACCATAGATGGAACTGCCTACCAACCTCTACCACTTCACCACAGTGTTTTATAGTATTTTTTTTTTATTTTGTTTTGTACACATTTCCACACTGTATTTTATGTCTCTAGGTACACAGACATTGAGCAGCCCTTGATTTTTAAGGTTATGACCTCATAAGCTCTCATTAACTTTCATTAACGAGCCCAGTTGGGTTAATAACCAATAGCCTTCCCAAAGGGACTTAGCATTCCACTGATTCGGCTTTACTGTACCTGTGGCTCAAGGAAAGACCAGAAAATGCCTTAAACCACCATTGAAACCAGTCGAACGTTCCGGGCTGATGACATCACTTTTAGAACTCTGCCCCAGAATCACCATGGAAACCAGTGGAACGTTCCGGGCTGATGACATCACTTTTAGAACTCTGCCCCAGAATCACCATGGAAACCAGCGGAACGTTCCGGGCTGATGACATCACTTTTAGAACTCTGCCCCAGAAATTAACTTTATACAGAACCCCCATTGTATTTTTTTTTCTCTTTTAAACCAATAAAACGGACATTTAGTCTTACTAGGAAACTTCATTACAGGACAGTACCATACATTAAAAGGCACAAGAACAAGAAAACTATTTTCATCAACGCCCTTCGCCCCAATACGGATTGCATTATTTTACATTAATCTGTTGAATTATATTGATTCCCCCCCCCCCACCTACTTTTTGTTTTAATCAAACATTTTGGCTTCCCCCATATAAAAATATAATCCTTTATTCTAATTATGAACTAATTATCAAAGGGCACTGCTTGGCTTTGTAACTTTCATGATTTGTAGCCAAGTAATTACATTCAATTTTAATTAATTTCGTGCAGTTCATATCAGGTAGCTGCACCTCAGAAACGAAGGGCAAACATGTCAATCCTTGTCCTTGCATGTAAATGAGGTGTTTTATGAAACTTTATGTGTTTTAGCACTCTAAGCTGTCTTCCCCCTCGAGCAACAAAAAGCACATTTTTGTACTTTATATATCCCATGCCGGGATGCTGACTGTGTTATTGGAGCCTTTATTGTCAACATCTTCCACTACCAGACCATGATGAGCAATTTTTCCACTTCTTAAAGAAAACATACCAGTCTTTGCAGTAGTGCTATTGCAAGAATCCGAACCTTGAGCTGAATCGCTAGGTTGCACTTCTACAAAGATCCGGTTCCGCACCCCGAACAGAAAACCACTGTTCTTCCTCTCGGAGTAGGTCTCCTTGTGCTCACTTTTCATGGCGCAAAACTGCACTTTGAAAGTTTCTTGGAAACCTCGGCGGAAGTTTTCGTTGAAATATCCGTAAATGATTGGGTTGACGCTACTGTTGAAGAAGGCCAACCAGTGGGCGAATGGAAACACGTAAACGGCAATCAGGTTGAGCTGAGAGTCAGTGAGTTTTCCATAGTCAGTGAGTAGCATTAATGTCCAGAGGGGAAGCCAAGAGATGGTGAAGAACAGAGCTACAATGATTAACATGTTGACCACTCGGACTTTCCTCTTGGAAACCCGACGGCCTTCGTTTTCCTCCGACATGGAGCCTCGTATTGTTGCGGATGACTTGAACAACTTAAAGGCAATACGCGCGTACATAATGACGATCAAAGTGAGAGGAGCAAGGTAGATGTGGGAAAACAGGACCGTGGTGTAGATCTTACGCATCTCCTTGTCTGGCCAGGCTTCCCAACACGAGTAAAGGGGATAGTAGTTATTGTATTCGTCGACCATGAAGTGATACTCGTCTCTCGTCACAGTTAGAGTTACGGCCGAAGGGCACATGATGATCAGAGCCAGCACCCATATGACGATGATGGTGATGATAGCCTTTTTCAACGTGAGCTTCTGTCGGAACGGATACACAATGCAACGGAACCTGCCGGAGACAGAACAAAAAGGGTAAAGGTTAAGTAGATAGCGGGGTTTACGAGCATTAGTACCACATCATTGTCAATGTATTTGTTTAAACCCTTAACGCCCAAAGATCCTTAAGGACCAAAAGCATCAAAGGTCGATTTTGTGTTCACAGAGTTATTGGGGTCCAGGCACACGGAGGTAGAGATGGGAAAAGGGTCTTTATAGACCCTGTGGGCCCTTGGCGAAACATTGTGAGACCTTGAGACGTCGCTTGTGAACCCAGAACCCGGAAGTTCAGTCATGTCAGGCACAATTTTGTAGACAGTATATCAGTTTGGCTTGTCGATTAGTGGCCTTTTCTCATTTAGGGGATCCAAAGCACAGGATGTTGTGGGGGGCCGTGATGAGCTGCTGGCCAGATAAGAGAGAAACTATCAATACACACACAAGTGCCAGCGACATAAGGATTTATGGGGGTGGGGGAGGGACGCTAGGGGTGTGTGGATAGCTATTTAACCCCTAGTGCCCTCACATTAAATTAATGGGAAATCCGGAAAAACTGCATTTTATGCAAAGCATCCTTAGTACCAGTGCTGTAACTCAGTCTTTCTGCCATCCTAGCTTCAGGACAACATTATTTATCCTACCTGATTAGATTTATTCTTGAAGGCACTTGCACCTAATAGATCTAACATAAATTCATTCCTTGCACGGTGAAATTGGAGAAGCAATTAGATGAAGTGGGAAATCGTTGTTCTAAAAGGTTGCTGGCAGCAGTCATTTATTTTTATTTTTTTAATTCCAAAATAGCAACTTTATCCTGAAAAACAGTCACATCTTTATGGAGTAATTACAGATAAACTTGGGTTGTTTGAGACTAATATGATAATTAATCTGCCAGACGTCATTGATTTCTGTATAGATATGTAAGAATGATGGAGATGAACCTGCCAAATGCATTCGAAAATCACTGAGAGTTTTTCAAATATTTAACAATGCAATAATCAGAGCCAACTCTCTTCTAGCAGGAGAAACTCACCAGGCATGCCTCTGCCTAATGTATCCTTAACCCCTTCGCGACAATGGACGTGCCTCGCACATCCTGCAAGCGGTCTTCGCGATCAACGAGTCAAGGTCGAAATGTCTTGTCACTAAGGGGTTAAAGGGACTGTATCACCTAGACATTGCTTGTACTGTGAATGTATAGAATAAAAAAAATGATTGAAAATAATCTATACATTGTGTACAACTATGTCTGTGGTGTCGCCTCCTTGTGACACCCCCTGTGGATTAATATACAAATTAACTGCTTTTCAATGGGGAATGTATCATTTGCATATGATGTCACAGGTGATGTCATAAAAAGTGTTGAGCGAACCCTGAACCGCACTGTTCGGGTTCGTACCGAACATTACGTTTTTTGGACCCCGGACCCGAACACGGACATTCCACTGTATGTTCGTGTTGGAGTTTGGGGTTTGGCGATTACATTGTATGTAATGCTATGGGCTTTCTATAAACCAAATTCTTATGAATGGGGACTCTATTTGGGTTTATAGAAAGCCAATAGCATTACATGTATTCTATAAACCGGAAGTCTATAAACCGAATGTCTTTCGGTTTATAGACTTTCGGCTTATGGAATACATGTAATGCTATTGCTATTTTATAAACTGAAATAGAGTCCCCATTCATAAGAATAGGTCAATTGACCCATTACATGGCTATTGGCTTTCTATAAACCGAAATAGAGTCCCCATTCATACGAATAGGTCAAATGACCTATTCGTATGAATGGGGACACTCTTACCCACATTTTACTTCCTTTTGCCCTTTCCAGGACTTTTTTACAGGCATTTTAGTGGCCAAAAGTTCGTGTCCCCATTGACTTCAATGGGGTTCAGGTTCAGGGTCAAGTTCGGGGTCAAGTTCGAGCCCGAACCCGGGCTTTTTTCCGCAGTTCGGCCAAACCCGCCGAACCCGAACATCCAGGTGTCCGCTCAACTCTAGTCATAAACAGGAGACAGCCACAGACATAGTTCAAACATAATGTTCTCCTAATTTAGGAATTTGCTTACAATTGTGCTAATAAGTATTTTCCATTTTTTTCCTTTTTATTCTCTACATTCACAGTAAAAGTGGATGAGGAAATGTATTTCTTTGATTTTGAGTGTGGTTCAGCTCACGTGACTGGTACGGCCTTGATACGCACACCATTTAGTTGCATGATCCTCTGGCCACTAGGTGGCCACTTGTGCTGCGAGTCATTGTCATTTCGGAAAAAAAAAAGCTGTGTGCATCATACTGACACCCTGGGATTCTTAATAACCAGAATCTCGGGAGACGTGTGTCAGTGGCTGAAACATCTGAAATAAATGGAGTGTTCTGTTTGACAAGTTATTCTGTCATTTAAACATTGTTTGTATTGAACAGAAAATGGTCAAAAAGGATCTATACATTGTGTTACAGATAGCATGAATTAAGAGTTTAGAACGTGTCTCTGGTTGATGATCTCACTCGTGGCTTGATATGCAAACAAACAACGTTTCAAAAGAAAATGTTTTTGTTTTTAATTTATTTTATTAGAAATGCCATTTCTCCCTGTTTTATATGCTTTTTGGATGATATTTCGGCCCTCCAGTAGAGAACACATAATCTGTGATTAAAAATCAGGGACTTGGGAGATATCATATAGCGAAGCTGCTGCATCAACCAAGATCCTTTAGCAGTCTTTTTTTTTTTTTTTTTTTTTTTTACTTATAAAATAATGGGAGAGGAAGTGATTAGGATCATATTTTAAATACTGCCACTAATGGACGGTAGTCTTTTTTTTTAGCGAGATAGTAATCCCCAAATTAATAATAAATTAGCCCAGCTTTTCAGACTTACTTTCCCAATTCTTGTTTTTTCATAGAAACATAGAATGTGTCGGCAGATAAGAACCATTCGGTCCATCAAGTCTGCCCAATTTTTTTTTGGAGTACTTTTATTAGTCCCCCGTTCCCGGTCTTATAGCTAGGATAGCCTTGTGTCTATCCCACGCATGCTTAAACTCCTTCACTGTATTAATCTCTACCACTTCTACTGGAAGACTATTCCATACACCCACTACCCTCTCAGTAATGTAATACTTTCATTAGTCCCCGGCCTTATCTTATATCTAGGATAGCCATATACCTATCCCATGCATGCTTAAACTCCTTCACTGTATTAATCTCTACCACTTCTACTGGAAGACTATTCCATACACCCACTACCCTCTCAGTAATGTAATACTTTCATTAGTCCCTGACCTTATCTTATATCTAGGATAGCCTTATACCTATCCCACGCATGCTTAAACTCCTTCACTGTATTAACCTCTACCACTTCTACTGGAAGACTATTCCATACATCCACTACCCTCTCAGTAATGTAATACTTTCATTAGTCCCTGGCCTTATCTTATATCTAGGATAGCCTTATACCTATCCCATGCATGCTTAAACTCCATCACTGTATTAACCTCTACCACTTCTACTGGAAGACTATTCCATACACCCACTACCCTCTCAGTAATGTAATACTTTCATTAGTCCCTGGCCTTATCTTACATCTAGGATAGCCTTATACCTATCCCACGCATGCTTTAAATCCTTGACTGTGTTTACCTCTACCAATTCTGCTGGAAGGCTATTCCATACATCCACTACCCTCTCAGTAATGTAATACTTTCATTAGTCCCTGGCCTTATCTTATATCTAGGATAGCCTTATACCTATCCCATGCATGCTTAAACTCCTTCACTGTATTAACCTCTACCACTTCTACTGGAAGACTATTCCATACATCCACTACCCTCTCAGTAAAGTAATACTTCCTGATATTACTTTTAAATCGTTGCCCCTCTAATTTAAGACTATGTCCTCTAGTTGTGGTAGTTTGTCTTCCTTTAAATATACTCTCTTCCTTCACTGTGTTGATTCCCTTTATGTATTTAAATGTTTCTATCATATCCGCCCCTGTTACGTCTTTCCTCCAAGCTATACATGTTAATGCTCTTGCTTTCAAGAGCACTAGCACACTTAAATTCTCCAATGTCGGTTTGGGGCCCCCCGGTCTGTGCTCTCTAATTGGTCTGTCCGACAGACATTTCTAGGGAACAAATCTCCTACTCTTCGGTTTCTCCCCTCCATAAGCAGTGATAACTTCTCAATGAAACATGTTGTAAAGGTAATTTAAAGAGACTGTCTAGTGCCCAAAATGCACCTTCCAAATATTAATGCATATTAATGTGCTTTCAGAGTACTTTAAAATACATGTCTTACAGTTTGCATTGCTTAAAATATAAAATACTTACAGCTAGAAGGAACTGTGAAATTACAGCAGTTTGCAAGAAACAAGGCCTGCCCACACTAGATGAGTCGTTTTGTTGCAGGAACCAATGAAATAATGCCATTCAAATGAATGGAATATCCTGTCTCTCTAGTGATGTCATCAGACAATGTGTTGCACTGCTAAGAGATCCTACTGTGTACAAGAGCAGGGTCACTCAGAGGCCACATAATAGATTAAATTTGAGGAGCACAGGAAGTTATGAAACAAAACTTTATATCCTCAGTGTCTATATAATCAGTGCTGCCGCACCTGCAGTAAACATGCAAAGTAATTACTGGGGAGGGCTTGAGTCAAATATAAAAAATGTGATTTATACAGAATGCCTGCATCAAGTCACACAGGGATAAAAGCCTGTGCATTATACAAGCAGTGATCTTCATCTTGCACCAAAGTGAGTTTGGGGACTAGACTGTCCCTTTAAGAACAGGACAAAGTTCTTAAAGATTCTACCAACTTACGTTGTTATATAAAAAAAATACAATCCAGAATAGGAGATCTTAAACTAGAGTGTGACTTGGGATATACGGACTCACAGGTACGGAACTATGTTTCATGGAACTTTCCACGGACCCTGGTGTCCTTGTACAGAGATCGTGCCTGCCTGTGGATCTGCATGAGTTGCAACCGTAGCAAAGTGTTTAGGCTAGAGATTTGGGATATCAAGGCAGTAAGAACAAAACCTTTTCTTTTTTCTGCCGCATCAAGGAACGTTATTTTGGTACAAATCCCCCATCGTCTTCAGAGGAAGTGTGATGAATGTGAGATAGCTTGAACTAAACATGGATGGCATCTGCCAAAATGAAAGTTGATACTATTGTACCAATGTGTATTGAAAAACGACGTTGAAAGAGTGTGGTCCCTCTAGTCCTTTTTTTTGTTTACATTTTTATTGAATAAAGAACTAATGTTGTGAAATGTAGAGGAGGAAAACAAATCCAACAAAACCGAGGTCTATGTCGCAGATTATTGAGATGGAACAGACATGGTTGAGTTGCACTTTGATATAGTTTGGAAGCAAAAAAAGAAGTGGGGAAGGTCTAAAAAAACGATCACGTGGATACAGGGCTCTCCCTGGCATCATCAAGGGCAAAACCAAAAGTTGGCCTGTTAAGAACGATGCCAGCATTGCGGATACTTAGAACAATGCCGGAGAGTTCCAGAGGTCAGGATACCAGAAATCAGGGGGATCTAGGAAGACTGTTAGAGGTCAAGACCAAAGTCAGCAAGGTCAGGATGCCTAAACCCCATGGAGATGCTGAGAACACCAACATGGGGGCTAAATAGTAGGCAATCTATATAATCGCAGAAAGAAAAGTCCTGCGCTCACTCCCGTCACTGGGCGGCTGCAACGACTACAGTACACATCAGCCCCAATATATAGTAAAAACGAAAGAAAAACAAGTTACCTGCGCTCTCTCCTTTATCCCTATGTATTTTTAAAACAAATGGAGGTTTTTTAGTTACCTCCAATGGCCATGAGAGGATGAGCCCACCTGCCAACGTCAAGGCAGACCCCCTTAGGTGGGTCCTAACTCTAACCATTCACCTTGCTTCTTTGAGCCTCTGGCAAAAATCTCTAATGAGACAGAAAGGGATATTTTTTATATACACCCCTATACATTATTAACCCTTAATAGGGAACACATGGGATGGGCGGCTGCATGTATTACTCAGCCCATCCCCCTCTACTGTTCACCCCAGCCCTTTGTTTTGTTTTTCATCAGATTTTATTTATAGTAAATTATATGATATGATCAAAATAATGGTCTAAAAAATCCCTTCTTATCTTGGGAAAAAAAAAAAAAAAAACAATTTATAATTTGTGTGGGTACAGCACATGAGAGAGCAGAAAATTACAACTTTTCGGCAGTAATGTTAAGACCTTGTTCTGAATGGTACAACATGGCCAGAACAGTCCGGCCATGATGGGTTTATTGAACGAATACAAATAAAGGACCTTATTGAGCCCTCTTTGTTTTGTATTGCTCTATCAGGGAGCGGACATGTTGTTTCGAATCTTGGGTCTGATTGGTCAGATCTTCCTTCATCTTGACTCAAGATTCTATCCAACATGTCTGCCCCCTGATATCACTATGAGGAGTTCAATAAGAGAAGGAGTACTACACTGGTTCATAGACTGTAGGATCAAAATTACTAGGAAAGACGAGACAGAGGAGATATGCACATACAAACATTGAAATACATAAATGGAATAAACACAGTAAAGGAGGAGAGAAAATGTAAAAGAAGATAAAGTGCTACAACAAGAGCAAGGGTTTAAAAGTAATATAAGGAAATATTACTTTACTGAGAGGGTAGTGGATGTATGGAATAGTCTTCCAGTAGAAGTGGTAGAGGTTAATACAGTGAAGGAGTTTAAGCATGCGTCGGATAGGTATAAGGCTATCCTAGATATAAGATAAGGCCAGGGACTAATGAAAGTATTACATTACTGAGAGGGTAGTGGATGTATGGAATAGTCTTCCAGCAGAAGTGGCAGAGATTAATACAGTGAAGGAGTTTAAGCATGCATGGGATAGGTATAAGGCTATCCTAGATATAAGATAAGGTCAGGACTAATGAAAGTATTACTTTACTGAGAGGGTAGTGGATGTATGGAATAGTCTTCCAGTAGAAGTGGTAGAGGTTAATACAGTGAAGGAGTTTAAGCATGCGTGGGATAGGTATAAGGCTATCCTAGATATAAGATAAGGCCAGGGACTAATGAAAGTATTACATTACTGAGAGGGTAGTGGATGTATGGAATAGTCTTCCAGTAGAAGTGGTAGAGGTTAATACAGTGAAGGAGTTTAAGCATGCGTGGGATAGGTATAAGGCTATCCTAGATATAAGATAAGGCCAGGGACTAATGAAAGTATTACTTTACTGAGAGGGTAGTGGATGTATGGAATAGTCTTCCAGTAGAAGTGGTAGAGGTTAATACAGTGAAGGAGTTTAAGCATGCGTGGGATAGGTATAAGGCTATCCTAGATATAAGATAAGGCAAGGGACTAATGGAAGTATTACATTACTGAGAGGGTAGTGGGTGTATGGAATAGTCTTCCAGTAGAAGTGGTAGAGGTTAATACAGTGAAGGAGTTTAAGCATGCGTGGGATAGGTATAAGGCTATCCTAGATATAAGATAAGCCAAGGGACTAATGAAAGTATTACATTACTGAGAGGGTAGTGGATGCAGGGAATAGTTTCCAGTAGAAGTGGTAGAGGTTAATACAGTGAAGGAGTTTAAGCATGCGTCGGATAGGTATAAGGCTATCCTAGATATAAGATAAGGTCAGGGACTAATGAAAGTATTACATTACTGAGAGGGTAGTGGATGTATGGAATAGTCTTCCAGTAGAAGTGGTAGAGGTTGATACAGTGAAGGAGTTTAAGCATGCGTGGGATAGGTATAAGGCTATCCTAGATATAAGATAAGGCCAGGGACTAATGAAAGTATTACATTACTGAGAGGGTAGTGGATGCAGGGAATAGTCTTCCAGTAGAAGTGGTAGAGGTTAATACAGTGAAGGAGTTTAAGCATGCGTCGGATAGGTATAAGGCTATCCTAGATATAAGATAAGGCCAGGGACTAATGAAAGTATTACTTTACTGAGAGGGTAGTGGATGTATGAAATAGTCTTCCAGTAGAAGTGGTAGAGGTTAATACAGTGAAGGAGTTTAAGCATGCATGGGATAGGTATAAGGCTATCCTAGATATAAGATAAGGTTAGGGACTAATGAAAGTATTACTTTACTGAGAGGGTAGTGGATGCATAGAATAGCCTTCCAGTAGAAGTGGTAGAGGTTAATACAGTGAAGGTGTTTAAGCATGCGTGGGATAGGTATAAGGCTATCCTAGATATAAGATAAGGCCAGGGACTAATGAAAGTATTACTTTACTGAGAGGGTAGTGGATGTATGGAATAGCCTTCCAGCAGAAGTGGTAGAGGTTAATACAGTGAAGGAGTTTAAGCATGCGTGGGATAGGTATAAGGCTATCCTAGATATAAGATAAGGCCAGGGACTAATGAAAGTATTACTTTACTGAGAGGGTAGTGGATGTATGGAATAGCCTTCCAGCAGAAGTGGTAGAGGTTAATACAGTGAAGGAGTTTAAGCATGCGTGGGATAGGTATAAGGCTATCCTAGATATAAGATAAGGTCAGGGACTAATGAAAGTATTACTTTACTGAGAGGGTAGTGGATGCATGGAATAGCCTTCCAGTAGAAGTGGTAGAGGTTAATACAGTGAAGGAGTTTAAGCATGCGTGGGATAGGTATAAGGCTATCCTAGATATAAGATAAGGTCAGGGACTAATGAAAGTATTACTTTACTGAGAGGGTAGTGGATGCATGGAATAGCCTTCCAGTAGAAGTGGTAGAGGTTAATACAGTGAAGGAGTTTAAGCATGAATTTTCAGTTCTAGTTCCATTCAGTTTTGACCTACCTTTCCACGGCAATAGCCACCAAGGTGAAAACAGAAGCAGACACGGACATCCCTTGCACGAGGCCACTCATTTTGCACATAATGTTGTCAAATGGCCAGCCTAGAAAAATGAAGAGTGGAACATGTCATCACACATGATACAGACCACATGTAGGCATTTTAAATATACGCACATTAACAGAAGAATTGAAGAAAAGTACTTTATTAAGCTGTCCTTGCTTCACGTTGCTCTATCAGGGGCAGACATGTTGAATCTTGGGTCAGGCTGGTGATTTTTCTTCACCAAAGATTCTAAACAACATGTCTGCCTCCTGATAGAGCTATACAGAGCAAAGATTCTAACAACATGTCTGCCCCTGATAGAGCTATACAGAGCAAAGATTCTAAACAACATGTCTGCCCCTGATAGAGCTATACAGAGCAAAGATTCTAAACAACATGTCCGCCCCCTGATAGAGCTATATAGAGCAAAGATTCTAAACAACATGTCCTCCGCCTGATAGAGCTATACAGAGCAAAGATTCTAAACAACATGTCCGCCCCTGATAGAGCTATACAGAGCAAAGATTCTAAACAACATGTCTGCCCCTGACAGAGCTATACAGAGCAAAGATTCTAAACAACGTGTCCACCCCCTGATAGAGCTATACAGAGCAAAGATTCTAAACAACTTGTCCGCCCCCTGATAGAGCTATACAGAGCAAAGATTCTAAACAACATGTCCTCCCCCTGTTAGAGCTATGCAGAGCAAAGATTCTAAATAACATGTCCGCCCCTGATAGAGCTATACAGAGCAAAGATTCTAAATAACATGTCCGCCCCCTGATAGAGTTATACAGAGCAAAGATTCTAAACAACATGTCTGCCCCCAGAGAGCTATACAGAGCAAAGATTATAATCAACATGTCTGCCCCCTGATAGGGCTATACAGAGCAAAGATTCTAAACAACATGTCCGCCCCCTGATAGAGCTATACAGAGCAAAGATTCTAAACAACATGTCTGTCCCCTGATAGACCTATACAGAGCAAAGATTCTAAACAACATGTCCGCCCCCTGATACAGCTATACAGAGCAAAGATTCTAAACATGTCCGCCCCCTGATAGAGCTAAACAGAGCTAGGATTATAAACACCATGTCCTCACCCTGGCTGGTTATTACTACAGATTACAGTTTTAACCTTTAGATTATGTGAGAAATTATGAGATAGAAGGACATCTTTCAGGGACATCTCAAAGGATGTATTAGGCTGAACATGCAGGTGTCCCTGGTGATTACAAAAAATGAGATTGATTTAACGCTATGGGATTTATAGGATTTTGCTCTATAAAAGCCCCAGACATGTCAGGATTAAAACCAGCCAGTCTGACTTTTCATGCAGTAAAAGTGTAATATGACATTTCTAGATCAAGACTCAGTAAACCAAGGTTGGGCTCTGGATGAGTTTGGTATTTATTTGGAAGACATTACAGGTCACGTACTAATCCAGTGTGTATATGCCCTGTGGGTGAGAGGGATGCTGCATTCTCCATTGTTGAAGAGACAGGGAGTTTGTGATTTCAGAACCACTTAGATGTCCAAAGTCATGGCTGAGACTCTGTCTCTATGGAAAAGCTTGGCAACATTTGGCCCAGAGTTAAAAAACAAGGGCATCTGCCTTATCATCAGAGACAAACACAGACAGACAGACAGGTGAGACAGATAGAAACATAGAAAAATGTCAGATAAGGGACATTCGGCCTATCTAGTCTGCCCAATTTTCTAAATATTTTTATTAGTCCCCAGTTTCCTATCTTATATCTAGGATAGCCTTATACCTATCCCATGCATGCTTAAACTCCTTCACTGTATTAACCTCTACCACTTCTACTGGAAGACTATTCCATACATCCACTACCCTCTCAGTAATGTAATACTTTCATTAGTCCCTGGCCTTATCTTATATCTAGGATAGCCTTATACCTATCCCATGCATGCTTAAACTCCTTGACTGTATTAACCTCTACCACTTCTACTGGAAGACTATTCCATGCATCCACTACCCTCTCAGTAATGTAATACTTTCATTAGTCCCTGGTCTTATCTTATATCTAGGATAGCCTTATACCTATCCCACGCATGCTTAAACTCCTTCACTGTATTAACCTCTACCACTTCTACTGGAAGACTATTCCATACATCCACTACCCTCTCAGTAATGTAATACTATCATTAGTCCCTGGCCTTATCTTACATCTAGGATAGCCTCATACCTATCCCATGCATGCTTAAACTCCTTCACTGTATTAACCTCTACCACTTCTACTGGAAGGCTATTCCATGCATCCACTACCCTCTCAGTAATGTAATACTTTCATTAGTCCCTGGCCTTATCTTATATCTAGGATAGCCTCATACCTATCCCATGCATGCTTAAACTCCTTCACTGTATTAACCTCTACCACTTCTACTGGAAGACTATTCCATGCATCCACTACCCTCTCAGTAATGTAATACTTTCATTAGTCCCTGGCCTTATCCTATATCTAGGATAGCCTTATACCTATCCCACGCATGCTTAAACTCCTTCACTGTATTAACCTCTACCACTTCTACTAGAAGACTATTCCATGCATCCACTACTCTCTCAGTATAGTAATACTTTCATTAGTCCCTGTCCTTATCTTATATCTAGAATAGCCTTATACCTATACCATGCATTCTTAAACTCCTTCACTGTATTAACCTCTACCACTTCTACTGGAAGACTATTCCATGCATCCACTACCCTCTCAGTAATGTAATACTTTCATTAGTCCCTGGCCTTATCTTATATCTAGGATAGCCTTATACCTATCCCATGCATGCTTAAACTCCTTCACTGTATTAACCTCTACCACTTCTACTGGAAGACTATTCCATACATCCACTACCCTCTCAGTAATGTAATACTTTCATTAGTCCCTGGCCTTATCTTATATCTAGGATAGCCTTATACCTATCCCATGCATGCTTAAACTCCTTGACTGTATTAACCTCTACCACTTCTACTGGAAGACTATTCCATGCATCCACTACCCTCTCAGTAATGTAATACTTTCATTAGTCCCTGGTCTTATCTTATATCTAGGATAGCCTTATACCTATCCCACGCATGCTTAAACTCCTTCACTGTATTAACCTCTACCACTTCTACTGGAAGACTATTCCATACATCCACTACCCTCTCAGTAATGTAATACTATCATTAGTCCCTGGCCTTATCTTACATCTAGGATAGCCTCATACCTATCCCATGCATGCTTAAACTCCTTCACTGTATTAACCTCTACCACTTCTACTGGAAGGCTATTCCATGCATCCACTACCCTCTCAGTAATGTAATACTTTCATTAGTCCCTGGCCTTATCTTATATCTAGGATAGCCTCATACCTATCCCATGCATGCTTAAACTCCTTCACTGTATTAACCTCTACCACTTCTACTGGAAGGCTATTCCATGCATCCACTACCCTCTCAGTAATGTAATACTTTCATTAGTCCCTGGCCTTATCCTATATCTAGGATAGCCTTGTACCTATCCCACGCATGCTTAAACTCCTTCACTGTGTTAACCTCTACCACTTCTACTAGAAGACTATTCCATGCATCCACTACTCTCTCAGTATAGTAATACTTTCATTAGTCCCTGTCCTTATCTTATATCTAGAATAGCCTTATACCTATACCATGCATTCTTAAACTCCTTCACTGTATTAACCTCTACCACTTCTACTGGAAGACTATTCCATGCATCCACTACCCTCTCAGTAATGTAATACTTTCATTAGTCCCTGGCCTTATCTTATATCTAGGATTGCCTTATACCTATCCCACGCATGCTTAAACTCCTTCACTGTATTAACCTCTACCACTTCTACTTTTAGACTATTCCATACATCCACTACCCTCTCAGTAATGTAATACTTTCATTAGTCCCTGACCTTATCTTATATCTAGGATAGCCTTATACCTATCCCATGCATGCTTAAACTCCTTCACTGTATTAACCTCTACCACTTCTACTGGAAGGCTATTCCATGCATCCACTACCCTCTCAGTAAAGTAATACTTTCATTAGTCCCTGGCCTTATCTTATATCTAGGATAGCCTTATACCTATCCCACGCATGCTTAAACTCCTTCACTGTATTAACCTCTACCACTTCTACTGGAAGGCTATTCCATGCATCCACTACCCTCTCAGTAATGTAATACTTTCATTAGTCCCTGGCCTTATCTTATATCTAGGATAGCCTTATACCTATCCCATGCATGCTTAAACTCCTTCACTGTATTAACCTCTACCACTTCTACTGGAAGACTATTCCATACATCCACTACCCTCTCAGTAATGTAATACTTTCATTAGTCCCTGGCCTTATCTTATATCTAGGATAGCCTTATATCTATCCCATGCATGCTTAAACTCCTTCACTGTATTAACCTCTACCACTTCTACTGGAAGACTATTCCATGCATCCACTACCCTCTCAGTAAAATAATCCTTTCATTAGTCCCTGGCCTTATCTTATATCTAGTATAGCCTTATACCTATCCCACGCATGCTTAAACTCCTTCACTGTATTAACCTCTACCACTTCTACTGGAAGACTATTCCATGCACCCACTACCCTCTCAGTAAAGTAATACTGACATTAGTCCCTGGCCTTATCTTATATCTAGGATAGCCTTATACCTATCCCACGCATGCTTAAACTCCTTCACTGTATTAACCTCTACCACTTCTACTGGAAGACTATTCCATGCATCCACTACCCTCTTAGTAATGTAATACTTTCATTAGTCCCCGGCCTTATCTTATATCTAGGATAGCCTTATACCTATCCCATGCATGCTTAAACTCCTTCACTGTATTAACCTCTACCACTTCTACTGGAAGGCTATTCCATACATCCACTACCCTCTCAGTAATGTAATACTTTCATTAGTCCCTGGCCTTATCTTATATCTAGGATAGCCTTATACCTATCCCATGCATGCTTAAACTCCTTCACTGTATTAACCTCTACCACTTCTACTGGAAGACTATTCCATACATCCACTACCCTCTCAGTAATGTAATACTTTCATTAGTCCCTGACCTTATCTTATATCTAGGATAGCCTTATACCTATCCCATGCATGCTTAAACTCCTTCACTGTATTAACCTCTACCACTTCTACTGGAAGGCTATTCCATACATCCACTACCCTCTCAGTAATGTAATACTTTCATTAGTCCCTGGCCTTATCTTATATCTAGGATAGCCTTATACCTATCCCATGCATGCTTAAACTCCTTCACTGTATTAACCTCTACCACTTCTACTGGAAGACTATTCCATACATCCACTACCCTCTCAGTAAAGTAATACTTTCATTAGTCCCGGACCTTATCTTATATCTAGGATTGCCTTTTACCTATCCCATGCATGCTTAAACTCCTTCACTGTATTAACCTCTACCACTTCTACTGGAAGACTATTCCATGCATCCACTACCCTCTCAGTAAAGTAATACTTTCATTAGTCCCTGGCCTTATCTTATATCTAGGATAGCCTTATACCTATCCCATGCATGCTTAAACTCCTTCACTGTATTAACCTCTACCACTTCTACTGGAAGACTATTCCATACATCCACTACCCTCTCAGTAATGTAATACTTTCATTAGTCCCTGACCTTATCTTATATCTAGGATAGCCTTATACCTATCCCACGCATGCTTAAACTCCTTCACTGTATTAACCTCTACCACTTCTACTGGAAGACTATTCCATGCATCCACTACCCTCTCAGTAATGTAATACTTTCATTAGTCCCTGGTCTTATCTTATATCTAGGATAGCCTTATACCTATCCCATGCATGCTTAAACTCCTTCACTGTATTAACCTCTACCACTTCTACTGGAAGACTATTCCATACATCCACTACCCTCTCAGTAATGTAATACTTTCATTAGTCCCTGACCTTATCTTATATCTAGGATAGCCTTATAACTATCCCATGCATGCTTAAACTCCTTCACTGTATTAACCTCTACCACTTCTACTGGAAGACTATTCCATGCATCCACTACCCTCTCAGTAATCTAATACTTTCATTAGTCCCTGGCCTTATCTTATATCTAGTATAGCCTTATACCTATCCCACGCATGCTTAAACTCCCTCACTGTATTAACCTCTACCACCTCTACTGGAAGACTATTCCATACATCCACTACCCTCTCAGTAATGTAATACTTTCATTAGTCCCTGACCTTATCTTATATCTAGGATAGCCTTATACCTATCCCACGCATGCTTAAACACCCTCACTGTATTAACCTCTACCACTTCTACTGGAAGACTATTCCATACATCCACTACCCTTTCAGTAAAGTAATACTTTCATTAGTCCCTGACCTTATCTTATATCTAGGATAGCCTTATACCTATCCCATGCATGCTTAAACTCCTTCACTGTATTAACCTCTACCACTTCTACTGGAAGGCTATTCCATACATCCACTACCCTCTCAGTAAAGTAATACTTTCATTAGTCCCTGACCTTATCTTATATCTAGGATAGCCTTATACCTATCCCACGCATGGTTAAAATCCTTCACTGTATTAACCTCTACCACTTCTACTGGACGGCTATTCCATGCATCCACTACCCTCTCAGTAATGTAATACTTTCATTAGTCCCTGACCTTATCTTATATCTAGGATAGCCTCATACCTATCCCATGCATGCTTAAACTCCTTCACTGTATTAACCTCTACCACTTCTACTAGAAGACTATTCCATGCATCCACTACCCTCTCAGTAATGTAATACTTTCATTAGTCCCTGGCCTTATCTTATATCTAGGATAGCCTTATACCTATCCCACGCATGCTTAAACTCCTTCACTGTATTAACCTCTACCACTTCTACTGGAAGACTATTCCATGCATCCACTACCCTCTCAGTAATGTAATACTTTCATTAGTCCCTGGCCTTATCTTATATCTAGGATAGCCTTATACCTATCCCACGCATGCTTAAAATCCTTCACTGGATTAACCTCTACCACTTCTACTGGAAGGCTATTCCATACATCCACTACCCTCTCAGTAAAGTAATACTTTCATTAGTTCCTGACCTTATCATATATCTAGGATAGCCTTATACCTATCCCACGCATGCTTAAAATCCTTCACTGTATTAACCTTTACCACTTCTACTGGACGGCTATTCCATGCATCCACTACCCTCTCAGTAATGTAATACTTTCATTAGTCCCTGACCTTATCTTATATCTAGGATAGCCTTATACCTATCCCATGCATGCTTAAACTCCTTCACTGTATTAACCTCTACCACTTCTACTGGAAGACTATTCAATACATCCACTACCCTCTCAGTAATGTAATACTATCATTAGTCCCTGGCCTTATCTTATATCTAGGATAGCCTCATACCTATCCCATGCATGCTTAAACTCCTTCACTGTATTAACCTCTACCACTTCTACTGGAAGGCTATTCCATGCATCCACTACCCTCTCAGTAATGTAATACTTTCATTAGTCCCTGGCCTTATCTTATATCTAGGATAGCCTCATACCTATCCCATGCATGCTTAAACTCCTTCACTGTATTAACCTCTACCACTTCTACTGGAAGACTATTCCATACATCCACTACCCTCTCAGTAATGTAATACTTTCATTAGTCCCTGGCCTTATCTTATATCTAGGATAGCCTTATACCTATCCCACGCATGCTTAAACTCCTTCACTGTATTAACCTCTACCACTTCTACTAGAAGACTATTCCATGCATCCACTACTCTCTCAGTATAGTAATACTTTCATTAGTCCCTGTCCTTATCTTATATCTAGAATAGCCTTATACCTATACCATGCATTCTTAAACTCCTTCACTGTATTAACCTCTACCACTTCTACTGGAAGACTATTCCATGCATCCACTACCCTCTCAGTAATGAAATACTTTCATTAGTCCCTGGCCTTATCTTATATCTAGGATTGCCTTATACCTATCCCACGCATGCTTAAACTCCTTCACTGTATTAACCACTACCACTTCTACTGGAAGACTATTCCATGCATCCACTACCCTCTCAGTAATGTAATACTTTCATTAGTCCCTGGCCTTATCTTATATCTAGGATAGCCTTATACCTATCCCACGCATGCTTAAAATCCTTCACTGGATTAACCTCTACCACTTCTACTGGAAGGCTATTCCATACATCCACTACCCTCTCAGTAAAGTAATACTTTCATTAGTCCCTGACCTTATCATATATCTAGGATAGCCTTATACCTATCCCACGCATGCTTAAAATCCTTCACTGTATTAACCTTTACCACTTCTACTGGACGGCTATTCCATGCATCCACTACCCTCTCAGTAATGTAATACTTTCATTAGTCCCTGACCTTATCTTATATCTAGGATAGCCTTATACCTATCCCATGCATGCTTAAACTCCTTCACTGTATTAACCTCTACCACTTCTACTGGAAGACTATTCAATACATCCACTACCCTCTCAGTAATGTAATACTATCATTAGTCCCTGGCCTTATCTTATATCTAGGATAGCCTCATACCTATCCCATGCATGCTTAAACTCCTTCACTGTATTAACCTCTACCACTTCTACTGGAAGGCTATTCCATGCATCCACTACCCTCTCAGTAATGTAATACTTTCATTAGTCCCTGGCCTTATCTTATATCTAGGATAGCCTCATACCTATCCCATGCATGCTTAAACTGCTTCACTGTATTAACCTCTACCACTTCTACTGGAAGGCTATTCCATGCATCCACTACCCTCTCAGTAATGTAATACTTTCATTAGTCCCTGGCCTTATCTTATATCTAGGATAGCCTTATACCTATCCCACGCATGCTTAAACTCCTTCACTGTATTAACCTCTACCACTTCTACTAGAAGACTATTCCATGCATCCACTACTCTCTCAGTATAGTAAAACTTTCATTAGTCCCTGTCCTTATCTTATATCTAGAATAGCCTTATACCTATACCATGCATTCTTAAACTCCTTCACTGTATTAACCTCTACCACTTCTACTGGAAGACTATTCCATGCATCCACTACCCTCTCAGTAATGTAATACTTTCATTAGTCCCTGGCCTTATCTTATATCTAGGATTGCCTTATACCTATCCCACGCATGCTTAAACTCCTTCACTGTATTAACCTCTACCACTTCTACTGGAAGACTATTCCATGCATCCACTACCCTCTCAGTAATGTAATACTTTCATTAGTCCCTGGCCTTATCTTATATCTAGGATAGCCTTATACCTATCCCACGCATGCTTAAATTAAAATCCTTCACTGGATTAACCTCTACCACTTCTACTGGAAGGCTATTCCATACATCCACTACCCTCTCAGTAAAGTAATACTTTCATTAGTCCCTGGCCTTATCTTATATCTAGGATAGCCTTATACCTATCCCATGCATGCTTAAACTCCTTCACTGTATTAACCTCTACCACTTCTACTGGACGGCTATTCCATGCATCCACTACCCTCTCAGTAATGTAATACTTTCATTAGTCCCTGACCTTATCTTATATCTAGGATAGCCTTATACCTATCCCATGCATGCTTAAACTCCTTCACTGTATTAACCTCTACCACTTCTACTGGAAGACTATTCCATATATCCACTACCCTCTCAGTAATGTAATACTTTCATTAGTCCCTGGCCTTATCTTATATCTAGGATAGCCTTATACCTATCCCACGCATGCTTAAACTCCTTCACTGTATTAACCTCTACCACTTCTACTGGAAGGCTATTCCATACATCCACTACCCTCTCAGTAATGTAATACTTTCATTAGTCCCTGGCCTTATCTTATATCTAGGATAGCCTTATACCTATGCCACGCATGCTTAAACTCCTTCACTGTATTAACCTCTACCACTTCTACTGGAAGACTATTCAATACATCCACTACCCTCTCAGTAATGTAATACTATCATTAGTCCCTGGCCTTATCTTATATCTAGGATAGCCTCATACCTATCCCATGCATGCTTAAACTCCTTCACTGTATTAACCTCTACCACTTCTACTGGAAGGCTATTCCATGCATCCACTACCCTCTCAGTAATGTAATACTTTCATTAGTCCCTGGCCTTATCTTAAATCTAGGATAGCCTCATACCTATCCCATGCATGCTTAAACTCCTTCACTGTATTAACCTCTACCACTTCTACTGGAAGGCTATTCCATGCATCCACTACCCTCTCAGTAATGTAATACTTTCATTAGTCCCTGGCCTTATCTTATATCTAGGATAGCCTTATACCTATCCCACGCATGCTTAAACTCCTTCACTGTATTAACCTCTACCACTTCTACTAGAAGACTATTCCATGCATCCACTACTCTCTCAGTATAGTAATACTTTCATTAGTCCCTGTCCTTATCTTATATCTAGAATAGCATTATACCTATACCATGCATTCTTAAACTCCTTCACTGTATTAACCTCTACCACTTCTACTGGAAGACTATTCCATGCATCCACTACCCTCTCAGTAATGTAATACTTTCATTAGTCCCTGGCCTTATCTTATATCTAGGATTGCCTTATACCTATCCCACGCATGCTTAAACTCCTTCACTGTATTAACCTCTACCACTTCTACTGGAAGACTATTCCATGCATCCACTACCCTCTCAGTAATGTAATACTTTCATTAGTCCCTGGCCTTATCTTATATCTAGGATAGCCTTATACCTATCCCACGCATGCTTAAAATCCTTCACTGGATTAACCTCTACCACTTCTACTGGAAGGCTATTCCATACATCCACTACCCTCTCAGTAAAGTAATACTTTCATTAGTCCCTGACCTTATCATATATCTAGGATAGCCTTATACCTATCCCACGCATGCTTAAAATCCTTCACTGTATTAACCTTTACCACTTCTACTGGACGGCTATTCCATGCATCCACTACCCTCTCAGTAATGTAATACTTTCATTAGTCCCTGACCTTATCTTATATCTAGGATAGCCTTATACCTATCCCATGCATGCTTAAACTCCTTCACTGTATTAACCTCTACCACTTCTACTGGAAGACTATTCAATACATCCACTACCCTCTCAGTAATGTAATACTATCATTAGTCCCTGGCCTTATCTTATATCTAGGATAGCCTCATACCTATCCCATGCATGCTTAAACTCCTTCACTGTATTAACCTCTACCACTTCTACTGGAAGGCTATTCCATGCATCCACTACCCTCTCAGTAATGTAATACTTTCATTAGTCCCTGGCCTTATCTTATATCTAGGATAGCCTCATACCTATCCCATGCATGCTTAAACTGCTTCACTGTATTAACCTCTACCACTTCTACTGGAAGGCTATTCCATGCATCCACTACCCTCTCAGTAATGTAATACTTTCATTAGTCCCTGGCCTTATCTTATATCTAGGATAGCCTTATACCTATCCCACGCATGCTTAAACTCCTTCACTGTATTAACCTCTACCACTTCTACTAGAAGACTATTCCATGCATCCACTACTCTCTCAGTATAGTAAAACTTTCATTAGTCCCTGTCCTTATCTTATATCTAGAATAGCCTTATACCTATACCATGCATTCTTAAACTCCTTCACTGTATTAACCTCTACCACTTCTACTGGAAGACTATTCCATGCATCCACTACCCTCTCAGTAATGTAATACTTTCATTAGTCCCTGGCCTTATCTTATATCTAGGATTGCCTTATACCTATCCCACGCATGCTTAAACTCCTTCACTGTATTAACCTCTACCACTTCTACTGGAAGACTATTCCATGCATCCACTACCCTCTCAGTAATGTAATACTTTCATTAGTCCCTGGCCTTATCTTATATCTAGGATAGCCTTATACCTATCCCACGCATGCTTAAATTAAAATCCTTCACTGGATTAACCTCTACCACTTCTACTGGAAGGCTATTCCATACATCCACTACCCTCTCAGTAAAGTAATACTTTCATTAGTCCCTGGCCTTATCTTATATCTAGGATAGCCTTATACCTATCCCATGCATGCTTAAACTCCTTCACTGTATTAACCTCTACCACTTCTACTGGACGGCTATTCCATGCATCCACTACCCTCTCAGTAATGTAATACTTTCATTAGTCCCTGACCTTATCTTATATCTAGGATAGCCTTATACCTATCCCATGCATGCTTAAACTCCTTCACTGTATTAACCTCTACCACTTCTACTGGAAGACTATTCCATATATCCACTACCCTCTCAGTAATGTAATACTTTCATTAGTCCCTGGCCTTATCTTATATCTAGGATAGCCTTATACCTATCCCACGCATGCTTAAACTCCTTCACTGTATTAACCTCTACCACTTCTACTGGAAGGCTATTCCATACATCCACTACCCTCTCAGTAATGTAATACTTTCATTAGTCCCTGGCCTTATCTTATATCTAGGATAGCCTTATACCTATCCCACGCATGCTTAAACTCCTTCACTGTATTAACCTCTACCACTTCTACTGGAAGACTATTCAATACATCCACTACCCTCTCAGTAATGTAATACTATCATTAGTCCCTGGCCTTATCTTATATCTAGGATAGCCTCATACCTATCCCATGCATGCTTAAACTCCTTCACTGTATTAACCTCTACCACTTCTACTGGAAGGCTATTCCATGCATCCACTACCCTCTCAGTAATGTAATACTTTCATTAGTCCCTGGCCTTATCTTAAATCTAGGATAGCCTCATACCTATCCCATGCATGCTTAAACTCCTTCACTGTATTAACCTCTACCACTTCTACTGGAAGGCTATTCCATGCATCCACTACCCTCTCAGTAATGTAATACTTTCATTAGTCCCTGGCCTTATCTTATATCTAGGATAGCCTTATACCTATCCCACGCATGCTTAAACTCCTTCACTGTATTAACCTCTACCACTTCTACTAGAAGACTATTCCATGCATCCACTACTCTCTCAGTATAGTAATACTTTCATTAGTCCCTGTCCTTATCTTATATCTAGAATAGCCTTATACCTATACCATGCATTCTTAAACTCCTTCACTGTATTAACCTCTACCACTTCTACTGGAAGACTATTCCATGCATCCACTACCCTCTCAGTAATGTAATACTTTCATTAGTCCCTGGCCTTATCTTATATCTAGGATTGCCTTATACCTATCCCACTCATGCTTAAACTCCTTCACTGTATTAACCTCTACCACTTCTACTTTTAGACTATTCCATACATCCACTACCCTCTCAGTAATGTAATACTTTCATTAGTCCCTGACCTTATCTTATATCTAGGATAGCCTTATACCTATCCCATGCATGCTTAAACTCCTTCACTGTATTAACCTCTACCACTTCTACTGGAAGGCTATTCCATGCATCCACTACCCTCTCAGTAAAGTAATACTTTCATTAGTCCCTGGCCTTATCTTATATCTAGGATAGCCTTATACCTATCCCACGCATGCTTAAACTCCTTCACTGTATTAACCTCTACCACTTCTACTGGAAGGCTATTCCATGCATCCACTACCCTCTCAGTAATGTAATACTTTCATTAGTCCCTGGCCTTATCTTATATCTAGGATAGCCTTATACCTATCCCATGCATGCTTAAACTCCTTCACTGTATTAACCTCTACCACTTCTACTGGAAGACTATTCCATACATCCACTACCCTCTCAGTAATGTAATACTTTCATTAGTCCCTGGCCTTATCTTATATCTAGGATAGCCTTATATCTATCCCATGCATGCTTAAACTCCTTCACTGTATTAACCTCTACCACTTCTACTGGAAGACTATTCCATGCATCCACTACCCTCTCAGTAAAGTAATCCTTTCATTAGTCCCTGGCCTTATCTTATATCTAGTATAGCCTTATACCTATCCCACGCATGCTTAAACTCCTTCACTGTATTAACCTCTACCACTTCTACTGGAAGACTATTCCATGCACCCACTACCCTCTCAGTAAAGTAATACTGACATTAGTCCCTGGCCTTATCTTATATCTAGGATAGCCTTATACCTATCCCACGCATGCTTAAACTCCTTCACTGTATTAACCTCTACCACTTCTACTGGAAGACTATTCCATGCATCCACTACCCTCTTAGTAATGTAATACTTTCATTAGTCCCCGGCCTTATCTTATATCTAGGATAGCCTTATACCTATCCCATGCATGCTTAAACTCCTTCACTGTATTAACCTCTACCACTTCTACTGGAAGGCTATTCCATACATCCACTACCCTCTCAGTAATGTAATACTTTCATTAGTCCCTGGCCTTATCTTATATCTAGGATAGCCTTATACCTATCCCATGCATGCTTAAACTCCTTCACTGTATTAACCTCTACCACTTCTACTGGAAGACTATTCCATGCATCCACTACCCTCTTAGTAATGTAATACTTTCATTAGTCCCCGGCCTTATCTTATATCTAGGATAGCCTTATACCTATCCCATGCATGCTTAAACTCCTTCACTGTATTAACCTCTACCACTTCTACAGGAAGACTATTCCATACATCCACTACCCTCTCAGTAATGTAATACTTTCATTAGTCCCTGACCTTATCTTATATCTAGGATAGCCTTATACCTATCCCACACATGCTTAAACTCCTTCACTGTATTAACCTCTACCACATCTACTGGAAGACTATTCCATGCATCCACTACCCTCTCAGTAATGTAATACTTTCATTAGTCCCTGGCCTTATCTTATATCTAGGATAGCCTTATACCTATCCCATGCATGCTTAAACTCCTTCACTGTATTAACCTCTACCACTTCTACTGGAAGACTATTCCATGCATCCACTACCCTCTCATTGATGTAATACTTTCATTAGTCCCTGACCTTATCTTATATCTAGGATAGCCTTATACCTATCCCACGCATGCTTAAACTCCTTCACTGTATTAACCTCTACCACTTCTACTGGAAGACTATTCCATACATCCACTACCCTCTCAGTAATGTAATACTTTCATTAGTCCCTGGCCTTATCTTATATCTAGGATAGCCTTATACCTATCCCATGCATGCTTAAACTCCTTCACTGTATTAACCTCTACCACTTCTACTGGAAGACTATTCCATGCATCCACTACCCTCTCAGTAATGTAATACTTTCATTAGTCCCTGGCCTTATCTTATATCTAGGATAGCCTTATACCTATCCCATGCATGCTTAAACTCCTTCACTGTATTAACCTCTACCACTTCTACTGGAAGACTATTCCATGCATCCACTACCCTCTCAGTAATGTAATACTTTCATTAGTCCCTGGCCTTATCTTATATCTAGGATAGCCTTATACCTATCCCATGCATGCTTAAACTCCTTCACTGTATTAACCTCTACCACTTCTACTGGAAGACTATTCCATGCATCCACTACCCTCTCAGTAATGTAATACTTTCATTAGTCCCTGACCTTATCTTATATCTAGGATAGCCTTATACCTATCCCACGCATGCTTAAACTCCCTCACTGTATTAACCTCTACCACCTCTACTGGAAGACTATTCCATACATCCACTACCCTCTCAGTAATGTAATACTTTCATTAGTCCCAGGCCTTATCTTATATCTAGGATAGCCTTATACCTATCCCACGCATGCTTAAACTCCCTCACTGTATTAAACTCTACCACCTCTACTGGAAGACTATTCCATACATCCACTACCCTCTCAGTAAAGTAATACTTTCATTAGTCCCTGACCTTATCTTATATCTAGGATAGCCTTATACCTATCCCATGCATGCTTAAACTCCTTCACTGTATTAACCTCTACCACTTCTACTGGAAGACTATTCCATGCATCCACTACCCTCTCAGTAATGTAATACTTTCATTAGTCCCTGACCTTATCTTATATCTAGGATAGCCTTATACCTATCCCATGCATGCTTAAACTCCTTCACTGTATTAACCTCTACCACTTCTACTGGAAGACTATTCCATGCATCCACTACCCTCTCAGTAATGTAATACTTTCAGTAGTCCCTGGCCTTATCTTATATCTAGGATAGCCTTATACCTATCCCATGCATGCTTAAACTCCTTCACTGTATTAACCTCTACCACTTCTACTGGAAGACTATTCCATGCATCCACTACCCTCTCAGTAATGTAATACTTTCATTAGTCCCTGACCTTATCTTATATCTAGGATAGCCTTATACCTATCCCACGCATGCTTAAACTCCCTCACTGTATTAACCTCTACCACTTCTACTGGAAGACTATTCCATGCATCCACTACCCTCTCAGTAATGTAATACTTTCATTAGTCCCTGACCTTATCTTATATCTAGGATAGCCATATTCCTATCCCATGCATGCTTAAACTCCTTCACTGTATTAACCTCTACCACTTCTACTGGAAGACTATTCCATACATCCACTACCCTCTCAGTAATGTAATACTTTCATTAGTCCCTGGCCTTATCTTATATCTAGGATAGCCTTATACCTATCTCATGCATGCTTAAACTCCTTCACTGTATTAACCTCTACCACTTCTACTGGAAGACTATTCCATACATCCACTACCCTCTCAGTAATGTAATACTTTCATTAGTCCCTGGCCTTATCTTATATCTAGGATAGCCTTATACCTATCCCATGCATGCTTAAACTCCGTCACTGTATTAACCTCTACCACTTCTACTGGAAGACTATTCCATACATCCACTACCCTCTCAGTAATGTAATACTTTCATTAGTCCCTGACCTTATCTTATATCTAGGATGGCCATATACCTATCCCATGCATGCTTAAACTCCTTCACTGTATTAACCTCTACCACATCTACTGGAAGACTATTCCATGCACCCACTACCCTCTCAGTAAAGTAATACTTTCATTACTCCCCAGTTCCCTATCTTATAGCTATGTGGGTCCCTGCTAAAAAGCTGCAATGATTTGCAACATCACGCGTGAAGTCGGGGAAGTGTGCCCTAACTTCCGTGAAATGTTAGTGTTGCTTCATTTTACATGTCAGAATGAGGCTGCTCAAATTGGCCTCATCTGACACCGGGGATCCCGCGGCAAGTCCCCATGCGGGAATCCGCAGCAAAGATCATCGCGGGGAGCCGCAATGAACTGGTAAACGCAGAACGTTCTGTGCCATCCTGCTTTTAAGCCCTACAAGCAGGAAGGGGTCAATCTTGGAGGGTCGCATAATCCAGGAGGACGTGCTGACTTCTTTGGGTCTGTAATAAGAAAAGATGAGAGATGGTTGTCGAGTAATGGAAGAGATGTACGGTAATTCCCAGAAGGACATTCGGATGTCAATCTTGGTTCTCTGCTAGAGCAGCAGGGGAGTGACATCCGCAGACCTTGTTAAAAGACTTTTGCAGACATCAACAAGATGTCCAGACCGAAATCCCACTGCTGCTACCAAGATGGGAACAAGCAGTGCTCATTCAGCCGTCGAGGATCATTCGTTTTTTACAATGTCTCCAATTAGATGGATGCTGGGTCAACCCAAAGAGCGGCAGGAAATGGGGACACGGCTGGAGGTGTGATTGGAAGAAGATGATGTCATACTTTTAGTATCTCAACCCAAACCGGAACAAGTCCATTAAAAACAATCATGGGATCTGTCAGGATTCAGCTGCTCCGGGATCAACTACAATCTGATAACCCTTCCACTGCCAGGGGACAAATCAAAGGGTTAATGCTTGAGCACAGGTTTGTCTCAGGTGGCGGCCAGTGACCATTGCAGACGCCTCCAAAACTGCCCACAGGTGTGAATGATGTTAATATGCATTTATTTCAACACTTCAACATTATGGGAAATGGAGTTTTTTTTTTTACTATACTGATAAACATAAACAGTTTATTAAGATCCTTTCATAGGCTGTTTAAACACATACACTTTTAGATTGTAAGCTCAGTGAGCAAGGTTCTCTGGGTCATGTTTCATCAGTCTGCTCTTGTTCATCTAGCTTAGTATGTAGCCCCCCATTTTATGCTCTGTACCTAGCGCTATGTAAAATGTTGGCACTATATAAATTAATCTTTATGTAATATAATAAAAACCTTGTTGATTGGTTGTAAGAAATTCTGTCTCTTTGAAAAAAAAGAAATCATTTATCTGTAGGAATACCTTAGGTAGCCAGGTGCCTAAGACTTCCTGTGGCTCCCTCAAACTGTTGGTAATGTAGTCCACACAAAAGAAGTGCCATTGGCTAGGGTACTCCAACTGTGTGGACTACACTTCCTATGAACCGGCCCATAGTCAGTAGTGTATCTTGGTTTTGTGCTACCCCAGGCAGACAAAATTTGGGCACCCCCCACCCATGTTGCACACCTACGAAATGCCACATCACCCACGTTGCACACCCACGAACCATCAACCCATTACATGCCCCATCACCCACATTGCACACACATTAAATGCCCAATCACTCCATTACATACCGCCATCACCCTCATTTCATAGCCCCACCATGTCCATTACCCAATTAATTGGAAGGAGCTAAAATGTGCTGAATGGTGGGAGAGGGAGCGAAAATGTTCGAAGCCCCCTGGCAAAGTGCCGCCCTCTGGCAAAGTGCCGCCCTCTGGCAAAGTGCCGCCCTCTGGCAAAGTGCTGCCCTCTGGCAAAGTGCCGCCCTCTGGCAAAGTGCTGCCCTCTGGCAAAGTGCCGCCCTCTGGCAAAGTGCCGCCCTAGGCGAGTACCTTGTTTGCCTTGTGGAAGATACACTACTGCCCATAGTCCTCACATCTGTAGGGGCAGTTACCACAGTGCAATTATTCCATCAAATCACTTGCCACAATGTCACGAGTCCACCAAATAATTTGCCAAAATGTAATTATTCTACCAAGTCACTTCCCAAAAGTGTCATTATTCATCCATATATTTCTCTACAGTGCCATTATTCTCCTTTATCACTTGCCACAATGTAATAATTCCCCCAGATTACCTACCACAGTGCCATTTTCTCTCCATATGCCACAATGTCACTTACGGGTTTAGGTAATTTGTTTAACCCCCCCACTCCTACCTAGGCAGGGTAGATGTGCAAGGTAGGGGATATTTAATATGTTTATTTGATTGTTGTATTTTTCCAGGATCACTTGGCTAGCTTAGGGTGATGCTGCCACTGGGAGAGATTTATAGTTATTTCACTGGGTATTGCACTGGCCCGGGGGCTGATGGGGGCAACTTAATTTAATGTATTGGGGTCAGAAGCACATTATTACCAACCCCAGATGCTATTACATGTTTCTATGGAATAATGGCACAAAGCAGGTCAGTTGGGAGTCAAGGGGATCATGGGAGGGATCACCCTAATCCAAGGGGGTCTGGGACTGTCCCAATCATTCTACTTCTCCAGTAATATAATCAGTTAGTGGTCTACTCAATACAGAGAGAATTGCACGGATCTGAGATGAGAATTTAAAACTTCAGGCCAAAGTAGCGGAGCTGGAAAAATTCTCCAATGTGGTTGAATGGGATCAGTTTTCCAACTTTGGCCTTCGGTTTGAAATTTCCCATCTTAATTCCCTGCAGAAACTTTCATTTTACACAGTGCAAGCCTGAATTATTTTATTTATTTATAAATGTTCCTGAACAGAGCAGAGATGTAATTCAAACACTCCTATCTGCTATGTAACTATTTGGCAGGCAAGCCATGGGGGGTCTCTAATGAGCACAGGTTTGCACCTGTAATTAGAGAGTTTCCTGTCTAGTACTTAGACAAAACTGACCACCTACCCCCCCCCCCCCCCCCCCCACTATAGTGCAATGGCAGAGAATCATGGTAGTTGTAGTCCAGAAACAGCCAGAGGGCTGTGGTTGAAAACGTAGATCTTATGCTATGTGTGTGTTGCATGTTACCTTGACTTACAGTCAGGTAGTCAAAGCTGTGTCAGTTTCCACACACACAAAAAATGGAGCAAATGTGGCAGTACACAACAAGAGTGTAGCTGTCCCTTTAAATAAAAAAAATACCCTGCTGTGCAGGATTGTGGGTGAAACCTGTACAGAATGCAGAGCAGCTAACATATGGTGTATTGCACAGGGGCACACATTTCTCTGATATGAAGTCAGATTTATATACAGTAACACACAAGTTTAAATTCAAAGCATTGCCTCATTCTGCCCTATCTGCTTGAAAAAACACAGTATGGAGACTTCCTACAGCAAAACTGTAAGTAACTATTCCTTTGGTTAAACAGAGGCTATGCTAAACTGTCGCTGAGGAGGGGCGGAGCTTGGGAGGTTGAGTGTCAGCGCTACCGAGCATGCTTATAAGGCGCGGTCACTAAAGCTGCGGACCCAGTCCCGCTGAGCGCTACCTCTGTCCCAAAAAGCAAACTAGAGGTAGAGCCCAGAAGGACTGCCTCAAAAAATCAGGACAGTTGGGAGGTATGCCATTCACCAGGGGTAAAAGTAACACTAATTCTGGGTCAAAATTCGGAATATCTAGCAGTTACCATGGCCGAATGTTCGTTCGGAATCCCATGGGTGTTTGGAAACGCGGTCTCAACGGCATTGGTTTCCAGTATTGGCTTTTTATAGATAAACATCTTTGGAATATTGTTCGGAATTGTTACTGACGGGAATCATTTCTGTGTCTATATTTAAAACAGCAGAGTGTCCACCACTGGCCTTGGATGTTTTGTATTTTATTTATTTTTTTTTTTTTTACAATAAAAACAAACAAACAATAGCCAAACTAATACCAAAATAGAATAATAACAAAATATAACTTTTTCCTTGTAAGAGGTTAAAAGGAAGCAATCCATGTGACACACCTGATCCTAGTTATGGAATTGGAAACACAATTATATATCTATTAACTAATTAATATATTAGACATCTTTGGTGTCACTGGGGTTGTCACATATAGCTTTTCCATGTTGCCTTGCATGTGTCAATTTATAATAAAACTACTTTTTTAAACATTTTTATAAACCTATATTAAAAAAATAAAACTAAAATAAAATTGGAGGGATTCCTGCTGACTAAGTAAGTCTTAGAACTTAAGTTGTAATAACTATAAAATGGCTCATACCTTGATCATAAGTCTTTCTGATTAAATCAGCAATGTGTTTGGTATTTTTATTTTTTTTCTCAAACACATAAAATGAACTGAAAAAAGTGCCGGTTTTGTGGTTTATATTGTTTGTATCTATATTGGAATCAAAGTTGAATTAGAGGTGGGTCGATCAATATTGAGCCCTACTTATATGTAAGGCAAAAAAAAAAAACACTCACATTTGTATAAATAAACATATTTACTTCTTTTAGTCAATTTTACAGGAAAAAAAAAACAAAGAAGTTTATAGAGTAGCATTATATTTACAATAAAAAAAACCTTATCTTATAAACCTTTTTTCTAATTAAATATTTTTTCTTACAATGTGTAATATATTCATATATTGTAATGTGTGTATGAGGCACTGCATGAAATTAGTACACAGTGAGGGTAATTGATAGAATGACATGTTTATTATTATAACATGACTTATTTACAAACGTATGTAAAGGTACTGTTAGCCTAAACAATGCTTGTGAATGAAGAGAATAAAAAAATAAAAAAAATATATGGAAAATGATCTATACATTACAAAATTGCAAGTCAATGCCTCAATTGGGAGAAAAATGTGTTTAGCCATATCTGTTATGACATCACCATGTAGATTATTACACAATGTGTCAATTACACATTTCACATACAATGTATAGATCATTTCCCCTCATATTTATCTACATTCACAGTACAAGCAGTGTTCAGGTTGATAGTCCCTTTTAAACATATAAAAATCAATGAAAAAGTAATAGTTTTTGGGTAAAAACAATGGAATGACATCACTTTTAGAACATTGATCTTTTATACATAACCTGTAATCTGTTTTAAAGTAAAAAAAAATTATGTGTATTTCACATATATTAAACCCATGTACAACAGACAGAAAATAAGATGATGGATAAAGGAACTGACTCTTTAATAATTCTTCTCACGACCACTGCAAAGACCCTTGTGGCCCTCAATTTGGCGTACTGACAGACTGATAGAAGGCCATGGCCTCTCCTATTGTTCATCTCCCCTCTTCCCAGGTGAAGATGTCGTTCCCTGAATGTCAGGCTTTTAGCCTTGTGGTTGCAGGCTCCTTCATTGTATAATTCGTAGAGAGTTGCGCAGTCTTTCCCATTTTATTGTGTACAAACAAAGCACTGCTGCTAAACTATTCTGTGAGCAATCGGATGCTGACCTGGTTTTGAATTCAAGGTCAATTGAAATAAGCTATTTTGAAAATAGAAAGAAAGTGCCTTATTAAATGCTCTTTGCGCCAAATAGCTCTATCAGGGGGGCAGACATCTTGCTCAGATGAAAAAAAATCTGACCCAAGATTCTAATCAACATGTCCACCCCCTGATAGAACTATACGGAACAAAGAGGGCTTTATAAGATTCTCTATTTGCATTCTTTCAGTAAATCATTTCAAGTTAAAACATCGATCCTTGATGCAGTCTTTTAATTAAACATAACCATTTTTTTTATATCAAAAGTTATACTTAAAATTAAAATATAACCATAGCAAATGAAACATGGCTTCAGAAAGGGGCATAAATCAAGATAGAATTCACTCTTAATATACCTCAATCAGCCATAACATTATGACCACTGACAGGTGGCAAGCCGGCGGAGGCAGTGTGATGCTTTGGACTGACAGATGGCAAGCCGGGCGGAGGCAGTGTGACGCTTTGGGATGAGAGGTGACAAGCCGGCGGAGGCAGTGTGATGCTTTGGACTGACAGGTGGCAAGCCGGCGGAGGCAGTGTGACGCTTTGGGATGAGAGGTGACAAGCCGGCGGAGGCAGTGTGATGCTTTGGACTGACAGGTGACAAGCCGACGGAGGCAGTGTGATGCTTTGGACTGACGGTGGCGAACCGGCGGAGGCAGTGTGATGCTTTGTACTGACGGTGGCAAGCCGGTGGAGGCAGTGCGATGCTTTGGACTGACAGGTGGCAAGCCGGCGGAGGCAGTGTGATGCTTTGGGCAATGTTCTGCTGGGAAACCTTGGGTCCTGCCATTCATGTGGATGTTACTATGACACGTACCACCTACCTAAGCATTGTTACAGACCATGTACACACTTTCATGGAAACGGTATTCCCTGATGGCATTGGCCTCTTTCAGCAGGATAATGCACCCTGCCACAAAGAAAAAATGGTTCAGGAATGGTTTGAGGAACACAACAACGAGTTCAAGGTGTTGACTTGGCCTCCAAATTCCCCAGATCTCAATCCAATCGAGCATCTGTGGGATGTGCTGGAGAAACAAGTCCGATCCATGGAGGTCCCACCTCACAACTTACAGGACTTAAAGGATCTGCTGCTAACGTCTTGGTGCCAGTTACCCCAGCACACCTTCAGAGGTCTAGTGGAGTCCATGCCTCGACAGGTCAGGGCTGTTTTGGCATCAAAAGGAGACCTTCATAATATTAGTTACACGGTCATAATATTTACTGATCAGTGTATGCTTAGGCAGCTTAATGGTAATCTGTAAAATGATTTGGGAGTCCAGTGCTCAAACTCATATAGACACAAGGTAACTTGTTGTAGCCTGGTAGGGGTCTGTGCTGCCTGGACCTCACACATAGACCCCTGAACTAACCACTAGGCCAACATGGATTGGATTGTACGTCAAGGGAAGTGAGAGTTTTAATGCTGATGGGGTGTCCAACTGTAAGATACATATATATAATATATATATATATTTTAATCTGAAAGTATATAAGCTGTTTTTTCACCATATGATGATTATCTTCTACACTCATTTAAGTGATTGTTCGAAGGTAACATTAATCTGAGCCTTTTTGTTTAAGAATGATTATTTTTTTTAAATGCTAGTGTTGCTTTGGAACAGTAACGCTTGTGAGTCATTCCTTTTTTGTGTTTGTGTTAAAAAGATTATTCCGACATGTTCATCATTTGTTTTTTTGTTCCCTGTTTAACGTGAAATTCCATTACTTGTACAGCAAGTTAGGACACAAAAGCCACGGCAGTCTGTTGTGAAACATGTCAGGCGTGATCTCCATACTAACTGGCTGGGGAAAGCCAATCTTCAATCTGTTGAACTAATATTTGAAGGACAACAGCGGGTAAAAAATAAGCTGAGTTTAATTGAAAGATTGCATCAAGTGTCGACATTTTAAATAAAGTACAAATAAAGTACTGTATCAAGCCCTTTCTTTGCTCTGTATAGCTCTATCAGGGGCTCTATAATTGAGGGTTTCTATGCATTATATTTTTTTTGATCTATACCTTCAATGCTAAGTTTGCATGTGTTTGTATTTTTAATCTATACCTGCAAATACCTGGTTGCTATGTCTTGTTAAATTTGATCTATACCTTCAATGCTAAGTTTGCATGTGTTTTGTATTTTTAATCTATACCTGCCAATACCTGGTTGTTATGTCTTGTTAAATTTGATCTATACGTGCAATACTTGTTTCAAATTGTTGTTTATTCTGTTGTCTATACCTAAACTAGATCTACATCTGCTATACTGGTTTTGCATTTTATTCATAATTTAATTTGTTACAAAGATTTTTTTTTTCCCTTCTCTGGTTTCCCAAGAAATCTGGACATTTTAAAGATTCGATAAAGGGGTGAAAACTCGTCAATTTTGAAAAATAACTGCCAGATGAGGGTGGGTGCAGTATAGGTGCTATGGCAAGACCTGTGGATATAGTCTTGGTGATGTGATGAGACCTTTGGGTGCAATCTGAGCTTGGGGTTCCGTGTGTAAAATCTGGATGCTCTGGAAAGGCCTGTGGGCACCAGCTTGGTGCTCTGGTTAGGCCCTGAGGGGGGGGGGGGGGGGGGGGTTGCAGTGCTTAGGAGGTAGAGTGCCAGCGCCGACTGCACATGCATCCTGGAAGTTCTTTTGTTGGGAGATGCATGGGTACACCTGAAGACTGCGCCGCTGGAGATGGGAGCTATTTCTGAGTGCTCCACATTTCAACATCTCCCTTGTTGTATATATCTTTTTTAAGCTCTAAATACTACACAAAAATTGGTTTGAGACAATAGCGAGGCCGATTATTGGTGACCGCCCTAAAGGTGCCTCCAAGATATTTTTCAAGAATTATTTGTTAATAACGGAGAAGAATTATGGTTCACTTCCAAAGCGAAACGCGTTGGTATACCTCGAACCCCCCCCCCCTCGCATCTCATGCAACATTTAAATTCAGCAAATCAGTCTTTATTTTGTATTCATTCATACATTCTGAAGAGATTTGACCCTTTGACAAGGGGTCTGGCTGATCTGGGGTGGTGGCTCTGAGCTACAAAACTGATTTTGGTAATCAATCCCTGCAGTCCAAATTGAGGTGTCCTGGTGTCCCAGGCACGGGTGACTAGTTACTGTGCAGGGACAACAGTTGGGGGGTATGGTATTTGATAAGGTGGCCATGGGGGTGTCCATGTATTGGCATTTCAGTATTTGTTAAGACCGGTGGCTAGGAGTGAAAAACAGTACTGCTAGTATTCTCTGGAGTTGCAAGCATGACTGTAAGGTACCAAATTTAAGACTATTGGCATGATGCAGCCATCCATATTCCCGACCTTATGTTGGAGCCTAACATATATATATATATATATATATATATTATTCCTGGGGCTCAAGGGTTATAACATCAGATATAACATTTTTAAGAAAAACAATCACTGTGCCAAACAGAAAAAAATAAGAAGGAAAAGTGAATAAAATACTGCTGCTAGTCAAAATGAGCGAAGAAGGGAAGAGAAGGGAGAAAAATAACAGTTGGAAATAAAAGAAGCAAAAACATTTTCCACTGATTTGAACAGGATACTTAGATATACTAAGTACTGAAAGCACTTTACATATCATACATTCATTGGTAAAATTTCAATATTGCATTAAATTCCAAGGCAGGAAAAATAGGGATCCCCAACACATTTCACCATAATGCTCTTTCTCAGGTCAATCCCAACAATCTGCCATTTTCCGACTTGATAGCCCAACAAAAAAATACATTTTAAATACTGTGTTAATGTGAAATACTTCCACTTTTGTCTCGTTTATAGCTGTGAGAGTGTCTGCGCGTCTAGAGAGAGATGGCACCGAGCAAGAGCAAACTCGGGCTTTGCTCTTCTTGCAATGGTAAATGGAGCTAGGGTTGCCACCCTAAACGGAGGGCATCCCCGATTGTAGGCACCGAATTGTTGAGTGCCTTGTATCTAAACTAGAGCTTTTTCCATGACATTACAATGCTCACTCACCACGCTGCCAAAGGCATCGTCTACGATAGCTGAGAGATGCCCAATCAAACCATCCCTTACAGTTTTTGAGTTGGCAACTTTTCTAATGATATATTTTGAATGGAAAATGATTTCTGGTAAAAAATACTCTAAGCTGTGAGACTTATGTGTTTTACAATTGTTAGAGATTGTAAAATATAGCAATGTTGGAGGGTTTTGTCTGCAGCCGCTGTGGTCTGTAATAAAGCCTTCAATCAGTTGGCTTATTACACAGGGCTCAGATGCGGAGTTTGGCAGGAGCGGGAAGTACATGAAAAGGGGGAGATAATAGGGTTTCCATTAACCCCTTGGCTCCATCGGCGTAAACTTGGAGAAAGTTGAGGGCACAGGGAGTTTAAGTTAAACATAGAAAACATCACTGGCAGACAAGAACACAATATCTTCCTACAAACTGGAATACTTTTCATTAGTCACTTTCCTTATTCTATATCTCAGATGGTCCATCCCACTCATGCTTAAACTCCGTCACTGTATTAACCTCTACCACTTCTACTGGAAGACTATTCCATGCATCCACTACCCTCTCAGTAATGTAATACTTTCATTAGTCCCTGGCCTTATCTTATATCTAGGATAGCCTTATACCTATCCCATGCATGCTTAAACTCCTTCACTGTATTAACCTCTACCACTTCTACTGGAAGACTATTCCATGCATCCACTACCCTCTCAGTAATGTAATACTTTCATTAGTCCCTGGCCGTATCTTATATCTAGGATAGCCTTATTCCTATCCCACGCATGCTTAAACTCCTTCACTGTATTAACCTCTACCACTTCTACTGGAAGACTATTCCATACATCCACTACCCTCTCAGTAAAGTAATACTTTCATTAGTCCCTGGCCTTATCTTATATCTAGGATAGCCTTATACCTATCACCATGCATGCTTAAACTTTCACTGTATTAACCTCTACCCCTTCTACTGGAAGACTATTCCATACATCCACTACCCTCTCAGTAATGTAATACTTTCATTAGTCCCTGACCTTATCTTATATCTAGGATAGCCTTATACCTATCCCATGCATGCTGAAACTCCTTCACTGTATTAACCTCTACCACTTCTACTGGAAGACTATTCCATGCATCCACTACCCTCTCAGTGAAGTAATACTTTCATTAGTCCCTGACCTTATCTTATATCTAGGATAGCCTTATACCTATCCCATGCAAGCCTAAACTCCTTCACTGTATTAACCTCTACCACTTCTACTGGAAGACTATTCCATGCATCCACTACCCTCTCAGTAATGTAATACTTTCATTAGTCCTTTGCCTTATCTTATATCTAGGATAGCCTTATACCTATCCCATGCATGCTTAAACTCCTTCACTGTATTAACCTCTACCCCTTCTACTGGAAGACTATTCCATACATCCACTACCCTCTCAGTAAAGTAATACTTTCATTAGTCCTTTGCCTTATCTTATATCTAGGATAGCCTTGTGCCTATCCCATGCATGCTTAAACTCCCTCACTGTATTAACCTCTACCACTTCTACTGGAAGACTATTCCATACATCCACTACCCTCCTATATCTAGGATAGCCTTATACCTATCCCATGCATGCTTAAACTCCTTCACTGTATTAACCTCTACCCCTTCTACTGGAAGACTATTCCATACATCCACTACCCTCTCAGTAAAGTAATACTTTCATTAGTCCTTTGCCTTATCTTATATCTAGGATAGCCTTGTGCCTATCCCATGCATGCTTAAACTCCCTCACTGTATTAACCTCTACCACTTCTACTGGAAGACTATTCCATACATCCACTACCCTCTCAGTAAAGTAATATTTTCATTAGTCCCTGGCCTTATCTTATATCTAGTGTAGCCTTATACCTATCCCATGCATGCTTAAACTCCTTCACTGTATTAACCTATACCACTTCTACTGGAAGACTATTCCATACATCCACTACCCTTTCAGTAAAGTAATACTTTCATTAGTCCCTGGCCTTATCTTATATCCAGGATAGCCTTATACCTATCCCATGCATGCTTAAACTCCTTCACTGTATTAACCTCTACCACTTCTACTGGAAGACTATTCCATGCATCCACTACCCTCTCAGTAATTTAATACTTTCATTAGTCCCTGGTCTTATCTTATATCTAGGATAGCCTTATACCTATCCCATGCATGCTTAAACTCCTTCACTGTATTAACCTCTACCACTTCTACTGGAAGACTATTCCATGCATCCACTACCCTCTCAGTAATTTAATACTTTCATTAGTCCCTGGTCTTATCTTATATCTAGGATAGCCTTATACCTATCCCACGCATGCTTAAACTCCTTCACTGTATTAACCTCTACCATTTCTACTGGAAGGCTATTCCATGCATCCACCACAGTGTTTCCTGATATTACTTTTAAACCTTTTGCTTCTCTCATTTCAGACTATGTCTCTAGTTTTGGTAGTTTTTCTTCTTTTAAATATACTCCCCTCCTTTACTGTGCTCATTCCCTTTATGTATTTAAATTCTCCCTTTATGTAGTAAAAAACAAACTAACTTATGTGTAACAAATTCCAGGAGCCAGGATTCCAAATACTGCTTACAGCTGGCTCCTATCTCTTTAAAAAAAAAAAAAATTCTCCCAGATAAATAGGGCTAAATATGACAAAAGGGGACAATCATTTTACTTGTATTTTTACATCAAATCATTTTCAACTTAGACCGCATGCACTTGATGCAATCTCAGTAAAATATAGCTTCATTTTTTTTGCCCTTTTTGCCCTTTCACATTGTCCAAAAAAACTCCTATGATGCTAGCTGAGCATAATAGAAAATAAATACTCCTTCTATAGTACTGCAGCTCTCTAATAAGTGCTCTACATCCACAAATCACAAACACACCAGAATTGAGGCTCATGTACAGGGGTGGGGGGGGGGGGGGGGAGAATAAAAATAAATATATAGTGTAATATTGCGGCAGTAAAAGACTGGAACAATTGTTTGATGGGTATCACACTCACAAACTTACGCTCATATATAAAATCTTAATAAATACACATAAAAAAGACCAATCGCGCAGTATATCACAGTAAAAAAAAAAGGCTATTGATAAAACAATTGCACGTACAACAATTGTAAGCACATCAAGTGCGACTTGCGTATATTCAAGTCCTGATGGATGTTACAACTCCGTTCCTGCTGACACTAGGACGGGAATAATAAAGGCACTTGCACGCCACCCGAAAAAGCTGAATCTCAACGCGTTTCGCCTGCTATGATGTCGGCTTCCTCATGAGAAATGTGGTGGCTGATAATGTGACTCCTATGATACTGTCTGACCTTTTTTTTTAAACGGTAGCAGTATATTAATAAAGGGTATGAGGAAGATGATCACAAAAAGCACAAACATTATTTTATCTCTGTGTGCAAATTCTTAATAAATAACTTCTTCAAGATCACGGTTATTTTGCGTTAAAAAACATAATTTTTTAAACTGTAACGGCCTCCTGACTGGACTACCTCTGACTCGTCTGTCTCCCCTGCAATCTATCCAAAACACAGCTGCCAGACTCATCTTTCTTGCACGTCGGTCTGATTCGGTGGCTCCTCTCTGTAACGCCCTCCACTGGCTTCCCGTCTGCCCGAGGATAACATTTAAAATCCTGTCTTTAAATTACAAATACCTCCACTCCTCTGCTCCTACGTACATTGCCTCCCTTACCGATACCTGCCTGCACGACCTTTGCGCTCCTCACTGGGACTAAAACTCTCCTCCAATCTCATCACCACCTCTAACTCGCGTCTCCAAGATTTCACCCGATTTCACCCTCTCTCTGGAACTCCCTTCCACAGAGCATCCAGCTCTCTCTCTCCTTTTCATATTTTAAAAAGTCCCTCAAAACCCACCTGTTTATAAAGCAGCTTACTACCCAACCCACTAGAATACTTGTCACTTTAACTCTAGCTGATCCCACCTAGCTGAAACACTATTCATCTTTGGCCTATCCCACCTAGTGCCACCCATCCACACTACTGTTACTACAACTTCCATCCCTCTGGCCTCTTCAACCCCTTATGTGTCTCATGTACCCCATTCCCTCTAGATTGTAAGCTCTGTGAGCAGGGTTCTCTACCTCATGTGCCAGTCTGTTCCTCTAGATTGTAAGGTCTGCTATCAGGTCTCTCTACCTCATGTACCAGTCTGTTCCTCTGGATTGTAAGGTCTGCGAGCAGGGCTCTCTACCTCACCTTTCGGTCTGTTCCTCTAGACTGTAAGCTCTGCGAGCAGGGTTCTCTACCTCATGTACCAGTATGTTCCTCTAGATTGTAAGCTCTGCGAGCAAGACTCTCTACCTCATGTATCAGTCTGTTCCTCTAGACTGTAAGCTCTACGAGCAAGGCTCTCTACCTCATGTATCAGTCTGTTCCTCTAGATTGTAAGCTCTGCGAGCAGGGCTCTCTACCTCATGTATCAGTCTGTTCCTCTAGATCTGCGAGCAGGGCTCTCTACTTCACGTATCAGTCTGTTCCTCTAGATTGTAAGCTCTGCGAGCGGGGCTCTCTACCTCATGTATCAGTCTGTTCCACTAGATTGTAAGCTCTGCGAGCAGGGCTCTCTACCTCACCTATCGGTCTGTTCCTCTAGACTGTAAGCTCTGCGAGCAGGGCTCTCTACCTCACATGCCAGTCTGTTCTAGTTTGTCTAACTTAGTATGTAGTTCCCTTCTGCGCTCTGTACCTAGCGCTACGTAAATTGTTGGCGCTATATAAATAAATGGTAATGTAATGTAAACAAACGTTTCTCGGCAGATGCTGGATTTATTCCAACATCATCTGCTGTGGGAATTCTATTTGGACAGAAGGGTGAAAACAAATTTGAACATGCAGACTTTTTGAGCTGGCCCTGCTCCAAATGCAAGCTTGCCAAGCTGTAAAAAATGTATTTATGTCCAGAGCAAATGGATGTGTCCCCCGCGGGTGTCTGCAGATTATTTAACAAAATGTTATGCCCCCCTTCCACCCAGAAGGTTCCAGTTTTCTACCCTCTTTTATCCGTACCTCGGAAAAAAGATTTCTTGGTGGTCAAACTTGGGCAGCAGAAATACCTTTGGAGACTTATGTGCTTGCCATTTTGTATCCAATGCCCATGTCCCATTTTTATAGACTTAAAGTCAGCCAATGAATAGTTTAGGAGTTCTGTTCAAATGAAATGGTTCTGACCTCTTCCGAGTTTGGACCGGCTGTGAGCTGACGATTAAGCACACCGGTTCAAAATGCATTTAACCACGAAAAGATCTCGAGCCAGGTACACAGTGGCAGAGAAAGGTAAGTAAAGGCAGACTGGCACTGTCGGTGGTCGATAATCCCAAAAGTAATATTTCATATAATCCAATGGGTACAAACAAAAAAAACAGCAAAAAAGTGGACATAACGGTAATCAGATTAGTAGTGAAGCTTGACGCATTTCGCGCGTATAGCGCTTACTCATAAGCTCACACAGTGGCAGAGACCCGTTCAGGCCCTTCACAGAACCCATGGGTTCTTGCCGAAAGCTAGCGAGACCTTGCAATGTCACTTGGGAAATTGCAGAGGAGTGGACACATTGCGATTTTCGAAAAAATGTAGCCAGTCTGTTACAGAAACTGGTCTAGTCTGAACATGTGATCCCACTGCAGGGAACCAAAGAGTAACTCATCGGTAGGGCGGGGGGCAGTGAGTTTTTAAAACGAAGGTTGGTTCATCAGCATCTGAGCATCTTTCATCTACGACTCCATAGAATGCTGTGAAGGTGTTAATATATGTATATATTGCGGTGGCTTTGGCAAAATAAAAACTTGAAAACTAGTGTGGAACTTTCATTGATTGCGAGCACAAGGAGATATTGTCTTGGTTCGACAAGGAAGTGGATGGTGTGTCTGCACACTCACCCAGTATGCCATGATATTTATTCTGGCAAGCTTTGTGCAGGGGGGCTGATTCCACAGCATGCTGGATGAGGGCACAATTCACTTCCTTGCTGCCCATCCAGGACCAGATCCAGAAGGAAGTAGATACATTGTATTTTAACACAACTATTCTTTTGCAAGCTGTAAAGCTATCGGATATATAGATGGCGTTTGAAGTATATTGAAATGAGACGTTAAAAGGCCTTTTACTGCCAAACTGATGGTGGGTCATGTGCCCGTGTATATGGTTAGGATGTTAGCTCTTTTGTGTGTTGTGTTATACCAGCCTAGGAGGCACCTGGAACAGCATGCTCTCTAAAGATAAAGACCACCATTCCGAGGCCTCGGACTCACCTAGAGACGGGTACCAGAGGGAGGGGCAAAAGTAGGCGGTCTTCTTATTGTCATCCAGCGCCGAACTCCGTTGAGTTTGTCTCTGAGTTAAAGGAATTAAAGAGCTCAGACCGACTGGTTAGCCGCACCTCCCCGTCCTGATTGGCCGCTCCTATACCGGCAAGTCTCTGATTGGTGCCTGTCCCTGTTTGCTACCAAATTCGATTATGAGCTAAGTAAATGGTTGAACTTTTCTTCCCATTGTTTTCGTCTGATTGCGAACCCTTCAATAAATGTTCTCATACTGCTCTACCCAAAATATGAGCCGCGTCAAATTATTCTGAACAACGTTCCAGCTGAGAATATAGGGGCCTAGTGGCGTATTACCAGCCTGGTAGACGTCTTGTTACAGAAACGATCTCCCATTCAGCTGTATTGGGAACATTTTCCTTCTCTGCTATATTGGCCTAAAGTTTGAAATTCTCTCTTTATTGAGTAGATCCTTTATGAAGGTAGATTTTTTTTTTTAAATTATTATTCTATAGAACGTTATAGAAAGTTAACAATCTTGTGCTTGTTGTTTTCCCCCCTTTAGAAGTAGAGGTTGTCGCTGAGATCCCCATTTATAGAATGATTACACTCCGAAGAAATCCTAATCTGCTTTATAAAAGTCATTATGACTATTTTGGGCTTGGATCCTTCGTTTTACTTCATTAATACCATTCCTACTACTTATTGTTTCTGGAGAGCACGCAGATCTATTATATCTGAGTCATACTTGAAGTTCTTTAGCCCATGATTTATTATACTCTCCGCACACGCCTTTTAGATTGATGAAAACTGTAGTTGCTGCTATTTCTTTGTAGAGATACTCACGTTGTTTCATTACCAGACACAGTGATGTGGAACAAGGCAAGGGGCCTTGGTGCAGAGATATGTCAGGGCTCCTTTTCCCCTCAAACAGCTCTCCTATCCCACTCTGCTGCCTGGGTCCAAGGATGGCATACTGCATCCCACCTAACCATCAAAACTATGCCCACACTCATTGTTATAAATTTAATATGATTGTGTCACAATGCCTCTACAGAGCTTACCCAATTAGTCTCAATGAACCCATAGAGTTTACTACACAGTTTCCTACACTGTCACAATTCCCCAACAGTTACCTACACTGTCACAATTCCCATAGAATTTCCTACAGTATCACAATCCCCCCACAGTTACCTACACTGTCACAATTCCCCCCATAGAGTTTCCTACACTGTCACAATTCCCCAACAGTTACCTACACTGTCACAATTCCCATAGAATTTCCTACAGTATCACAATCCCCCCACAGTTACCTACACTGTCACAATTCCCCCCATAGAGTTTCTTACAGTGTCTCAATTCCCCCACAGTTACCTACAGTGTCACAATTCCCCCCATAGAGTTTCCTACAGTGTCACAATTCCCCCACAGTTACCTACACTGTCACAATTCCCCCACAGTTACCTACACTGTCACAATTCCCCCACAGTTACCTACACTGTCACAATTCCCCCATAGTTACCTACACTGTCACAATTCCCCCACAGTTACCTACACTGTCACAATCCCCCACAGTTACCTACACTGTCACAATCCCCCACAGTTACCTACACTGTCACAATTCCCCCACAGTTTCCTACACTGTCACAATTCCCATAGGGTTTCCTACGGTGTCACACTACCCCCATAGAGTTTCATACAGTTTTACAAGTCCCCCACAGTTTCTTATAGTGTCACAATTCCCCCACAGTTACCTACACTGTCACAATTCCCCCACAGTTACCTACACTGTCACAATTCCCCAACAGTTACCTACACTGTCACAATTCCCCCACAGTTACCCACACTGTCACAATTCCCCCACAGTTACCCACACTGTCACAATTCCCCCACAGTTACCTACACTGTCACAATTCCCCCACAGTTGCCTACACTGTCACAATTCCCCCACAGTTGCCTACACTGTCACAATTCCCCCACAGTTTCCTACACTGTCACAATTCCCCCCACAGAGTTTCCCCAAGTGTCACAAATTAAAATTGGCTTGAGCCCAATGTAAAGTCTATGGAGGCGATAGCCGTTTTCTGAAGAAATTATGACAACCCTAGTTGAAAGTTAATGTATAATGTATAAATCCTATGTAGCCTGTACCTTCTGATATCCTTAGCTCAGGCTTTTTTGACGTAGCGACTGAGGAGCTTCTAATCAGTCACACCATAATTTAATTAACCCCTTAGGGACCAACACTTTGTTGGGTCATTCTGGACAATGGCTATTTTAACATTTCTGTGCTGTTTGTGTTTAGCTGTAATTTTCTTCTTTGTCATTTGCTGTACCCACACAAATTATATATTGTTTTTTATCGGGACAAGAAGGGCTTCCTTTGGATGCCATCATTTTGATCATATCCTATAATAAACTATTAAAAAAATAATTAAATATGGTGAAAAATCACTTCTGACTTTTATTTTAAAAATCTGTGATACCACCCATGCACAGGTTTGTCTGGTTGTTTGGGGGCTAAAAGGCTACATTTGAGAGGTGCGCCTTTTGGTTTTCCAACTTGGAATTTTGACATGCAGACAACCTGTGCCCATGTCCCATTTGGGAAATTTTTGAAGCCAGTTAGTGTATTTTACCCCATCAAACCATATACATTTATAGAGTAGACACCCTAGGCTATTTCAAATGGGTGGAAGTAACACTTTCCATGCACTAATTCTACCACCAGCCTTTGTCAAAGTTTGTGGTATTAATTTTGATGTGATTTTTTTTTTTCACATACATTGTACTTCAGACATGAAATCACAGATTTTGGTATGTGTCATTTCCACACAACACCCCAATATGTTTTCAGCAACATCTCCCGCGTACAGGTATACCACCCACAGGGCCGCCATCAGAAATTTCAGGGCCCCTTGTTGAAAAAAATTCTGCCCCCCCATATCTCCCTCTCGCCCCCCTACCCTCCCAAAGTTGTTATATCCAGCTCTTTGTATACCATGCCAATGATTTAAATACACCCCAGGACATGTCCCATGACCTGTATTGCACATCTAGGATGTGCTGCTGCCCCCCAGGACATGCCCCATTACCTGCATTATATAACCAAGACTTAATTTACCACACCCATGTTTTTCCCATTAATATGCGACTGATAAGTTGACCATTAATATGCGACTGATAATTTGACCATTAATATGCGACTGATAATTTGACCATTAATATGCCACAGATAATTTGACCATTAATATGCCACTGATAATTTGACCATTAACATGCCACTGATTGACCATTAATATGCCACAGATAATTTGACCATTAATATACCACTGATAATTTGACCATTAACATGCCACTGATTGACCATTAATATGCCACTGTAAGTTGACCATTAATATGCCACCGATAATTTGACCATTAATATGCCACTGTAAATTGACCATTAATATGCCACCGATAATTTGACCATTAATATGCCACTGATAATTTGGCCCCCCTAATAAATTACACCCCCCCTAAAAGTTACCCCTCCCCAAACCCTAATACTAACACTAACCCCCTAAGCCTTATTACTAATCCCTAATAATAATCCCTAATTCTAACACTAAGCCTTATTACTAATAATACGCACCTTGGATGCGATCCTGCGATGACCTGTCCCACGATGACCTCTCGCGCGATGAAACGGCTGCAATGAAGCAGCCGCGAAGAATTGTCCCATCCCCCTGGTGAGAGCTAGGTTTTCTTCTTCTTTTTTTAATTTTTAATTATATTTTGTGTAAATACATACTGGATTTGTGAAATAAATACCACACAATGTTTATTTTGCCCTATTTGAGCTGTATAGCTCTATCAGAGGTAGGACATGTTTAGATCTACCTTCTACCTGACCAGAGATCCTAAATAACCTGTCAGCCTGATTTACAGAGCTGTAAAGAGCAAATAGGGCTCAATAATGGTATTTTATTTGTATTCTTTCCTTGTTTGACAAAGTTTTTTTTTTTTAAAACTGCTAAAAACTTGTGAGCCTTATCACAATATATAATAAAAAAATTTTTTTAGTAGCTATAGAACAGTCATTTCTATAACGGTGCACATAATGCGTTGTTTGTTTCGACTCATGATTTCAAAGAATATTTAGTATTTCGAGTTTAAAAACAAAAACACAATTGACATATTTTTTGGGAGTCGAAAAAAGAAAACACAATCTGTCCAGTACGGTTTTAGATTTTACGGTTTCTTATTCTACCGTCTCTGATGCCAGTAGAGCAAATTAGTATTAAAATCTTGTTTATTTGTAATGTACTTACATCCAGGTGATTATTCAGTCCTTTCTAGCTGTAGAGAACGTTACCCCCCCATACAGTTATTCTGTTTTCATAGATTCTCTCCTACTGTGGATCGGTCTTAGTATGGAAATTCCAATGAATACTAATTTTTTTCCTCTCCGATAACCTTTATGTGCATACGGACGTGGCAGGTTTAGTCTGCTTTGTTGTATTCTCTTAACTTGATGAGCACGTTCTCTAGAGAGTGCCTCGAAATGATCTTGTTTATTTTCGAAAAACTTGATGCCGGCAATCTGGCCACACATTTATATACTAAATGGTTGGTGTATTGACCACAAGCTAACTTCAACATACAAGCCATATCCTGAGGCGTTGACCAGTAAATGTTGAGGAGTGGTTTTGTCCCCAAGGGCAAAAACCAAAATACGATTTTGCGTTTCTAGATCGGCCTCAAAATGTAAATATCCTGGAAGTTCAGGGGCACGCCAATTTATTTTAATGGACCCAGCACATCACTTGAGCTTCTTGCCTCCTCCGACCTCTTTGGTTCCTGGCAGCGGGATCCACAGCTTAGCGAGGCGTGGGCAGCCATGTTGCTCTGCTAGGAGGATGTGCCATGGTTGTGGCGGCTCTGTATTTGAGGACAGCATAGCACGTCTTCCGGCGGGAAGGGGTTCATCCTACTCTTGGCAAACGAACAAACATTAATATTCGTAAAATAATTGTGAGCTAACATTTAGCAAGAGCAAGATGGGTGGAATCGTGCAAAAAAAATCCGGAATCCGGCTCTACTACAGCCTTAAATAAAGCCCTTCTGTGGATGAAACTACAAAAAAAGAACCCAGATCTAAGGGTTAAATATAATGGTAGCCATGCTCGGTTGGTTGGGCTGGGGAATACGTATTGAGGAACGACTGCAAAGGTATTAGTCACCATACATCCATGTAACACCCTATCAAATCCACAAATAGATGTCTTGATTGGCTCTATGTCCCAGATAGCCTCAAATAGGAAGAAAAGATGTCTAGAGAAAAGGGAGCAGTATGTTTTGCTACCTCAAGGCATGTGCAGATAGGAAGGATTACGTGAATGTATAACCTTAAAAAAAAAAAAAAAAAACATTTCAAAAGCTTTTCGTAATACTTGGCTTTAGATTACTAAAGGTTCGTGGGCTTACTTGGTTACCAATGGTAGGATTGGTATCCAAGTAAGCCTTTTATTTCGCACACTGGGGATATATGCTCCAAGCTACTAATTACCAAAAATGTATTCCTTTATTAAACTATAAAAAAATGATCATGTGACAGCCAAGTAGCACCACTGTGAACACATTATAAAAACACAAAATAAAAAGTTTTGGCTTCTTGCAATGTGCAGTGATCATAGTCCAAAAGAAGCCTTTTAGGTAAAACAATCCTTGGTTTTTACGTTTTGTTTACCTATACCCCCCCCCCCCCCCCATAGTGACTGCCACATTAACAGGTTGTGTGTTCGCTGGATATGTAAGTCATGTTTGGTGATACAGCAGCCAGCTCTTCTACTTTGGTGAGCGGATATGAGTTCTTGGTGCCAGTGGAGAGAGAAGAATCACAGGTATGCATTACTGTAGTGCTATTAAATAAATTCCTGCCCTTAACCCCTGCGTGATGCATGGTGCTTGCGTCCCGGGCGACGCCAGCACCAAAACGTTACGATTTCTTCCTGGCCACCGATTACAAGGTCATAGGGCACTAGGGCAGGGACCTGATCATGGCCTTAATACATCTGACCGGTAGGATCCCGCTGCAAGACCCTGCCGCGCGTTCTGAGCACAGCTCATCGCGGGGAGCCGCGGGAAGCTGTTTAACGCCGGACGTACAATGCCGTCCTAACGTCTTTTAGGTCCGCTAAAATCAGGACGGCATGGAACGTCCTAACGTCAAGAAGGGGTTAACGAGTCGGGTAATATATTTATTTTGCAAGATACTTTTAATAAAATATTTTTTTGGGGTTTGGTAATTTAGTAGTCTAAAGCATCTGTCTCCAGTATCGAAATGTTAATGGCTTCTTTGTTTCTTTTAATATATATTATTAGGTCTTTGCACCTGTCCCTAATTATGTGTGTGTGGGGTCAGATGGAACGAGCAGGCAAAATAATTAGGGATAATTGTGGACTGAGCTGTAAATTATATATCTCATGAGAAAGGTAATATGTATGTACATCGAGCTTAAGGGTAGAATGTAGACTATGTTCTTACTAAAACTCCTTCGATGTGTCTGAACATTGCAAGGCTGATTCATTGAACATCTGGTGCACAGGCCTGATGTCTGTTGTCATCTTGCAAGTGGAGAACGCAATCCATCCTGCACTTTTATTTTATTTTCTTACTGAAACGATTGCACCTTAGAGGCCTGGCTCCCTGGCGTTTAATATCGGCACAATCAGCTAGTCCTCTCGCACGTCTCATTTGAATGACTTCCCATGACTTGTTGATTGCTAAATGAAATTTTTGTGTATTCTGCATGTAATGGGCTAAGACAGCTTACTTCCTTTCCTTTAACGACCCATCTGGTCCCCGGCCCCCCAATGTATCGATCGTTACCCGGTTCAGAAGTTTCACAGCAATTTACGGAGTTGGTGTTTTCGAGTGAACTTTTTGCTTTTGCTTTTAGGGCCCCACGGGATAAGTCTGTATATTTTTGCACCGACCCAACCACAACGGAGAACAATTTTACAATAAATCATAAAAGTATATGTGTGGATCATGCACAGTAACCGTGTGCACTAACAAAGTGCCGTGCAGTGTTCCCCAGTCCAGGAGGCCATTTCTCAACCATGGAAAGGGTCTGTGGATTAAAAGAAGACTTATTGAAACAGGAGACCCCTCTGAGTAACTGCCCAAATAAGGATCCTGATTGTACCAATCATGTGGACTTTTTAAATGGATGTTAAAATAAACCACTCTGATAACAAGATGAATCTTTTAACAAAATTAGTTGATTGGGTTTTGGACTATTTGCACATTGTTTGAGGCTATGCTTGAGAGCTCCTGGATGACTCGAAACACGTTGCCTCTTCTTCCTCTCTTTTTACCCCCTTCCATGGATTGGAGGATACATCACAATTGCAGTGCTGTGTGTCGTATATTTTTTTTATTGGCTAACTATATACATATAGGCAGTGGTGTATCTTGATTTTGTGCTGCCCTAGGCAGACAAAATCCGGGCACCCCCCTACCCAAGCTGCACACCCATGTTACACACCTAAGACATGCCCCATCATTCAGACTCACATCAAGCTTACACTCCCATCACACTCAGTCACACACTCCTACTCCCATCACACTCAGTCACACACTCCTACTCCCATCACGCACACTCTGACTCCCATCACACTCAGTCACACACACTGTCTCCCATCACACACACTCTGACTCCCATCACACTCAGTCACTCACACACACACTGTCTCCCATCAGCACTTACCTTTCCTTGGTGGCTAGTGGCAGGCAGCATGGTCCCTCCATGCTGCCTGTTCGTCTTCCCGGCGATTGTGCCGACAGGTCACGTGACCGGGCGCGCGTATGACGTCAGCGCACCCGTCACGTGACTGTCGGCACTTCCGTGTCGGCACACTGCACGAGGAGCCGAACAGGCAGCACGGAGGTTTCTCTGTCACACTGCGCGGAGGTTTCTCTGTCACACTGCACGGAGGTTTCTCTGTCACACTGCACGGAGGTTTCTCTGTCACACACTGCACGGAGGTTTCTCTGTCACACACTGCACGGAGGTTTCTCTGTGCTGCCTGTTCGGCTCCCCATGCAGCCTGGCAGGCAGAGCGATGGTGAGGGGGGATCTTCCGATCCTCTCTCACCTCCGTCTCTGCCTGCAAGCGCGGTGGGGTTTTTTTTTTTTTTTAAAGGGACAGAATTTTTTTTATTTCTTTTTTTTTCCCAGTGCTTGGGGGGCGCTGCCGCCCCCCAAAATTTGCCGCCATAGGCATCCGCCTAGGATGCCTCGCGGTAAATACAGCACTGCATATAGGAGCTTTAATGCTCCATGCTTTTGTTTGATTAATGCTATAATTATGCTGTACTAAGCCTGTGTTTGTCTAATGCTAATCTGTATTCATGTATTTGGCTAACAATATGTACTCCATATTGTACTACGGCTGTCTGGTTAAGGCTAACTATATACATATAGGAGCTTTAATGCTCCATGCTTTTGTTTGATTAATGCTATAATTATGCTGTACTAAGCCTGTGTTTGCCTAATGCTAATCTGTACCATGTATTTGGCTAACAATATGTACTCCATATTGTACTACGGCTGTCTGGTTAAGGCTAACTATATACATATAGGAGCTTTAATGCTCCATGCTTTTGTTTGATTAATGCTATAATTATGCTGTACTAAGCCTGTGTTTGTCTAATGCTAATCTGTACCATGTATTTGGCTAACAATATGTACTCCATATTGTACTACGGCTGTCTGGTTAAGGCTAACTATATACTGATGAGTGCTAAACTGTCCGTATAACGATGGATAAGGGCCTTTGAATCCTACCCATGAAATCATACACATCTCTCAAGTGATGTGCAATTGTGCTCTAACCCCAATCAGATAAGGTTTTTTTTTTTTTTTTAAAAGATGTCTTTTATATCTGAGTGGTTTTCTGGGCTAAAGAGAAAATTGCTATAAGTCAGAAAGCGATTTACGGACTTATTTTATGTAATGGCCCTTGGCACAGAAATCCAATTTGTGAAAATCTTCCAGGAAAAAAAATCCATTAATACTGTTAATGCTTAGAAAGGGACTGGGTACGTTTTTTAAATCCTCGTCCAAAAACTTTTTCTTACACGTTGGCCACTGTGTGAAGATGCATTAGGCCAAGCACAACCTGTACCGAGTATGGATGCATCCAAAGAGCCATAAGCCAAAGACTTTGAATTGTGTTGTAAGCTGGGTACTGGAGAAAGTCACAAATCCTTTGATCCTCCAAAGCTTTGCTTGTCAGGTCACTGAGTCAGTTCAGCAGAGAAATTACTAACGACCCTGATGGAATGAGAGAGCAGTCAAAGCCAAAGTGTTATAGAGGACAAGAGACAGAGCCGTAATGAGTGACGGCTGCAGTGATTTGCATAACTAGACCTGTAATGCTACGGAGCTGTAGGTAACTCTTGGCCTGCTCTCTAGTGTAAATGATGTCTCTTCTTCAATACCACTGACCACTAAGAATAGCCCACATGGACCACATGGAGGTAATGAGTCCACCAACGAGCTGAGCACCCAGAGAGAGAGTTTATCTGATTTTGGGGGGGGGGGGGGGGGCTAAAGCTTCGGTGTAAGAGAAGGTTGGTGTCTAGTTAAAACTGTGGGTTTTAAAAAAAAATGTTAAAACGGTTTTGCCCCCAGTCTTTTGCAAAAGCAAACATGGATTCGCAAAAGCAAAAGATTAAGGAGCTGGCATTTGTGCGCTTGGGTGCTTTGTGATAGCAGAGAAAGCTGGTCGAGCAAACATCTCTCTCTCTCTGCATCTTTGGAGTGGTGGGGGCATCTATCCCACCGCAGCACAGACGCACAATAGCTCGAGGGAAGATGAGCATCTCCTTCCCTTCTGGGAAGTCTGAGACTTCCTGACGATAGTCTTTTTAATCATACAAAAGTAGTCTTCTGTTTGATCGAAAGTTGTTAATGATGGTTTGGTCCATCATGTAAGAATGAGAGCTGGAGGTGATGTCGAAGGAAGTTGCAGAGATATGGTGTACGGTAAAGAAATAGTAAGGTTTTTTTTATCGTACATATCCTGCATCTGATGGCACCAAGGTAGGGTTGTCACGTGGCCGGTATTTTACCGGCCGGCCGTTAAAAAAATGGCATCAGGCCAATGTTAAGTCTATGGAGACAGTACCAAGGCCGGTATTTTTTTTGAAGAAAAGGTGGCAACCCTACTCCCAGGCCATCCACCATCAATGCCAGGTAGGGTGTAAGCCTGAATGTTGGGTAAGTGTAGCACCACAAGGTCAGTTTTGAAAACAAGATAATATCTCTATGTTTCTTGTTATTTACTATAACTATGCACTCCTCAAACATGGCAATTTCAGATTGGTTACACCATGCCATTGTATGGTGCACTTTCAAAAATTGCAAAATGGTCTATATGGCATGTCAGTGTTAGCTATCATATTCTTTATTTAAGTTATCTTTAATTTAAAGACTGAATCAAGTGTAGGGAACTTAAATGGAAAGTGCTTTAACTACAGATGACAAATAAATGACCTTGTTGACCCATTTTTGCTTATATAGCTCTGTTAGGAGGCCGACATGTTTAGAATCTTGGATTAAATCTGACCAATATGAACTAAGATTCTAAACTACATGTCTGCCTCCTGATAGAGCTATATAAAACAGAGATACTTTAACCCGAGTCGAATTACCACCATGCCAACGATTAACCCAACATAATGGAGATTTGTCATTACAAAATGAAATCATAGTAAATTGAAAATATTAAACCCATAATGGATATTTCAGTCTTACACTAGTAATAACTAGAACACAATACATTTTTAAGTTGTTTAGTTTTGTTTCCCTCTTCTCGTTTTTAGCCCGATGTTCCAAAAGAAGTCAAAGTGGCCCAATACTCCAAAGAGAAGGGGAAAAAACAAGGGGAAGGAGGGCGGGGGGCATATTCCCCATTCCCGTCCGCTGCCATTGTGCTCACCGACCGAGATAAACATGCTTTCTTTGGTATGTTTTTCATTGTATGTTTTTTTTTTTGTAGACATTATATACTATTGTATGTTAGCTAAACATGAAATGGAAAGAACAAATTGATCCCATGGGAAAACCAGGGAATTTCCATATCGGCTTTTATAGGGATTTGTACACTGGTTACTGGTTTGATGACAAAATTAGGCGAAAAAGCAAAAACTACTATTTTATAATGAAAAAAAAAAAAAAGAACACAATAAATTGCTGGGTAGGGGACTGTGCTAGAACAATCCCTTTGGGTAGATAGATAGAGGGATACTTCTACCACTCCCCCATTGTCCTTCAAACTCTGTTCTACACAAAGGTGGAATAAAACGGGTGCAGAAACAAATTCGTGTCCCTCCACAATGCCAATATGGCTAACTGTGACACGGACCCCCTTAAAGGGATGGGCCTGGGTGCATTATGCCTGCAGTGCCCCCTATTGTTCTGTCCCTGGTCCCATCAGCCAACATGTTTTTTAATCCTGTCATTTGGGTCATAGTTTTTAGGGTGACACACCGCTGCATTTACACATAAGAGCGTTACTAATCTAGCCCCTTCTCATATCCTTGAAATGTTATCTTTCAGACCCATGACCCAATAACTGGACTCTGCACACATTGCTCCTGTTAGCTGGGACATTGGAGGGCTCTCACCTGTAATGAGGTTGTCCACCAAGGTTGTTGGCATACAGAATATCCCCACCAACAAGTCAGAGATTGCCAGGTTCAGGATGAACATGTTGGTCACCGTGCGCATCTGCCGGTTCTTTAGCACGATGAAACACACGGACATGTTGCCGATCATGCACATGAGAAAGATGAACGTGTAGGCCAGGATGAACATGGCGGCAATGGACACCGAGTGCTGATAGTAGAAGGACAATGTCAAGTTGTCGCTGGAGACCGGAGTCTTGTTCCCTGGTGCCGGAGAGCTAGAGTTGAAAGGCAAGGCAAAAGGACCTGAGAAAACAAAAACGGGAAAAGATATGTTAGTCTTGAGGGGGCTTTAGTATCTTCGCTTAGATTTCATTTGATCAAAGGCCTCTCAAAGAATAGTCGTTAACAGCAAGGATTGTATCCTCTCATGAATTTGTGTAGAGAGAAGAAAAGAACGACGGATGTTTGTGGATCAAAGACGTTCCAAGGACATTTTCTTGTTTTTTTTCTTATTTGTGGGGAAGTTGAAACTTTAATACCATGTACCTTTTTATTCGTTTTTTTTGCCCCAGTAAAAAGCAGTATGGAAGCGTTGGGTTAATACATTTTGGAGCAAGGGGTCATGCACTATTATATATGCTATAGGTACTGAATGCTTTGGGACCTGCATCGAAGGCTCAAGGAGAGGAGGACTCATTCTTGACCCATGTTACGGTCCTTGCTGACTTGACCCCACACTCAGTTTTGAGTTTCCCAATGTTCCTTATTTCTTTACTTCTTAGGTGGTTTATTGTTTTTCTCTTGTGGCCGCTCAGATAAATGAACACTAATCTTTTGCAGCCTATCTAGTACATAACAACTGACGGGGGGTGGGCAATAAATAAATAAACTATCATTTTGTATTCCTGGACCTGATGGACAGAGGAATTTAGGTCAAAGGTTCTCAGAAGGAGAGACCTGATGATGAGGATCTTTCCAGAACCTGTGGATCTCTGCCGGAAGATCCTGTGACCCAGACGATCAGGCACTTTGAGTCTCTGTTATATTTATCCTGACCGAGTGAAGACCCTGAAAATTGGTCATAATAACTCCTTCACTGTATTAACCTCTACCACTTCTACTGGAAGACTATTCCATGCATCCACTACCCTCTCAGTAATGTAATACTTTCATTAGTCCCTGACCTTATCTTATATCTAGGATAGCCTTATACCTATCCCATGCATGCTTAAACTCCTTCACTGTATTAACCTCTACCACTTCTACTGGAAGACTATTCCATGCATCCACTACCCTCTCATAAAGTAATACTTTCATTAGTCCCTGGCCTTATCTTATATCTAGGATAGCCTTCTACCTATCCCACGCATGCTTAAACTCCTTCACTGTATTAACCTCTACCACTTCTACTGGAAGACTATTCCATGCATCCACTACCCTCTCAGTAATGTAATACTTTCATTAGTCCCTGGCCTTATCTTATATCTAGGATAGCCTTATACCTATCCCATGCATGCTTAAACTCCCTCACTGTATTAACCTCTACCACTTCTACTGGAAGACTATTCCATGCATCCACTACCCTCTCAGTAATGTAATACTTTCATTAGTCCCTGAACCTTATCTTATATCTAGGATAGCCTTATACCAATACCTTGCATGCTTAAACACCTTCACTGTATTAACCTCTACCACTTTTACTGGAAGACTATTCCATGCATCCACTACCCTCTCAGTAAAGTAATACTTTCATTAGTCCCTGACCTTATCTGATATCTAGGATAGCCTTATACCTATCCCATGCATGCTTAAACTCCTTCACTGTATTAACCTCTACCACTTCTACTGGAAGACTATTTCATGCATCCACTACCCTCTCAGTAATGTAATACTTTCATTAGTCCCTGGCCTTATCTTATATCTAGGATAGCTTTATACCTATCACATGCATGCTTAAACTTTTCACTGTATTAACCTCTTCTACTGGAACACTATTCCATACATCCACTACCCTCTCAGTAAAGTAATACTTTCATTAGTCCCTGACCTTATCTTATATCTAGGATAGCCTTCCTTATACCTATCCCACGCATGCTTAAACTCCTTCACTGTATTAACCTCTACCACTTCTACTGGAAGACTATTCCATGCATCCACTACCCTCTCAGTAGAGTAATACTTTCATTAGTCCCTGGCCTTATCTTATATCTAGGATAGCCTTATACCTATCCCATGCATACTTAAACTCCTTCACTGTATTAACCTCCGCCACTTCTACTGGAAGACTATTCCATGCATCCACTACCCTCTCAGTAAAGTAATACTTTCATTAGTCCCTGGCCTTATCTTATATCTAGGATAGCCTTATACCTATCCCATGCATGCTTAAACTCCTTCACTGTATTAACCTCTACCACTTCTACTGGAAGACTATTCCATACATCCACTACCCTCTCAGTAAAGTAATCCTTTCATTAGTCCCTGGCCTTATCTTATATCTAGGATAGCCTTGTGCCTATCCCATGCATGCTTAAACTCCTTCACTGTATTAACCTCTACCACTTCTACTGGAAGACTATTCCATGCATCCACTACCCTCTCAGTAATGTAATACTTTCATTAGTCCCTGGTCTTATCTTATATCTAGGATAGCCTTATACCTATCCCATGCATGCTTAAACTCCTTCACTGTATTAACCTCTACCACTTCTACTGGAAGACTATTCCATGCATCCACTACCCTCTCAGTAATGTAATACTTTCATTAGTCCCTGACCTTATCTTATATCTAGGATAGCCTTATACCTATCCCACGCATGCTTAAACTCCTTCACTGTATTAACCTCTACCACTTCTACTGGAAGACTATTCCATACATCCACTACCCTCTCAGTAATGTAATACTTTAATTAGTCCCTGGCCTTATCTTATATCTAGGATAGCCTTATACCTATCCCACGCATGCTTAAACTCCTTCACTGTATTAACCTCTACCACTTCTACTGGAAGACTATTCCATGCATCCACTACCCTCTCAGTAATGTAATACTTTCATTAGTCCCTGGCCTTATCTTATATCTAAGATAGCCTTATACCTATCCCACGCATGCTTAAACTCCTTCACTTTATTAGCCTCTACCACTTCTACTGGAAGGCTATTCCATACATCCACTACCCTCTCAGTAATGTAATACTTTCATTAGACCCTGGCCTTATCTTATATCTAGGATAGCCTTATACCTATCCCATGCATGCTTCACATCCTTCACTGTATTAACCTCTACCACTTCTACTGGAAGACTATTCCATACATCCACTACCCTCTCAGTAAAGTAATACTTTCATTAGTCCCTGACCTTATCTTATATCTAGGATTGCCTTATACCTATCCCACGCATGCTTAAACTCCTTCACTGTATTAACCTCTACCACTTCTACTGGAAGACTATTCCATGGATCCACTACCCTCTCAGTAATGTAATACTTCCATTAGTCCCTGACCTTATCTTATATCTAGGATAGCCTTATACCTATCCCACGCATGCTTAAACTCCTTCACTGTTTTAACCTCTACCACTTCTACTGGAAGACTATTCCATACATCCACTACCCTCTCAGTAATGTAATACTTTCATTAGTCCCTGGCCTTATCTTATATCTAGGATAGCCTTATACCTATCCCATGCATGCTTAAACTCCTTCACTGTATTAACCTCTACCACTTCTACAGGAAGACTATTCCATACATCCACTACCCTCTCAGTAATGTAATACTATCATTAGTCCCTGGCCTTATCTTATATCTAGGATAGCCTTATACCTATCCCATACATGCTTAAACTCCTTCACTGTATTAACCTCTACCACTTCTACTGGAAGACTATTCCATGCATCCACTACCCTCTCAGTAATGTAATACTTTCATTAGTCCCTGGCCTTATCTTATATCTAGGATAGCCTTATACCTATCCCATGCATGCTTAAACTCCCTCACTGTATTAACCTCTACCACTTCTACTGGAAGACTATTCCATGCATCCACTACCCTCTCAGTAATGTAATACTTTCATTAGTCCCTGAACCTTATCTTATATCTAGGATAGCCTTATACCAATACCTTGCATGCTTAAACACCTTCACTGTATTAACCTCTACCACTTTTACTGGAAGACTATTCCATGCATCCACTACCCTCTCAGTAAAGTAATACTTTCATTAGTCCCTGACCTTATCTGATATCTAGGATAGCCTTATACCTATCCCATGCATGCTTAAACTCCTTCACTGTATTAACCTCTACCTCTTCTACTGGAACACTATTCCATACATCCACTACCCTCTCAGTAAAGTAATACTTTCATTAGTCCCTGACCTTATCTTATATCTAGGATAGCCTTCCTTATACCTATCCCACGCATGCTTAAACTCCTTCACTGTATTAACCTCTACCACTTCTACTGGAAGACTATTCCATGCATCCACTACCCTCTCAGTAGAGTAATACTTTCATTAGTCCCTGGCCTTATCTTATATCTAGGATAGCCTTATACCTATCCCATGCATACTTAAACTCCTTCACTGTATTAACCTCCGCCACTTCTACTGGAAGACTATTCCATGCATCCACTACCCTCTCAGTAAAGTAATACTTTCATTAGTCCCTGGCCTTATCTTATATCTAGGATAGCCTTATACCTATCCCATGCATGCTTAAACTCCTTCACTGTATTAACCTCTACCACTTCTACTGGAAGACTATTCCATACATCCACTACCCTCTCAGTAAAGTAATCCTTTCATTAGTCCCTGGCCTTATCTTATATCTAGGATAGCCTTGTGCCTATCCCATGCATGCTTAAACTCCTTCACTGTATTAACCTCTACCACTTCTACTGGAAGACTATTCCATGCATCCACTACCCTCTCAGTAATGTAATACTTTCATTAGTCCCTGGTCTTATCTTATATCTAGGATAGCCTTATACCTATCCCATGCATGCTTAAACTCCTTCACTGTATTAACCTCTACCACTTCTACTGGAAGACTATTCCATGCATCCACTACCCTCTCAGTAATGTAATACTTTCATTAGTCCCTGACCTTATCTTATATCTAGGATAGCCTTATACCTATCCCACGCATGCTTAAACTCCTTCACTGTATTAACCTCTACCACTTCTACTGGAAGACTATTCCATACATCCACTACCCTCTCAGTAATGTAATACTTTAATTAGTCCCTGGCCTTATCTTATATCTAGGATAGCCTTATACCTATCCCACGCATGCTTAAACTCCTTCACTGTATTAACCTCTACCACTTCTACTGGAAGACTATTCCATGCATCCACTACCCTCTCAGTAATGTAATACTTTCATTAGTCCCTGGCCTTATCTTATATCTAAGATAGCCTTATACCTATCCCACGCATGCTTAAACTCCTTCACTTTATTAGCCTCTACCACTTCTACTGGAAGGCTATTCCATACATCCACTACCCTCTCAGTAATGTAATACTTTCATTAGTCCCTGGCCTTATCTTATATCTAGGATAGCCTTATACCTATCCCATGCATGCTTCACATCCTTCACTGTATTAACCTCTACCACTTCTACTGGAAGACTATTCCATACATCCACTACCCTCTCAGTAAAGTAATACTTTCATTAGTCCCTGACCTTATATTATATCTAGGATTGCCTTATACCTATCCCACGCATGCTTAAACTCCTTCACTGTATTAACCTCTACCACTTCTACTGGAAGACTATTCCATGGATCCACTACCCTCTCAGTAATGTAATACTTCCATTAGTCCCTGACCTTTTCTTATATCTAGGATAGCCTTATACCTATCCCACGCATGCTTAAACTCCTTCACTGTTTTAACCTCTACCACTTCTACTGGAAGACTATTCCATACATCCACTACCCTCTCAGTAATGTAATACTATCATTAGTCCCTGGCCTTATCTTATATCTAGGATAGCCTTATACCTATCCCATACATGCTTAAACTCCTTCACTGTATTAACCTCTACCACTTCTACTGGAAGACTATTCCATACATCCACTACCCTCTCAGTAATGTAATACTTTCATTAGTCCCTGACCTTATCTTATATCTAGGATAGCCTTATACCTATCCCATGCATGCTTAAACTCCTTCACTGTATTAACCTCTACCACTTCTACTGGAAGACTATTCCATGGATCCACTACCCTCTCAGTAATGTAATACTTCCATTAGTCCCTGACCTTATCTTATATCTAGGATTGCCTTATACCTATCCCACGCATGCTTAAACTCCTTCACTGTATTAACCTCTACCACTTCTACTGGAAGACTATTCCATGGATCCACTACCCTCTCAGTAATGTAATACTTCCATTAGTCCCTGACCTTATCTTATATCTAGGATAGCCTTATACCTATCCCACGCATGCTTAAACTCCTTCACTGTTTTAACCTCTACCACTTCTACTGGAAGACTATTCCATACATCCACTACCCTCTCAGTAATGTAATACTTTCATTAGTCCCTGGCCTTATCTTATATCTAGGATAGCCTTATACCTATCCCATGCATGCTTAAACTCCTTCACTGTATTAACCTCTACCACTTCTACAGGAAGACTATTCCATACATCCACTACCCTCTCAGTAATGTAATACTGTCATTAGTCCCTGACCTTATCTTATATCTAGGATAGCCTTATACCTATCCCATGCATGCTTAAACTCCTTCACTGTATTAACCTCTACCACTTCTACAGGAAGACTATTCCATGCATCCACTACCCTCTGTATTTTTGTATTATTCACAATTCAAGTTTTGATGTTTTTTTTTCTCCAATTTTACCAGCCAGGACACTGCAGGTTTCTATATATAACTGGAGGGTTACATGGGTAGAACAGTGGGGAAATAATCTGTAACAGTGATTATATAAATAGTTGAGAGCTGGAAGCTAATTCCATCTATCACACAAGCATCCCTCTGGTGGTCCCAAACGGTGATCAGAAGTGTGACGAAGATACAAATGTAAAATCAATCGGGAATCCCACTTCAGAAAAGACCATCGATCATGTAAGACTTCAAGTCCGAAGTAAATAATGTATCACCCGCTGCTCGGATTCCCGTCTGGATCATAACGAAAGTGGGGTTTTTACTTTTATTATATAAGTGGAGACTGAATCCTGTTACACCCTCTGTCTGCATTGTAAATAAATACCGGGACTTACTGACCATTTTGGGACCCTGGGGGGGGGGGGGGGGGGGGGTTATTCTTATTAATAAGTACCTTATTGAGCCCTCTTTGCTCTCTCAGAGAAGAGAATATCTGTTCAGGTGAAGGAAGGTTAATGGAATCTTTTTCTACACTCACATATATATTCACACAGTGGATTTTTCAGGCCGTTTCAAGGTCCTATAGGAATTGACATTTCTGTGGTAATAATGTGCCTTGCAATTCATACACTGTGCTCTTTTTCGCGATGTGAAGTTCATGGAAAGGATAGTGGAGAAACCCTGACAATAACCTGGCTGCTGGACTCCTACATTTGGAACTAATGGATCTGATCCGATCATATAGCTTGCATCATGAGGCATTTCATTGTTATATATGTATATTTTATATAGGGCTTTGATGTGTATATTGGTTTTCTTTTTTTATTACACAAATCCATATAATATGTGCACATATAACATACAGTTAACACCATTTTTCTTGGTATATTTCTTCCTTTTACTTAATAATAATAATTCAGTAGAATATTTTATTTTAATGAAACTGAATGTCAACTGATTAATGATTATATTTGTAAAGTGATATATACTTTTTTAGATTTAAAAAAAAAAAAACCACATACATACACACACACACACACACTCACACACACATACATACACACACACACTCACACACACATACATACATACATACACACTCACACACACACATCCATTCAATCATTCATATATACACACATACATACACACACACACATACACACACACACACACACATACACATACACATACACACACACACACACATATACACACACACACACACACACACACACACACACATGGCACTTGTCCAGCACCTTTTGATTTCAGGCAAATTGTAAACAGACCAGTAAAAACCATGCTATTCCTTTGTTTTATAAATGTACAGAATGGCAGAACGATGCTGTGTTGAGCTCAGGTTCCCCTATTCCACATTTTGGCACCTCAGTTGTGTGGCCTAATGGGCCGTGGTACAGACATGATTTCTGTGGCACTCCCACTAGGCCAGTACGGCTTACTGTGGCTGTGATATTGGGCAGAGTGACTGTCACGGATGGTCATAAATGAATAAAATAATAAAAATACAGCACCTTATTGAGCGCCCTCGGCTTGTATAGAATTTTACAGGGGACGCTATATTGGGGGCTATTCACTAAAAGTCAGATAAAGGGCACGAGGAGGTCGATTTTTTTGACTTTTAAAGTCAACATCCCAAGTCGACCACCTCACGACATTCACAAAAAGCTGACCACTCACTACCTCGCCAAAGGCCATCCCGTCCTCTCATCTGGAACTCCCTTCAAGGAAAAGCAGTAAAATGATTGCTATTCACCAAACATGTCTGAATTGGGAGGACTTAAAACGTCCTTCCTCCTCCCCCTCCCCCTCAACTCGCCATTTTTAGAGGTGATGAGTTAAATAAAAAATAAAAAAAATCCAAAACATGTCTAAACGGGTTCCAGGTGCGCCCAAGACGGCCCGTGCAGCGACCCCAACACAAATGGGCAGACCTGCCCCCCTCCCCCCCCATAAAAAAGAACATTGCTGTGAGTTACCGATGCTCCTGGCACTGATAATAAATATATAGGGGCGGGGCAAGTGGCCCTGGCTCTCCCGATAAAAAGAATGGTGGTGGGAGCTGCTGATGTTATTAATATGGAGGGCCAGGGCAAGTGGCCCTGGTAGAGGGCCCCTTCTATTAATAAATAATACCCCTCCCACGGTATAATAACCCCCACCATTCATGGAGTTGCCCAAAGTCCCCGGACAACATCAATTAATAAAATGAACACGGTGCTGCCTCCAAACCCCTGGATAGCTTAAATAATCTATTAAAGTATAACGGACCCCAATGGATGGGTCAGATCTTCCATCATCGGACCCAAGATTCTAAGCATATCCCTTCCTGATAGAGCTATACAGAGAACAGGGTTCAAGAAGGTACTTTGTTTTATTCCTGTCAAGCACGCATTTCTATTAAAAGTGTCTATAAATATATTATAGGAGGTGCACACTGGAATTAATAGAGAAGCCGCAGATTTTTATTTAGAAGTTGCAAAGTGATTTATTCCTAGCAACCACATGTGCATATTAGCATTACTGTGGTCAAATATAATTCAACATTTATTTCTTTATTTTTGGCTACTCTGTTAATTCCAGTGCGCACCATCTGTTATATCTTTACTGTATACTGACTGGCCAATATTTTCACCAGCCAGATGGTGGTGTATATTAGTAGTTATATTGCACATATGTGTGGCACAATACTTCTGTTCAATGGTTGTATGGACTACATTACCAATGTTGCTCAGCCAGCTATTAACTAGTTTTATAGCTGGCTGAGCATTGGGAGCTTTATCGTTGGCTGAGCATTGGGTGCTTTATTATTGGCTGAGCATTGGGTGCTTTATCGTTACTGAGCATTGGGTGCTTTATCGTTGGCTGAGCATTGGGTGCTTTATTATTGGCTGAGCATTGGGAGCTTTATCGTTGGCTGAGCATTGGGTGCTTTATCGTTGGCTGAGCATTGGGCGCTTTATCATTGGCTGAGCATTGGGTGCTTTATCATTGGCTGAGCATTGGGTGCTTTATCATTGGCTGAGCATTGGGCGCTTTATCATTGGCTGAGCATTGGGTGCTTTATCATTGGCTGAGCATTGGGTGCTTTATCATTGGCTGAGCATTGGGTGCTTTATCATTGGCTGAGCATTGGGTGCTTTATCGTTGGCTGAGCATTGGGAGCTTTATCATTGGCTGAGCATTGGGAGCTTTATTGTTGGCTGAGCATTGGGAGCTTTATTATTAGCTGAGCATTGGGTGCTTTATCATTGGCTGAGCATTGGGTGCTTTATCATTGGCTGAGCATTGGGCGCTTTATCATTGGCTGAGCATTGGGCGCTTTATCATTGGCTGAGCATTGGGCGCTTTATCGTTGGCTGAGCATTGGGCGCTTTATCGTTGGCTGAGCATTGGGCGCTTTATCATTGGCTGAGCATTGGGAGCTTTATCATTGGCTGAGCATTGGGAGCTTTATCATTGGCTGAGCATTGGGCGCTTTATCGTTGGCTGAGCATTGGGTGCTTTATCGTTGGCTGAGCATTGGGCGCTTTATCATTGGCTGAGCATTGGGTGCTTTATCATTGGCTGAGCATTGGGTGCTTTATCATTGGCTGAGCATTGGGTGCTTTATCATTGGCTGAGCATTGGGTGCTTTATCGTTGGCTGAGCATTGGGAGCTTTATCATTGGCTGAGCATTGGGAGCTTTATTGTTGGCTGAGCATTGGGAGCTTTATTATTAGCTGAGCATTGGGTGCTTTATCGTTGGCTGAGCATTGGGTGCTTTATCATTGGCTGAGCATTGGGTGCTTTATCATTGGCTGAGCATTGGGTGCTTTATCGTTGGCTGAGGATTGGGTGCTTTATCGTTGGCTGAGCATTGGGCGCTTTATCGTTGGCTGAGCATTGGGCGCTTTATCGTTGGCTGAGCATTGGGCGCTTTATCATTGGCTGAGCATTGGGTGCTTTATCATTGGCTGAGCATTGGGAGCTTTATTGTTGGCTGAGCATTGGGAGCTTTATTATTAGCTGAGCATTGGGTGCTTTATCGTTGGCTGAGCATTGGGAGCTTTATTGTTGGCTGAGCATTGGGAGCTTTATTATTAGCTGAGCATTGGGTGCTTTATCGTTGGCTGAGCATTGGGTGCTTTATCATTGGCTGAGCATTGGGAGCTTTATCGTTGGCTGAGCATTGGGAGCTTTATCGTTGGCTGAGCATTGGGAGCTTTATCGTTGGCTGAGCATTGGGCGCTTTATCATTGGCTGAGCATTGGGAGCTTTATCATTGGCTGAGCACTGGACGCTTTATCGTTGGCTGAGCACTGGACGCTTTATCGTTGGCTGAGCATCAGTTTACAGCTAGCAGATCATCATCCATGCAGCAGGAATGCATAAAAATTCTTCCCTCCGGCTTGCTTATCAGACCAGTGCGTGACATATGAAGCCATAATTGCTACACCCCAGCCCAGCTGGATGCGGCTGCATGTACAGGAGCAGGACTCTGCCGGACAAACTCCAATATCTGCCTAGACACCTCTGGTCTCTAAGGACGAGTCAACTGGGACCAACCGTGAGAGAATAATCCTCCCAACGAGCTGAGCACCCCAAAAATGGGTGAATCTGGTTTTATATTTTTGGAAAATAACTGCAATGAAACTACTGAGGTTACCCAATATGTGCCGATCATCCCCGAACAGGCGGACTGTTTAGACCTTCAAGATGAACCTAACGAGAGAGTCACATTCTACAAATTAGTCACCAGATTACTTAAAAACAAAACCACTAGACTCTGCTTTTTCTTTCCTTCTTCAAGAGAGGCCCCTGGAGGAAGCATTTGTTCGTTGCTTCCAAAGGAAACATAACAAGATGGCTATTTGGGGGGAATTTTATCCCTCTGCATTAATTGTACCAAACCTAACCATTTAACCAAATCGACGGAAATTCACCAGTTCGAAGAAACTTGCACACTGTGTAGGTTAAAAACTGCCAGATGCATCAATTACTGCCTGATGCCTGGAGTGTACCCAGAACATTTTTTATAATAAAGGACATTTGAAATCCCTGAAGCCTTAAGTGTTTTCTATGATTATCTGTATTTAAAGAAGAAAGCATGTATGAACAAGCACAGCAATTTATCACAGGCAAGCGAACGTCTATGCATGTGCATGTGCTAATTTCCACATTGACGTACAAGGTTAAACAATGGGGGCATTGTTGCAATGGAATATGTATAGAGTATAAGTCTTGCAAGAGACGTGCAGCATGTTGTGATATCCTACAAACTTGCATGGGGGGGGGGGGGGGGGGTGGGAGACAGCACCAGACGCGTTTCACTCAAATCTGGTTTACCATTAGTGCACTATTTTTGACCAGCTTTGATGTTTTATGTTAATTCACTTTTGGGTCCCGGAATGTGTTTAACAACCTTTTTGGGCTTTTGTGGGTTAATTATATCCACTGCCCAAGGGGTCTGCGATATAGGAACATGCTACGTTCAGGCAGGAAATGTGATCCACTGTTTGGCATAACCACTTAGACGGAGGGTGAGATGAAGTAGCCTCAGGGCTGATTTGGTAGAGTGCTGTGTTTTAGGCATTTTCCTACAAAATGAAACTTATGTGCCTTTTAATGCAAATACATTTCCTAAAGATCTGAAATAATGGGGACCCTTTCAATGTGGTTGTGTGAAATGATGTATTGTCCTATATCTTTTAATTCCATCACCCCCTGTAGATCCAAGCAGCAGATTGATTTCAGCACCATGGACAGCGCCTCCAATCTTTTTTTCGGCGACTGCATTTGGATTGATTGGACGAGCCACTGGAATGCTCTGGGTGATTACAGTCAGATACAGCCTCGGTTTGAAATCGCTACTATATCCTAGGATCAATGTTTTGATAATAACCTGGAGGCATCCATTAACTCATGTGGCCACTAATAACGATGTCTGGCCCACCTGATCGCCTGCTTGGAAGAAACTGGTATGCACAACGTCTAAAAGTGTAAACTGACATGTGCAGAGCAGTAACGAGGGTGTTGGGACATGGGAGGGCTTGCACACAGTTGAGGGGGTGCAGTGATAATGGTATATGGGGGTCTAGACGTATGTCCTGTCTTGGGTTGTTAACTATATGCTATTTTTTTGATATTTATCCGAGGTATCTTATCCCACCACTTGTGTGTGGCCAACTATATGCTAATGCACTTTTCTTACCATATTTAATTATCAAAATATTTACTGGCTAGCTATATACAAACTCATGGAAATGTATGGATGACTGCACTACCAACTATGTCTGGCTCACTATGTATAGGTTATATTATACATTAGATAACATAATATATATGACGTGTATACTATATGCATTTATTTAATGAGCTAACTATATAATGATGGAAGCTATGCTGTACTATTGTATGTGCCGTGTAACTGTATAACCCTAGGAATTTATATAGTATCCCTCGGGACCAGTAGTATTCTGGAGAACGGATTATTTTGGATAACGGATCAGTTTCACCAATATGATATATTAAAGCCTCTCTGCTCTCATGAAACACAGTAATATCAATGTAAATACTGTATAGAGCAAATAAATCACTGTTACTGTGATGTAGCTGTGATGTGAGGCATCGCTGGGAACCTGCCGTTGGCGTGTCAGGTCTGCACACGTGTCATTGGATTACCCTTTGTGGGCGTGGGGGGGTCCGAGCATGCATGGAAAGGCTATATCACAGCGTAAGGGGGCCGCACACTGAATACACTGCTGTGCATTAGCATTCTGACAGGGGTGCGGGGAATTTACAACTTAAGGACAAATTGTTTAGAATCTTCTGTCAGATCTTCCTTCATCATGTCTACCCCCTGATAGACCCTCAAAAGCACATTGGGCTCAATGATGTACTTTATCTGTATTCTTTCATTAAAGCATTTCTGTTTAAAATGCTGGCAGTTGATTTAATCTTTCAAATTTAAATAGAGGTTCAAATTTTTTTTGGGGGGAAACAGTGGTCCATTAACTGTAACTCTGTGCATTTTGAGAGCTGTAGTTTTATCACAGCTAAAAAGAAAAAACAAATAAGATTTGGCCAACTCTGTGCTGACTTGACTGATAAATGAGCTTCTTTGTGGATGTGAAATTAATTACATCCTCTTTTTTTTAATACATTTTTTTATTTTAAATGTTCTGGTTTTCTAATGTCCTGATCCCAGGTTTTTTCCTGAACTTAATCACCTTCCTTTGGTAACAATGTTACTTTCTCGGGTTATTCCTAGTCCTTGTCTCATTCTATACGATAAACAGACCTCTTCCCCATCTAACGTGGCTGCGTCATGCTATACTGATAGTTGCCATGGGATTTCTGCTTTGAAAATGATAATAGAATAAAAGATTTCAACCGAGAGTCCTAAGGACCCCGGACTCCTTAATCACTTTAATATAACCTCATTTACAGAATGCCATTGATTTAAAAGACTATTGACGTCTCACGATCTATTGGAGAACAGTAAAAACAAAATAACACAGCATAATTATATTAATATGTATAATAATATTAATTTAGAAATCCAATTTCTATTAAAGCAAAAAAACAAAAAAAAACAAATGCATTGGGACAGTTAACCCAATTTTCCTAGTAGTATTGCAATGTATTTTTCTTTTTTCTTCTATGCTATGTGTATATTTGTTTGTTGCTTGGAGGGTCATGTGATCTCCTTATAAAGGTAGATATAAAAATCCCAAGTTTTGTGCATGAGCGCCGATCACCTTGAAATTGGTACGCCTCAAACGTTTGGCCTTTTGGTGTGTACAAACCTCCCAGCTCCGCAAAGTTGAGTGTCGAATCTACCACGTGTTGGCACTGTCACTCGTCCTAACAGCACACAATGCCACACAAGCACAGTAAGTCTTCTGAAGGACATGGGTGTCCAAGGTGTGGCCCACTCGACTACACCTCCCATATTCTCATTATTCCTTTGTTCATTTTAACTTGTTTTGAACTGTTTTCATCTTCCTGCCACATAACCCAACTAATCTATTCTTCACCATTACTGTACATTTTTGGATTTTTGGACGCCGTTGCTGAATGACCTGTATTAAAATCCTGGCACATTGAGGGACAAAATCCTGGCATATTAAGGGGCGAAATCCAGGCATATTGAAAGGACAAAATCCTGGCATATTGAAAGGACAAAATCCTGGCATATTGAATGGCATATTGAGGGGCAAAATCCTGGTATACTGAGTGGCAAAATCGTGGCACATTAAATTGCTAAAGAATGGCATATTGAGGGGCAAAATCCTGGTATATTAAATGGCATATTGGGGGGCAAAATCCTGGCATATCAAATGGCATATTGGGGGAAAAAATCCTTGCACATTAAATGGCTAAATAATGGCATATTGAGAGGCAAAATCCTGGCATATTAAATAGCATATTGGGGGGCAAAATCCTTGCATATTGGGGGGCAAAATCCTGGCATATTGAGAGCAAAATACTGGCATATTAAATGGCATATTGGGGGGCAAACTCCTGGCATGTTGAGGGGTAAACTCCTGGCATATTGAGGGGCAAAATCCTGACATATTAAATGCCATTTTGGGGGACAAAATCCTGGCATATTAAATGGCATATTGGGCGGAAAAATCCTGGCATATTGAGAGCAAAATACTGGCATATTAAATGGAATATTGGGGGGCAAACTACTGGCATATTGAGGGGCAAAATCCTGGCATATTAAATGGCACATTGGAGGGGCAAAATCCTGGCATATTGAGGGGCAAAATCCTGGCATATTGGGGGGGCAAAATCCTGGAATATTAAATGGCATATTGAGGGGCAAAATGCTGGCATATTGAGTTGCAAAATCTTGGCACATTAAATGGCTAAAGAATGGCATATTAAATGGCATATTGGGGGGCAAAATCCTGGCTTATTAAATGGCATATTGGAGGGCAATATCCTGGAAAATTAAATGGCTAATGAATGGTATATTGAGGGGCAAAATCCTGGCATATTAAATGGCATATTGGGGGGAAAAATCCTTGCACATTAAATGGCTAAAGAAGGGCATTTGAGAGGCAAAATCCTGGCATATTAAATGGCATATTGGGGGGCAAAATCATGGCATATTTAGAGCAAAATACTGGCATATTAAATGGCATATTGGGGGGCAAAATCCTGGCATATTGAGGGGCAAAATCCTGGCATATTGAGGGGCAAAATCCTGGCATATTAAATGCCATTTTGGGGGGCAAAATCCTGGAATATTAAATGGCATATTGGGCGGAAAAATCCTGGCATATTGAGAGCAAAATACTGGCATAATAAATGGAATATTGGGGGGGGGCAAAATCCTGGCATATTGGGGGGGAAAAATCCTGGAATATTAAATGGCATATTGAGGGGCAAAATGCTGGCATATTGAGGGGCAAAATGCTGGCATATTGAGGGGCAAAATGCTGGCATATTGAGGGGCAAAATGCTGGCATATTAAATGGCATATTGAGGGGCAAAATTCTGGCATAATGAGTGGCAAAATCTTGGCACATTAAATGGCTAAAGAATGGCATATTAAATGGCATATTGGGGGGCAAAATCCTGGCATCTAAATGGCATATTGAAGGGCAATATCCTGGAAAATTAAATGGCTAAAGAATGGTATATTGAGGGGCAAAATCCTGGCATATTAAATGGCATATTGAGGGGCAAAATCCTGGCATATTAAATGGCATATTGGGGGCAAAATCCTGGCATATTAAATGGCAAATTGGAGGGGTAAAATCCTGACATATTGAGTGGCAAAATCCTGCCATATTGAGGGGATAAATACTGGCATATTTTAATTGGCAAAATGATGCTGTGGCATGGTCTGTGGGGCAAAATAACATGTACTATGAGTAAAGTGACACTGGCTAGTTCTGTGGGGCAAAGTGACACTGTGGCATGCCAAATCATGTAGGTGCAATATGAGTGCAAGCCAAGTGCTGTGGGTGCAATATCGGTGCATGGCAAGTTCTGTGGGTACTGTATGGTGCTGTGTTAAGTCCTTTAGGTGCAATGTGGGTGCAGAGGAAGGGAATAAAAAATAGGAATGCAATTTTTCAATAAATTTTTTTTATTAAATATAATATTAAATAATTGGCATATTATTTGTGGCATATTTATTGGGGCCCATGTGTGACATAATTAAGGGGCTCTTTTGTGTGGCATAATTATGGGGTGCTTGTGTGTGGCATAATTAAGGGGTGCCTGTCTGTGTGTATAAATAATTGGGCTCCAAGGTGAGGCATAAATAATGGGGCTGTGGTGTGGCATAATTTATGGGGCTCTGGTGTGGCATAATTTATGGTGCTCTTGTGTGGCATAGTTATGGGGCTCCTGTATGTGGCAATGCTATGGGCTCCTGTGTGTGGCAAAGTTAAAGGGCTCCTGCGTGTGACATCATTTGTGGGGCTCCTGTATGTGGCATATTTAATGGGCCATCTGACTGGCATTACTAAGGAATCTGTTTGGCATGGTACTGGAGGAAATCCAGGGAGGTGACACCATGAGTTACCGCACCGGGTGACACCAACCCTAGTGACGCCTCTGGGTAATCCACAAAACAAACAATTGCTTCGACTCCCTAGAAAAATAAATCCAGGATTTTCAGATGCCAAGCATGATAAATAGAGCAGTTTGAGGATGTCACTAGCTTTAAAATATATATTTAGAACGGCTATCAATTGAACGAGGAGTTAAACATTTCGAGTAATCCATTTCTGTTACATTGACCCTCTTACCACTTAAAGGGTCAATGTAACTGGCCTTTTCAGAATGGTACTCCTGCTTGAGAAAGCATGATGTCATTATTAGATTACATAGAAACATGTGTTGGAAGATAAGAACCATTCGGTCCATCTAGTCTGCCCAATTTTCGAAATACTTTTATTATTCCCCTATCTTATATCTAGGATAGCTTTGTGCCTATCCCACCAATGTTTAAAATCCTTGACTGTGTTTACTTCTACCACTTCCACTGGAAGGCTATTCCATACATCCACTACCCTCTCAGTAAAGTAATACTTCCTGATATTACTTTTAGACCTTTGCCCCTCTAATTTAAGACTATGTCCTCTAGTTGTGGTAGTTTTACTTAATTTTAATATACTCTCCTCCATTACTGTGCTGATTCCCTTTATGTATTTAAATGTTTCTATCATACCCCCCCTGTTACGTCTTTTCTCCAAGCTATACATGTTAAGATGCTTTAACCTTTACTGGTATCCTTCAACCCATGAACCAGTTTAGTAGCCCTTCTCTGAACTCTCTCCAAAGTATCAATATCCTTCTGGAGATCCGGTCTCCAGTATTGCGTACGATACTCCAAGTGAGGTCTCACCATCGCTCTGCACAATACTCCAAGTGAGGTCTCACCAGCGCTCTGTACAATACTCCAAGTGAGGTCTCACCAGTGCTCTGTACAATACTCCAAGTGAGGTCTCACCAGTGCTCTGTACAATACTCCAAGTGAGGTCTCACCAGTGCTCTGTACAATGGCATGAGCACTTCCCTCTTTCTACTACTAATACCTCTCCCTATACAACCAAGCATTCTGCTGATACCTCTCCCTATACAACCAAGCATTCTGCTAATACCTCTCCATGTGCAACCAAGCATTCTGCTAATACCTCTCCCTATACAGCCAAGCATTCTGCTAATACCTCTCCCTATGCAACCAAGCATCCTGCTAATACCCCTCCCTATACAACCAAGCATCCTGCTAATACCCCTCCCTGTACAACCAACCATCCTGACACCTCTCCCTATACAACAAAGCATTCTACTAATACCTCTCTCTATGCAACCAAGCATTCTGCTAGTACCTCTCCCTATGCAACCAAGCATTCTGCTAGTACCTCTCCCTATGCAACCAAGCATCCTGCTAATACCCCTCCCTGTACAACCAACCATCCTGATACCTCTCCCTATACAACAAAGCATTCTACTAATACCTCTCTCTATGCAACCAAGCATTCTGCTAGTACCTCTCCCTATGCAACCAAGCATTCTGCTAATTCCTCTCCCTATACAACCAAGCATTCTGCTAATACCGCTCCCTATACAACCACACATTCTGCTAATACCTCTCCCTATACAACCAAGCATTCTGCTAATACCTCTCCCTATACAACCAAGCATTCTGCTAATACCTCTCCCTATACAACCAAGCATTCTGCTAGCATTTCCTGCTGCTCTATTGCATTGCCTACCTACCTTTAAGTCCTCTGAAATTATTACTCCTAAATCCCTTTCCTCAGATGTCGAGGTTAGGAGTGTACCAAATATTATTTTAGAAATACTTCCAGTGGCTGAAAGGGAGACGCAGAATGAATGCGTGGATAGCTCATATTGCAGGGAGCGCATGCCTATTCTATATTCCTGGGTTAATTAACATTCACACATGCTGCGGTTATTGAGCCTGTTCAATACCAGATGTGATTCATAAGGAATAACAAGAGTAAATGGCAATATCTCCTGCTTCCAAGTGAGGCTTTCCTCTAATGGAATTGGATTGTGGGGATTCTGGGTATTTATTATTATTATTATTTGTGTGATGAGAACTCTATGTGCCCCATCTGCACTTTCCTGAGTCTTCTCAATAAAGAGAGAATTACAGGGAATTTTACCAACTCGATTGTGACATTCCTGTCTTCTATTCTCTCTTTATTAGATAGACCCTTAAATGTTTTTGTCTTTTTAAATTAGGCTATTTCTGCCTCAATAATGAGTGTGATTTGAATAGTGCACTAAGCAGCCTTTGATTACTAGGTTTAATTGTTATACAATACTCCTTAAATAAGTTATAACCTGGTCTTTAACAAAATCCCTCATCTAAACATTGTTGGATCATGACCAAGGTGTACCTGATGATTCATTGCCCCCCCCCCCCCCACCAATAAATAGACAGACAACTGAGGGGCTAGAAAGGTCGCAGTCTTCAATGAAATGCGGCAACATATATTGACAGCTAAATACATAGCTGAAATAAGGAACGGGTATTACTGTAAACCAGATATGGTTAGAACTTTATAAAGAATTAAATAACCGGGCATATATATATATATATATATATATACCAACCAACACATGTTTATATAACAAAACATATAAACAATATGAACTAATACTACTGAACCTTAGCGGTAGCCTGTGTCTTATCCTAGACCAGCTAGGATCAGGACCCCGAGAATCTGGCGCAGGCGTACCACATGACTCACGGCTACTGACGTCCCTGTTTGCACAGTAGCCATGCCTCACTCCCCAGGGACAAGCCCGCCCATGGGGAGCCCGTGCAGCTAGCTTCCCACAGCTACTGCCCAACCGGGTTGGCCATACCCCAGATGACCAACCCCCTGCACAAGCGCCAAACCTCGGGGACCCCCGCTGCCACTTCCTTCTTCGTCACCTAGGGATGGGAGGGAGGGAACTTGTCATCCCCCTTTTCCAATCATTGCCACCCCCCTGCCGTGCCCTCATTGGGCCCTTGGATTAACTGACAGGTGAGGGTAATGATAGGAAACCTTTGTCATGATGGCCTTACGTATATTGCATTATTCCAGGCCAGAACTATGTGGAGAATAAATAAATGATCTATGAATTGCAAACAAATGCATAGGATAAAAGAGAAATGTGATTTTAAGTGTGTCAGTGGAGTCTCCTGCTTATGACATCACCAGTGGCTTGATATGCAAATTACAAATTTTCCTTTAAAAGCAATTCATTTGCAGATCAGTCCACAGACTCATTCAAAAACAATTTCCCCCTTAATCTAGGCATTTACTTGCAATTCTGCAAACCCCATGTATAGATCATTTTTCATCCTTACTTATTAGGTAATGTTAAAGTAACATTGTCCCTTTAAAGATGGAAAACCAGTCCTTGTCCTTGTGTGTCTGTCTGTTTGTGTGCCATTAGGTCTCCCCAGTGTGCGCTGACCGTCTCACTGGCGGAATTTTTGTTGGACAATTTTTGGCTAAACTCTGGGGAATCGCTAGCCTATATGTACCGGACTTTGGGATGGACTATTTAATGATGTTCACAGATCTGGTGCCCTAGTATGGACACTTTGCCTATTCTTGGCGGTGACTTTCGGCTACCAACGGGCTTTCCAGATGCTCTTCACTGACCTTGCCATGGACACTGGTGTGGATAGGTGGATTGAAGATGAGCACTTTTTAAGACTCAAGAAATGAGTACTTATCTTGAAGACTTCATTATCTTTGTAATCCTGGGAGCTGCCACGTCACTGCGTGATAAACGATCTCTAACTATAACGTATTGCCCTCAGGAGCAATCCGACGGAACCCTTACCGACGGAATAGACCATGGGGATTAGATAAGAGGATACGCCAACAAATAATTCTTCGTTTTGCAGTCATGATATTGCTAGCTAATGTCTTTGTTGATAATGCTTTTTACAAACACACGGGATCTGCGTGTACAGAAGACAGCCGTGTGCATGATTTGTATTCTTTTCAATATTATCACACTTGGCATATGTGGCGAGTCATACATTGGCACGCTATGACTCCACTGCAATCTGTTACATTAATGTCAGAGCCTGACACTGCTTTCTCTAGTCAATAGCCTCAGTATGACTCGACTGCAAAAAAACGGGATTCTGACAATCGTACGTCTCGAACAGTATGAGCCGCTGTGGTACAAGCTAAGATTTCATCCCTCTCTTTTAAAGGTACAGTACATTTTGAAATAGTCCTATTTAAGAGGCAATTTTTCCAATGTGTAATAGAGCTATTATCTACCTCCCCCCACCCCCTCATCCTCATTGGATTCCACTGAATTTAGAAAAGGGAAAAGAGAAAGGAAGAAAAAAAAAGATTGGATGAAAATTTGTTTTGACTGTATGGAAAAAAGTACTATTATCAACAATGCCAGTTTTATTATGAAATGTTTATAATTTTTTCCCCTCTAAGGATATAAACCTACTATATATGGTTCGAATCATATATGAAGAAATAACCCCCTTCCTTCTTCCTTTCTGTAGCCACATTTTTACTCTTCAATAAAAAGGACATTTTGAAAAAGAAGCCCCTGAGAAATGATTTGCAATGTAAAACTAAAGGAGAATTGGGGAAAAAATGTAAAAAAATGTTAAAAAATTACCTATTTTAAACCCATGTACGATATACAAAAATGTATTTGGCCCCTTTGAAATGCATAATGAACCCGGATGTTTAAAGGGCTTTCTAAATTGACTAAAACAATTTCAGTCCTAAAGAGTTTTATTTCGTAACGCTAACATTTCATCCATGAAGTCACCTGTGTTCAAGCAGGGAATTCCTAGGAAAATAAGCATCTAATTTCAGGCCCAAGTGCTGTCAATTCATTTTAGCATGCTAAAAGAGTCCACGCCGGATTATGAGAGTCCTGTATAGTTATAGTAAGATCGAGCAGTAATAAGGAACATGCCATATGTTATGATAATTGTGCCCTAGAAATGGGCATTATAATCGGTCCCCAGTCTTGTAGAGAAATCCTAAGACTTCTTATGATCAAACCTCGAGTACGTTCGACTCCTCACCAGTACTGTGAAGGCAGAGAATAAAACATGATCTATGGGGGTTAACGTATCGCCAAGGCCACACACGCGGATAGCGAATAGGGCCGTTATCTGCCGGTGCACCCATGAATAAAGCAGACTTGCGTCAACCTTTGGGCGTCTGCGCGACGCATCCGCAGGAAAACTACTTAGCAGTTTGGCGGAGGTCCTTCTCTTCCGGCACTGAAAAGTTAATAAAAATGGTGGAACCACCGCTATGCACGCCAAACAGCGACTGCGCTTTTTTAAAAATTTCTCTCCTGATACTTTTTTATACATAACCCCCACCGTCTACGCAGAACTGCAAATGCTTGAATGGAGAGAAAATGTGTTTCTGTGTGTGTCTGGGGGGGGGGGGTCGCCCGTTTATGACATCATCATTTGCATATGAAGCCTCAAGGTGAGGTCACAAAGGGGAGACACCACAAGCTTATGCATTTGCTTGCAATTCACAGTAAAAATATATATTTAGGTGACAGTCCATTTAACAACTGTACTTAAACACATATGCATACTTCTTGATTGCTGCATTCAGTGTTCCATCCCAGCAATGTGTGTAATATATATAAATATACATATATATATATATATTGGCTCCCTTTCACAGCTGTTTTCTATCATCATTATTTCTATATAGTGTTTTTATTTAACCTATAATCTGTGTTACCCTACAGTTTGATATGAAATGCAATCAAACTAATGCAACATATAAGCTCTATCATATCTAACACACAATACTGTATGGAATAGATCTACACAGGGCATCAATATATAGATCAGTGTAGGAATAATCCATTTATGATATAGATTCCTAGCCATTTGTGTGCTACCCCTTAATATTACTATATATGCTTTAACCCCTTGAGTGTCAGGTATTGCATTGAGATAAGGATTCCTTGGCTGTAATGCAGACTCTAAATATTTTTGCATAAAGTTAGCACAGCAGACAAATGTCTACATTAAAGGTGAAAAAAAATGTTGTGAGATTTTATAACCTAAAAATAGCACATGCAAATAATGTGTTTTGTTTTTGGAGCTCATTTGCATACAGGTACATCCAGTGATGTCATGAGTATGGTATAGACACATACACATGTCCTCACGGTCTGTCCTTTTTGCAGGGTGCTAGCATTATGTATACATGTGTTTATCAGATATTCTTCCTTTACTATATCAGGCACATGGACTTTTTACATTCTACATAAAGAAATTGACTTTTTAGATCAATTCTTTCACCTTCCCACATCTGAACTAGACTTATGGTGGGGTTAATATGAGACCACTGAGTGTCATGCAATGAAAAACGTGCCCACAGGTGAAGTCTAACTATATGAACATCTGGAACAGCTGGCCAATTAATAAATCCAACTATATGCTTAACTATATGAAAATCTGGACCAGCTGGAAAATTAATACATTCAACTATATGCTAAACTATATGAAAATCTGGACCAGCTGGCAAATTAATAAATCCAACTATATGCTAAACTATATGAAAATCTGGACCAGCTGGCAAATTAATAAATCCAACTATATGCTAAACTATATGAAAATCTGGACCAGCTGGCCAATTAATACATCCAACTATATGCTAAACTATATGAAAATCTGGACCAGCTGGCCAATTAATACATCCAACTATATGCTAAACTATATGAAAATCTGGACCAGCTGGGAAATTAATAAATCCAACTATATGCTAAACTATATGAAAATCTGGACCAGCTGGCCAATTAATAAATCCAACTATATGCTAAACTATATGAAAATCTGGACCAGCTGGCCAATTAATACATCCAACTATATGCTTAACTATATGAAAATCTGGACCAGCTGGCCAATTAATACATCCAACTATATGCTAAACTATATGAAAATCTGGACCAGCTGGGAAATTAATAAATCCAACTATATGCTAAACTATATGAAAATCTGGACCAGCTGGCCAATTAATAAATCCAACTATATGCTAAACTATATGAAAATCTGGACCAGCTGGGAAATTAATAAATCCAACTATATGCTAAACTATATGAAAATCTGGACCAGCTGGCCAATTAATAAATCCAACTATATGCTAAACTATATGAAAATCTGGACCAGCTGGAAAATGAATTCTGCTTAGAGGGAGCAGTTATAAGACACTTTACAAAAGACTAGCCTTAAGGGTGAGATCTCCAGCTATGAAGGAACATTCTGAGCCAGCATACTCAATGTGGGACAAATACCATTCAAACCAGTTCAAATGCTCTACTTTTAGAAGGTTGTGCCAGAATTGACCATTATAGTTAGCCTTTCGTATATCCCAGTGAGAATCAAGCATATTATGAAAAGCAAATCACAGTCCACTATTCCTTTTGATCATCCAAATATAACAATCTACAAAATAGCAAATTGATTCATTTTTTTTTTTTTTTACTTACCTTCCATGGTTTTGCTTAATCCAATAGAGGGCTTTTGTAGCACCCCCTCCACCTCAACTCTTTTAGGATACAACAGATAACACCCTCCTCTGGATTCTCTAGGTTCCCAAACAGTGGCCACAGGTATCAAAACAGCACCAAGAGTTTAAGGAACAGGATTGAGATCAGACTGGACAATGACACATGTCCACATGGGTCCCATGTTGCCTCTCCCAAAAAAAAACCCCAAAAATTCATGGATATCCTATTTCCATGAAAGTGTTGCAATTACAAACCATTGATTTTTTTTTTTTTTTTTCATCTAAAGTTGGTCAGTATATATATATATATATATAAAAATGATGATATTTATGTTAATATCAGCCACAAAGCAGATGGAAGGATAATATCCTCCTGAATTATTTCCAGTTTTTTAGTCTTTTGTTTTGCAGAGGGAAGGAAGTGAGATTTCTATCAAGACACACATCACACAGTCTTCTTTCTGGGTTTGCTAATTCCTCTGTAGCTGTGCAGGAGGAGCATCACTCTGAGACCCCTGCATCTTGGTCAGTGGTCCTGGTGTGCCTGTTCTCTGTCAAAGCTTTTTCCTGTCTGAGTTTCCTCCCTTCATTAGTGCTTTCTGTGACTCACCAACAGCATTGCAGAGCAGGCTTCTACCTCACACTAGAAGAGGCTGGGGTCTGCACACATTCCCAATGCTTTCCCCTCATTGCTATGGCTACCACTAGTAAACCTGGGGCAATGTCTTGACAACTACCCATCATGGGTGCAGGATTCCTCCTGTCCCCCTGCAAGGGGCATCAACTTCTTTTTTTTAAAAAGTTGGTTAACCAGGATAATAGTTGCAGACCACAGCAATTAGATGACTGGTCCTAACTGTGAAATTGCTAAGTTTTGATTTTACACTATTGTTATTTAATTGTTGTGTTTGAGCAAAAGGGGAAAGTTTGGTTGAACATGGTGGGAGTTGCAGGCAGTCCAGATTGCCCAAAAGTAGCAAGTAGCCCCCCCCCCCCCCATAAGAAATGGGGTTGAAAGTTAAGCAAATGCTCCCAGACCCCTATGTAATATACAGTGGGGACCAGAACTACTTTCCATGGCCCCCCTGTATGATGCAATTAAAAAAATCCCGTGGTCTGGAGTCTGTCCAAATGCCTCCGTTCTACCCCGCAATAAATAAACAAACCCCTCAGTGTCTGGTGGCTGCCAAAATGCCTCCAGACCTCCAATAAAATGTAAAAAAAAAAAAAAAAAAAACACCCGGGGTAAGGATGCTGCCCAAATGATTCCCTACTGGCAGATATTAATGACCATAAAAATAGGAATATGGGTTATTAATTATGAATCATTAAAAATATAAAAAAATGATGATTCATATATATGGGTCCGACCAAAAATACCCATATAAAGAATTTGTTGGATGATGTCTTTACTAAAGTGAATACAATGCAAAAATTATTAATAAAATAATTAATTTATTGAATATAAAATAAAGATCAAACAAAAGCAAATTAGCGTAACAACAAAATGCAATATCAACAGATGTTAATCATAATTCAAGACCCTTCTCTTTTTGTAGACACAGCTGGTATCATAAATGTGGCTTTAGTCATAAACCTTCCACTAACAATGCCCACCTTATCTGTTCCTGACTGTACTGAACATCTCCAGCACTCTTATCAGTAACAGATTAGGTTTCAATAACAGAGTTAGGGATGTCCAAAAACTGACACAAAATGGAGGCTGCTGGCATCCATCTTGTTATCCTTGGCTTCTGCTTTATTCATATGTACCAGTCTCGAGATTACTGTTCAATACCTCTGACATACCTTCCTCCAAATTAAATCAATACTCCTCCCCCCCCCCCCCCCAATCCGGTTCTGAAGGCTGACCAATGGCCCCCCAGACCTGATAATTAAGAAATGATCTTACCTACCCCCCCCCACCTCAATATTGCCGAGGCAGGGGCAACGCGTCACCTGTAAAAAACAAACACCCACCCATAGGGAGGGCTCATTCCTTCTGGTGGGGAGAGTAGGGGCTACCCAATGTATATTAAATAGGGGTCTGAATGCATTTACCCAGCTCCTAGACTAATTAATTTTTTATACGGTGGGCTGGGAGCCATTTGGGTGAATCCCAACTCTGTTTTTTTTATTTTTATTAAGCGGGGGGTTAGGGTTTTTATTTATTTCGGTAGGTCTTCAGCTAGTTTCACAATAGCCTGCCGACATAAGTCTCTATCCTCTTCATAGAAGCCAATAGGGAGGATAGAGGCTACTATTTCGGGGATCTGTACTGCGGAGTAGTTCGGATCCGAACATTTTGGCACGAAAATTTGGTGCCAGTTCGGAAGCACTTCTGTGGCTCCTGAGTGGCCCTGGTTCATGGTTTATTCCGATCACCCAAGTGGTCTGAAAATGTTAACTACCTGTGTATACCCCTAGACCTATTATGCCATCTGTTAGACATGTCTTATTATATTTTTCCCACATAGGTTCGTGTACAAACCTATTGGTTGCAGCCAGCCAGCGCCAGACAACATTCAAACTAATTCTAATAATAAAACATTATTCTGCACTGGAGTTGTAATCTATTTTAGTTTGCTCTTTCTTTATAAACTACACATGATAAATGGCATTCCCTTCTAGAGCCAGAGTAAATGGATCATCACTGTTTTTTCATTAGGCAAGGTTGATGCACAATTAACCTCTTCGGAAGACTCCCACTCATCTTCTAGGAAACCCCCGCACAGGAAACAATGAAACGCAATGTGATGGGTTTTTAAAATTCTTACTCTTTTAATCTAAAAATATAGCTATAGCTGGGAATCACACATTTACATAATGGTACAACTAGTGGTGTATTTTAGTTTTGTACTGCCCGAGGCAGATCAAATTTGGGCATCCTCCCCACCCACGTTGCACACCCACCACATGCCCCATCACCTCATTACATGCCCCATCACCCACATTGCACACACATTAAATGCCCAATCACCCCCATTATGTGCCAGATGCCACCATCAACCTCATTACATACCCCCACCATGTCCATTTCATGCCCCCATCACCCTCATCAGTGCTGTATTTACCGCGAGGCATCCTAGGCGGATGCCTATGGCGGCAAATTTTGGGGGGCGGCAGCGCCCCCCAGCACTGAAAAAAAAATGTAAAAAAAAATTTGGCCCTTTAAAAAAAACAAAACCCCACCGCGCTTACAGGCAGAGACGGAGGTGAGAGGGGATCGGAAGATCCCCCCTCACCATCGCTCTGCCTGCCAGGCTGCACGGGGAGCCGAACAGGCAGCACAGAGAAACCTCCGTGCAGTGTGTGACAGAGAAACCTCCGTGCAGTGTGACAGAGAAACCTCCGTGCAGTGTGACAGAGAAACCTCCGTGCTGCCTGTTCAGCTCCCCGTGCAGTGTGCCGACACGGAAGTGGCGACAGTCACGTGACGGGCGTGCTGACGTCATACGCGCGCCCGGTCACGTGACCTGTCGGCACAATTGCCGGGAAGCCGAACAGGCAGCATGGAGGGACCATGCTGCCTGCCTGCCAGGGAAAGGTAAGTGCTGATGGGAGACTGTGTGTGTGTGTGTGTGTGTGTGAGTGACTGAGTGTGATGGGAGTCAGAGTGTGTGTGATGGGAGACAGTGTGTGTGTGTGACTGAGTGTGATGGGAGTCAGAGTATGTGTGATGGGAGACAGTGTGTGTGTGATGGGAGACAGTGTGTGTGTGTGTGTGTGTGTATGTGTGTGACTGAGTGTGATGGGAGTCAGAGTGTGTGTGATAGGAAACAGTGTGTGTGACTGAGTGTGAGGGGAGTCAGAGTGTGTGTGATGGGAGACAGTGTGTGTGACTGAGTGTGATGGAAGTCAGAGTGTGCGTGATGGGAGTAGGAGTGTGTGACTGAGTGTGATGGGAGTAGGAGTGTGTGACTGAGTGTGATGGGAGTGTGAGCTTGATGTGAGTCTGACTGATGGGGCATGTCTTAGGTGTGTAACCTGGGTGTGCAGCTTGGGTAGGGGGGTGCCCGGATTTTGTCTGCCTAGGGCAGCACAAAATCAAGATACACCACTGACCCTCATTAGATACCCCCTCCACATCCATTACATGCCCTCATCACCCCGATTTATTGGAAGGAGGGGTGATGGGGGCATGAATGAATGGTGGGGGAGGGAGTGAAAATGTTTGAAGCACCAGAAGTGTGCTTAAGCACCCTCTGGCAAAGTGCCGCCCTAGGCGAGTGCCTTGTTTGCCTTGTGGAAGATACACTACTGGGTACAACGCTGTGGAAAAAACGAAAATAATGTTAAAGGTTTATAGGGATCTGTTCAGACCAAATAAATAAGTAAAGTGGCAAAGATGGACCACATAGCTCAAATGTGTCGCCCCCTTTTACACCATACGAGTACCAGAGCCAGTGGTGTATCTTGATTTTGTGCTGCCCTAGGCAGACAAAATCCGGGCACCCCCCTACCCAAGCTGCACACCCACGTTACACACCTAAGACATGCCCCATCATTCAGACTCACATCACACACACACTCCCACTCCCATCACACACACACTCCCACTCCCATCACACACACTCCGACTCCCATCACACTCAGTCACACACACACACACACACTGTCTCCCATCACACACACTCTGACTCCCATCACACTCAGTCACACACACACACTGTCTCCCATCACACACACTCTGACTCCCATCACACTCAGTCACACACACTGTCTCCCATCTCACACACTCTGACTCCATTCACACTCAGTCACACACACACTGTCTCCCATCACACACACTCTGACTCCCATCACACTCAGTCACACACACTGTCTCCCATCACACTCAGTCACACACACACACACACACACACACACACACTCTGACTCCCATCACACTCAGTCACACACACACACACACACACACACACACAGTCTCCCATCAGCACTTACCTTTCCTTTACCATCAGCTGACGTCATACGCGCGCCCGGTCACGTGACCTGTCGGCACAATCGCCGGGAAGCCGAACAGGCAGCATGGAGGGACCATGCTGCCTGTTCGGCTTCCCGGCGATTGTGCCGACAGGTCACGTGACCGGGCGCGCGTATGACGTCAGCGCGCCCGTCACGTGACTGTCGGCACTTCCGTGTCACACTGCACGGGGAGCCGAACAGGCAGCACGGAGGTTTCTCTGTCACACTGCACGGAGGTTTCTCTGTCACACTGCACGGAGGTTTCTCTGTCACACTGCACGGAGGTTTCTCTGTCACACTGCGCGGAGGTCTCTCTGTCACACTGCACGGAGGTTTCTCTGTCACACACTGCACGGAGGTTTCTCTGTCACACACTGCACGGAGGTTTCTCTGTCACACTGCGCGGAGGTCTCTCTGTCACACTGCACGGAGGTTTCTCTGTCACACTGCACGGAGGTTTCTCTGTCACACACTGCACGGAGGTTTCTCTGTCACACACTGCACGGAGGTTTCTCTGTCACACACTGCACGGAGGTTTCTCTGTCACACTGCACGGAGGTTTCTCTGTCACACACTGCACGGAGGTTTCTCTGTCACACACTGCACGGAGGTTTCTCTGTCACACTGCACGGAGGTTTCTCTGTCACACTGCACGGAGGTTTCTCTGTGCTGCCTGTTCGGCTCCCCGTGCAGCCTGGCAGGCAGAGCGATGGTGGGGGGGATCTTCCGATCTCCTCTCACCACCGTCTCTGCCTGCAAGCGCGGTCTAATTTTTTTTTTTTTTAATTTTTTTTTTTCAGTGCCGCCTAGGATACCTCGCGGTAAATACAGCACTGACCAGAGCACCGTATCCCACTAACCACTGGCACGGCTAAAGGAACTCCGTTACCTATATATTGTTTATATTGCTAAATAAAAAACAATAAATTCTGTATACATTGTGTTGTCAGAATTGGAAAACTGAGTGTTAAATGGACCTGTGGCATCACTGATTAATTAAATAGACTCTGTCACCTATGTATTGTTTGCATTGTGAATGTAGAGAATGAGAATTAAAGAAATTATGTATGGATTGTGTAAGCAGAATTGCAAGCAAATGCAAAAGAGAAAAACATGTTTCGCAGGAAGTGTGAGGGAGCACTGACAGGTCAGATATGGGCACACAAACAGTCTCAGCTGCCCGTTAAGTGGGGAAGGACTGCACCCCCCACTAATGACACTTCCCTGCAGCCCCCAATGAGGGGGGGCAGACTGACTGACAAAAGGGGGGAATGTTAAAAACAGACCGACGGACATAAAGAAGGGGGAGAGAGGCCAAAGGAGGGCTGGGAGAAATACTAACAGAAGGGGGTAATGCGAGAGAGATGAGAAAAGGGGGAGATATTGGGGGTTATCTGTGATAAGGGAATATGTGCTCCGGGATATCCAAAATGCTTTGTGAGAATTGGGAGTGAGATGCACAGAAGGGGAGAGACGGGAGAGAGACGTACAGAAGGGGGGAGACGGGAGAGAGACGCACAGAAGAGGGGAGACGGGAGAGAGACCCACGGAAGGGGGGAGACGGGAGAGAGACGAACAGAAGGGGGAGACGGGAGAGACAAACAGAAGAGGGGAGACGGGAGAGACAAACAGAAGAGGGGAGACGGGAGAGAGACGCACAGAAGGGGGGAGACGGGAGAGAGACGAACAGAAGGGGGGAGACGGGAGAGAGACGAACAGAAGGGGGGAGAAGGGAGAGAGACGTACAGAAGGGGGAGACGGGAGAGAGACGCACAGAAGAGGGGAGACGGGAGAGAGACGCACAGAAGGGGGGAGACGGGAGAGAGATGCACAGAAGGGGGAGACGGGAGAGAGATGCACAGAAGGGGGGAGACGGGAGAGACAAACAGAAGGGGGGAGACGGGAGAGAGAAGCACAGAAGGGGGAGACGGGAGAGAGAAGCACAGAAGGGGGGAGACGGGAGAGAGATGCACGGAAGGGGGGAGACGGGAGAGAGACGCACAGAAGGGGGAGACGGGAGAGAGATGCACGGAAGGGGGAGACGGGAGAGAGATGCACAGAAGGGGGGAGATGGGAGAGAGACGCACAGAAGGGGGAGACGGGAGAGAGATGCACAGAAGGGGGAGACGGGAGAGAGATGCACGGAAGGGGGAGACGGGAGAGAGATGCACAGAAGGGGGGAGATGGGAGAGAGACGCACAGAAGGGGGAGACGGGAGAGAGACGCACAGAAGGGGGGAGATGGGAGAGAGACGCACAGAAGAGGGGAGACGGGAGAGAGACGAACAGAAGGGGGGAGATGGGAGAGAGACGAACAGAAGGGGGGAGATGGGAGAGAGACGCACAGAAGGGGGGAGATGGGAGAGAGACGCACAGAAGGGGGGAGACGGGAGAGAGACGCACAGAAGGGGGGAGACGGGAGAGAGACGCACAGAAGAGGGGAGACGGGAGAGAGACGCACAGAAGAGGGGAGATGGGAGAGAGATGCACAGAAGGGGGGAGACGGGAGAGAGACGCACAGAAAGGGGGAGACGGGAGAGAGACGCACAGAAAGGGGGAGATATACGAGGTTATCTGTGATAAGGGTAAATGTACTCCAGGATATCCAAAATGCTTTATGAGAATTGATCTCCAGGTACCCAGTACCTGTACCGAGGAGAATGAAGCTTTATCTGGTAGGGACATTAAGTGGCTCTGCCCCTTTGTAGACCCAACCTTTTGTGGCTCCGCCCTCGCCAACCCAATGCTATGGGCAATGCTATGGGCATATTGGAAATGTGTACGCTGCATACAATGCCACTAGGTGATGTCCTAAAATGGAGAGACATATTTAAAACACGGTGGAGGTAATGTATAAAAAAAAAAAAACGCACTGCAAAGTATCTTTTTATATCCCCAAACACTTTGGAGTGTGGGAGAAAGGTCACTAATCAAATTTTTCTTCTGTGCATTGGTTGCGCAATTAAGATTCTAGAAGAGGCAGGACAGACTCCCGAAATTTGTCAGGAGTGTTCTTTATACATTGGTGAACTGCTGCCATTTTACATAACCCCCCAGTGTTCTCTTAATTTATTCCACTGCACTGTAAGACGGAAGCCCCTTACAGACTTAAGACTGTCTTTCACAAAGTGCACATGTGGCCCTCTGTCTCATCAAAAGAATAAAAAATTGGATTGCTCTTTCTTTAAGTTTTTGCGTTGCTGCAGAGTTACTACTGGAATGTCCACCATCGATCTTAAAGGACAACTGAAAACTTGCGCATAACATAGAAGATAAACCATGCACTGTCCATTTTGTACATGACAGCATCTTCCTTCTGCATCTTCGTTTTGCAGCCTCAAATATAAGGCTCTCTGTCACTGGAGATGGTGGCAATGTGAGAACTGATATGTATACAAGCCCTTCATTCTTAAAGGAATATCTTCTCCAATCATTTGCTCATGGTGTCGGGTGGTGCCAGGATTTGGGAATTAGAGCGCATCCAACTTCCACCATCAGTCGAATCACAGCAGATCATTCTGCTAAGATTCCAAGAGCTGTCCCCTCTGATTGGCCAATCACAGACGCTCCCTTCACTTCGACTAGCTGTGCTTCTAAACTAGAAGCCCAAGTGAAGACTCCAGTGGACCCGAGAGAAGGCTGAATATGGCAAACACTTTTTAAAATCCATGACAGTGTATCCTCCGGCCACACGATCGTCCAGGTTGATCTAGCTAGCACAGTGAGACCCTGGTTTTGTCATGCCATCGATAGATGGACCTCTTCTAGGAATTTTGTCAATTGCATATCGAGCCACAAGGTTACGTCATAAATAGGAGACTGAATGGGCACATTAAATAATAAATAAACCTCTAAGACGAACAAGCACCAAAACACCACTTTTAGGTCCTTATCAGTGGCCAGGAACCCAATGGCAGAGACTTAATCAGGGTCTTAATAGACCCTGTGAGTCCCTGCCCAAAGAACGTGATACCTCCCCGACGTCTTTTGGATCAAATGTTATTGTTTATTATTGTTTTGCTAAAGTTGTCCTTTAACCCCTTTTGTGATGCGTAGTGCTTGTGTCGCAGAAGACGCAATCACCAAAACGCCACTTTTTGTTCCTGCCCACTGCTCGTGGACATCCATCTAGCGACGCACCTCCATCCAACTGAAAGTCCAGACACAGCACGATTCGGTAAAATGGAGCCGGTGCATGCTTTGAGCATCGGCTACATTTTCCCTGTCAGACTGAGACCACTCAAAGTGACCTGATGGGTGGGATCCCGCGGCAAGTCCCTACAGCGCGATCCGAGCACAGGTCATGGCATTGATAAAATAAACCTGCCAATGGAGAGTTTTTCCTTTTCTTTTTTTTCTATTCTGAAATGCGTCGGCCAATATGACCCAGCTTGTTGGGAAAGGATTCCTTTTTAAAACCAAGCGTTGTCATTTTTTCCCCCAGTTCGATATTCTTGCAAGATTTTCTATCATAACAACCAGTCTTGCCTCGTTCATCATTTTCTAATAGCTTCTATAAATCACTTTCTTGTTTACTTCACATCCATCTGTGAGCCGGTCCTGCTCCTTCCTAGCAAAACTCATCTTTTCAATGTGAGCGATTGCATTTTACAAGCTCTGCAGGTGATGGTGGGGTCCAGCCTTCGTTAGGGGATTGAATAAGATGGACTAAGAGATGGCTGAAGCCCAAGCTAACCATAATAGATATGGGATAATAGCTCAGCAGTTTGGAGTTGTGTTACATTAATCTGATGGGTAAAAACAAACTCAAGGCTTCTTTATTTCCATGTCCTCAAGAGTAAATCCTATTATTATTTTCTTTTTATTTGGCAAGGTGTGTACGTACAGAGTGTCGGGGTGCGGGCGTGCAGAGTGTCGGGGGGCGCGCGTGCAGTGTGACGGGGCGGGCGTGCAATGTCGAGGTGCGGGGGCCCAGAGTGTTGAGGTCCGGGCGCACAGAGTGTCTGGGTGCGGGCGCCCAGGGTGTCGGGGTGCGGGCGGGCAGCGTGTCGGGGTGCGGACGCGCAGAGTGTCAGGGTGCGGGCGCGCAGAGTGACGGGGTATTGATGCCTAGGGTGTCGGGGTGCGGGCATGCAGAGTGTCGAGGTGCAGGCGTGCAATGTCGAGGTGCGGGTGCTCAGAGTGTTGAGGGTATGGACGCCCAGGGTGTCGGGGTGCCGGCGTGCTGAGTATATATATATATATATATATATATATATATATATATATATATATGTATAAAGATTTTTTTTTTTTATCAATTAACAAACGTCAAAGTGAGTGACACTTACTTGTAACCTGTGAGATGGCACTCAGCATGTGCCTACAGGACCACAATCCATGCACCCAGTAAATGTTATGATCTAATACATTATTGGCTATTAGACAGTTTTTACTTGAACTTATCGGTGCAAGAGAAAAATGCCTCGAATTAGAGGACACTTTGAGAGGTTCATCTTGTATGTATATGTGTGTGTTTAAATATATATTCCACATATCCCATTGAAGTCATTCCTTTGCATATCAAGCACGCAATGATGTCATAGGAGGAGACATTTCTCTTTTAATCTATGCATGCTACATTATTTTTCCTTCTAACATAGTGCTTTTTTATTCTCTAAATTCACAGTGCAGATTAGGTGACCCTCCTGGAAAATGCTAGCCAATTATTTGATAATGTCCCTATCCTGCCCATCTTCATTGCCAGTCAAACTGTGTTAAAATTGTATATTTTGCTCTAGATGGACACAAATAATAAAAAAAAACAAAATACAAATTCCAACAGCTTAAGTATAATTTTTCCCATTACGCGTTGATTCACAGCAGAAGTGTTGGCATAGACATCCAAACTGCCAAACTATGCCAATAAGTGAGATCCATTATATGTGTCTATTTATATAGATGTTCCAAATCAAATTCTAAATTGGTATCCCTGCTGACTTATTTAGATCCACAGGGTCACACTTGCATATTGGAAAGTGAAGAAATAATTATATTTTTATTGCCCTGTGTATTACTATTCGCATCACCAAACAGCTATTTATTTTTTTTAGAGCACAGCCTAAACGCACATAGCTCCCGGCGTGATGACCTTGAGAAAGTAATGGTGATCTCTTGTTCGTTGGCAGCTAGGAGTCCAGGCAGGCAGGTTTATTCAAATCCATCTAGTTTCTTGTGACGTTCTTTTCAGGCAGGTGAGGGCATGGAAGAGCCATCATGGGGGCAATTGTAGCCTCGGGCTGCTCTCTACTTTTCTAATTCCCCCAGTGCGTAGGCAGGGCAGCCATCTTCCTCAGATGAGACTCTGACTGCGACCAATATGTTAGGATAGAAAGTAACGAGGTCCAAATATACTCAATTATTGTGGCCTTCACCACAAAGCAAATAGACATGCACTTGTGCCAGAGCAGAGTCCTTTATGATCTCCAAATTCGCAGGCTTTCTCTTCCCTCTGCATTTTTGGATCTGAGATAGAGGAGGGCCAATAAAAGGCCATTGGGGAAGACTGAGTAAAACACTGCTCTGTCTGTCAGTCTCTTATGATGTTGTGTGGGGTGATTAAGTTGCCCTGTGGGACAATAAATTACTTTAGCCTCCTGGTAAAAAGTTGCCAGTGTTGCCCTGTTTTCAGGAATAGACTGAGACACTGGTAGTCTAGGTGGGAGAGCAGGAGATTGATACCCAGTGTGGCACAGATCTCACCTTCCTGCTCCCACAGACAAAGGGCTCTGGGATAGATATCTCCGCTTGATGACGAAGAAAGTGGTCATGTGGTGTGCAGAGTTTTTGATTGGGCATGCTCTAGAGTCTAGACAGACTAACTTAAAATTAGTATTGTCATCCAGACAGTTGGAAACACGAATAATACATTTTGACCTATATTGAAAGTGAAAAACCGCTAAAAAATGTAACACATAAAAATAAATTACCCATAAGGTACCTGTTGCCATTTGTTTTCGTTACTCGGTTTCTTGTGACTAATTGACTTCTCTTGTTCCTTCCTGCAAGTTGGCTCTTCTGATTGCTCCCAGCGGTTGCCAGATGTATTGAGTTAGCTGACAACAATCACAGCAAATTTATTTCAATGGCAGGTAATATCAGTCTGTCGAAATTTGGCTATCCATATGTACCAGAGAGTAAACTATATTGTGTGATTGGGCACAGCTCAATATGCAGTTAGGGTAATAGATGCCTTCCCCACAAAGCACTGGAAAATATAAGAACTCATATTCTCTGATATCATGTATCCTTTACCTATTTGAGAGAGTAGAGATCTGTTTCTGTTGCCACAGATCTCTATTGTCCCTTCCATCATTTTAGACTTTTAATGTATAAGTGTCATGATTCCCTTGTGGCTTACAAATGCATAACCTTAATTTTTTGTATGTTGATTGTATTTTTTTAATTTCTCCACCCATTAACCCCATTACCATCTTGCCTTTCTGCTTGATCAGGACTTGGAAAGGATCTAAGCTAGATCAGGACTTGGAAAGGATCTAAGCTAGAGTCATGGAAGTCTGTGCTAGCCAAGACGGTTCCTTCACTAGACTACCTGGGACACGACACTTTCTACCTCGTAAAAAGGTAGGCAAGCAAAAGATCTCTGTGTTACTTGGGGTCATGGGCAATAGGGGAATGCTGTATTTGGAAACACATAAATTCTTTGTAAATTGAAATGTAATATATAAGTGACATGATCCTATTTTTGTACGTTGACTGTCGTTTTCCATTTACCCATCCATTGCTCGATTCTGTCCAAAACGCACAATATGACCTTGTTTTGATCGGTTCCATTGCTCCCTGAGTTTTGTCTCTATTCAAAAAAACACCTTTGCTTTTATTATTTATGAAAGATAATGTTTACAAATAACATTAAGGAGGGCCCGGTTTTGTAGACTTGTTTTTTGAGTTTTTCTATGGTGTTTTCCTTTTTTGTTTCCTTGGTAAAATGTGGGGGAAAGTACACTTCAGGAGACCCTTTCTCTAGTGTTGGCAAGTGTGGAATGGTTATTGCATGGTCTTTAATTGTGTAGTTTCCTAGGGCTCATACCCACTAACATCCTCAGACTGGATCGTGCAAAGTGGCAGGCGGGGAGCTCGAAGTTGGTAGGGTTAGGCGACATTGCGCAACCCAGAAAGATTAAGCTTCAGCCTCCCTGGTACAGGTACTGTTGGGTGGAGCTCGCTTCTTTGCGATCAGGCTGTGCGTGTCTTTTGATACATATATGGTAAAAATGCGATTCTGGCTGTGGACGCCACCCAGCAAAACGCATAGGTAACACGCAAGCGAGGAAAGATGTGAGTTGGCATGACAAGGCAGCAACCAAAAAAACGGGACTGCACAGGCAAAGCCCTGGACTGTTGGCAGCTAATGTAGGAATCCACCGTGCTTTTTTTTTTTTTATAACTATTTTATGCATGATTTTTTTATAAAAGCTAAGAAAAAATATATTATTGACAATTTGTTTTTTTTGGGGTGTGTGGTCCCTTTCCCATCAAACTTGGGGCTCTCCTAATATGACGAATTCCCTGTACGCTGCGTTTTATCTAGCCGACATACGTAGAGTCTCTCAAGCCGTTTCTGAACTACGAATCCCATAATCCCCCAACCGAAGAATTGCAGAGAATCATGGTTGTTGTAGTTCAGATACAGGGTTGCAGTTCGATTCCTGCAAATAGAAACATAGAAACATAGAATGTGTCAGCAGATAAGAACCATTCGGTCCATCTAGTGTGCCCATTTTTTTTGAGTACTTTTATTAGTCCCCCGTTCCCGGTCTTATATCTAGGATAGCCTTGTGTCTATCCCACTCATGCTTAAAATCCTTGACTGTATTAACCTCTACCACTTCTACTGGAAGACTATTCCATACATCCACTACCCTCTCAGTAATGTAATACTTTCATTAGTCCCTGGCCTTATCTTATATCTAGGATAGCCTTATACCTATCCCACGCATGCTTAAACTCCTTCACTGTATTAACCTCTACCACTTCTACTGGAAGACTATTCCATGCATCCACTACCCTCTCAGTAATGTAATACTTTCATTAGTCCCTGGCCTTATCTTATATCTAGGATAGCCTTGTGTCTATCCCACGCATGCTTAAAATCATTGACTGTGTTTACCTCTACCACTTCTGCTGGAAGGCTATTCCATACATCCACTACCCTCTCAGTAAAATAATACTTCCTGATATTACATTTAAACCTTAGCCCCTCTAATTTCAGACTATGTCCTCTAGTTGTGGTAGTTTTTCTTCATTTAAATATACTCTCTTCCTTTACTGCGTTGATTCCCTTTATGTATTTAAATGTTTCTATCATATCCCCCATCATATAGGCAAACCATGAGTAATGAGCGATTTGTGAATATTTTGTAACATTTTGTGCCCCCCCGTTTTGCCCCTCTTACGGTTCTTTTTATTTAGTGTGCATATTTCTGGGCGTGGTAATATATTGAGATTATATTTGCGCACGCTAAAGTATTTTGGGAATATTTTGCGAAAAATAATTCTTATTCTGTGTGTGTGAAACTTGCTCCAGTTTTTAGCAAGTGCTAATAAAAAAAAGGAAATATTCCCAAAGTATGTCTGTCTGTATTCACAGTCCATTAGTAAATAGAAGCAAAGATAGTTGTGCGTAAATATTCTTCATTTTTTTTAGTGCTTGGCCCCCACCAGGGTCCTATGCATTGGTTTGTTAAATGGAACTTAGAATTATTAACACTGCCTTCGGTACATGCATTGATGTGCCACCTTTTGATGCATATTGGACATTTCTATAGTCCTTACCTGAGAATCTTTATCATATACCTTACATATGTTAATGTGCTGCAGGATGCTGTTACCATTTTATCCAGCAGGGGTCTCACCAGCACATAGGACCTTTCCAGCAATATATTACTTCACTTGGGGTTTTAGAATGGATCAGAGTAGGGTGTAGTAATTACTTTATTTTTCTATGCACCTAGACTATCATAACTTCAAATCAAAGCTTTAAAATCCATTGCTCATTATTGCAGACGCTTTTTGCTTTCCTCGGATTTTGAAGCAACTGGTAGTTTAGACTCCGCCTATTTGTTTTTCTGAAACTGGTTGGCTGTCCCAGCCAATCAGAGAGAGAGAAAGTTCTGTTTCAACAGTGCATTACATCTTCCAGTGCCAGCACTAAAAAAAAAAAACAAGAAAAAAAAAACCACCCAAATATTGCAGAATCCCCTTCCCAATAACACAATAACACATACAAAAACATAACATAACGCATACAAAAACATAATTCCCTTCCACCCCAGCAAAAACAGCAGACATACAAATAAAATGCCCCTGTGATGGTAACTGTCATCCTGCTAACAGAAAAGCCAACTGTCACTTCCTCAGAATGCTGGATTCTCTACAGCAAATTCCAGCCTGGCTTCCAATACAACAGCTGATAGTTAAGTGCCAGATTTAATTAATTTAAATTAGAACAGCAGTTGTGTGGAGTTATCACATCAACCAATAAAAGGACTTTTTTAAGTGAAAACTTAAATGAACTTTTTTTTTTTTTAACACTTGTTTCCTTGCAGATGGCAAGGGTTCAAAACTGTGTCTCCTTTCCTCAAGTAAACCGTATGGTATCTTTACAAATACTCGCGGATTTACTCGGAGCTCTGCAGAGCTCAGCTGGATGTTGGTGCATGCTGCCATCTGATCGGGCCTCGTATGGGCCCACAGTGAGAGGTCCCCTCAAACCTCAAGGTCTATCTCTGCCGTAGCAGAGAGACTGTTGGCGACATTGTGTCACAGGATAAACTGGCATGTACCTCATACTAGGGCCACTCATAGAAAACGAAATACCAAGAAGCACATGTATAATGCCATTGGATGCATCAACGGAGCATTGGGGACTGGTGTGTCCCTTTAACTTTTTAAAGGCCTTTTTTGGTTCTTTAATTGAATATACCTGCAAAATAACAGCTAGCGCAAGAGTAGTTGGCTTTTAAGCCTTTCTTTCTGTTTTATAATGTCGTGTTGGGGCTAATGTGTGCTCTTACTATAACCCTGGACTCTAAGAGCAAGGTTTCCATGGAGTCTAACATGTGATCCCTATGATTTTGGGGTGTTTGCAATTTCAAAAAACATGTTTTTTTTTCCTCCTTTTATGTGTCCTCAAGGATGGTTGTAGGCGGAATTAAATAAGCAGCTTTAGACATTTTTATTACTGTTTTTTTTTTTCTTTTGTATTTTTTTGTTTGTTTTGTTTTTGAAACTCTAAAGCCTTCTCCTTGTTTTCTAAGGCAGCCACGTAGCAAGGGTTTGCATTAACGAGCTCGGTTTAATCCAGAGTTTCACCTCTCGCTATTCAAACGATATTTCCTTTCTGTCTTGTTCTTTTTTTCGTTTGGTTTCTCTTTTTGAAATGTTTAGCTTTGCAATGACAGTTTGAGCTGATAGAACATGTCCAGGGGTTCAACAGAGAAACCGAAGGGAAGCTATGATAGATAAAAGGGCTCCCTATGCTGCTCCATACACCAGAATACCTATATTATTCATATTAGTCAGTGTGCCGACAGTGGCGGAAGCTCCATATGTCCTAAGTGTGAACCCGCGCTGTGTATTTCTGGGGTTTGTGTGCTCCAACCACAATGAAAAATAAGGTTTAACTGAAGCATTTCTGTTTTAAATGCCTACACTTGATGCAATAACAGAACTTGCCTTTAAGTATACCTCTGTCACTTCCACTATTGTATACCTTCATTCCCATATCTGGGACCTGGATGTTGTATACTAACCTTTAATGCAGTGCAGTATTTACTGCGAGGCATCTTAGGCTGATGCCTAGGGTGGCAAATTTCAGGGGGGGGGGGGGGCGGCAGCACCCCCCAACAGCGGGAAGAAACCCCAAGAGAAAAAAACACAGGCGGACTGATCGCGACGATCTGGCTGCCCGTTCGTTTTTTCTTAGGGGTCAGAGTGATGACGGGTCACGTGATCCAGCGCTCTGACGTCAGACGCTATGCCGGGACACTATGCCGCCTGCCACTAGCCACTAGGGATCCGGGTAAGTCCTGGGGTGAGGGGGCATGTAATGGGGGTAATGGGGTCATGTAATGGGGTGATGTGGGTTATGGGGCATGTCGTGCGTGGGTAGGGCGGTGCCCGAACTTTGTTTGCCTAGGGCAGCACAAAACCAAGTTCCACCACTGCTTTAATGTAACTTCTCCTTTCCCCTTTGCATCCCACTTCACATTGAACCTTCTTCCTCATCGTAATTATTGAGTTTTGATATTCAGGTTCAGTAGTTCCACTGTGAGCGGTCATGGTGCCCTTGAGAAATGTTACAGCTCTGGCAGACAAGGTTTTGACAAATGTTCTGAAACCTGACCTTGATTCATAGTACAGCCTCTCTCCGCCTGGGCACAGGGGGCTTAAACAATTTGAGAAGACCATGTACCTTCCTCAGGTTCACCATGTCCCTTGTAGGCCACGCTATGTTATTTTGAATCTCTTTGTGTGTCTCTAATCATCGCTTGTTCCTGAATTCACTTGAATAACTCTTTCTCTAAGTGAAAACTCAGTTCTTGGCTACAATCAAAAGGGAATAAATCCTTTAAAGAAACCTTTAAACATAGTAAGAATAAATATCATAGTCATGTTAACTCACTGTGCCCAGTTTGTGAATTTTCCCTTATTCTTAATTACAAAGCTGCAGAAGTATTTTTTATAACTATTTTATGAATGGGTTTTATAAAAGCTAAGGAAAATAAATGTTTTTGTTTGTTTGTTTTTTCATGGGCTCACTTTCCCATGACATTTGGGGCTCTCCTGGCATGACTCTGCTTTATCTAGCAGACATGAGTAGTCTCAAACACCAGAGAAATGTGCTTCACATTCCCAATATATGTACCGGATTGGCTGGAGCATCATGATACCGCGTACTGTTATATAACCCCCGCCCTCCTGTTGGCTCTGCCCCCAACAGGACCATTCTCGGGATGTCCTCAGCAGATATAGTAAATGTATCGATAATTTAAACATAAAACTAAATGTTTACAGACTTAAATGTTGTTGGGAACCAACTAAAACTTTATATTTTAATTTATTTGTATGTGATCTTTTACATATTGTGTTTGCAGTGATGCTGTATTATCTGGTCTCTCTGTTAGCTGCTTTATTTTTACTCTACAGGGCTGTTTGGGATGCAAATTAATATTACACATGTGGAGTAGTGGCACTCCAACAACCCCCACCCCCCAACTCTCGTCCTGGTATACCTCGTTGCCCAGGACACTGGTTGGGAGGTATGCTGTTGTTTGTGAGTAGCTTACATTGTGTTTAGCATAATCATCTCTAATTAGCCGCATTTCTCTTTGTGGTAGGCTAATCATTAGTCTGCGGACGATGGGTCTGTTTTGACACCGTAAATCTCCATAATGGAATTTGTTTTCGGAGCTCTGTCCAGTTGTCCATTCCTATTATAGAAAAGAATGGGTCATAGCATAGGATTTAGCCCTTAACGACACAAATGTACACGTACGTCCTGTGTCTAAATGACAGGAGCTCCCTTTACAATATGGCACTGCCCTTTGTGGACTAGAGCTTCAAAAGCTGTGAATCACCTCCTCAACATTACACCAAAAAAAAAAGATAGAACATTAGGCGTAAGATCGACGGTTAGGGTTAAGTTCATCAGGGTTTATTATGGTGATAAAGAATATAAAGACTGAGTATCCCTCAATCTTGAGTACAGCTAAACACAAACACTGCAGAAATGTAAAAACAGCCATTGTCACTAGACATGTGCAAAACTAAAATTTTCGTTTAGTTTTCGTCCATTTCGTTCATTACTGCATTAGTTTCAGACGAAATTCCTTCATTATTTTCGTTTCGTTTTATTCGTTCGTACGAATCAATTGACCTACATATTCCTTAAACCGAAAGTCTATAAACCGAAAGACATATCGGTTTGTAGACTTTCGGTTTATGGAATGTATGTAATGCTATTGGCTTTCCATAAACCGACTATTTCGGCTTATAGAATGGATGAATGATTTTCGTTTATTAACCATTCATTCATTCGGCTTTCGTTTGTTTAGCATTTTCGTTATTCGTTTTTCGGACGAATGGACAAAAATGTATTAGTCCGAAAATGAATGCACATGTCTAATTGTCACTAAGGAGTTAAAGTGACAGTAATTTGTAGAGGCGACTTAATTAGGGCTTCACATTTGACAGGCCATTTTATCCCTTAACAATAGCTACTGTATTTGTAAAAAAAAAAAAAAAAAAAAAAAAAGTTAATGGCTCTTTAACAGGACCTTGTCACCAAAAACACTGTTTATGCAGTGTATGTAGGGGATAAAACACTATCAAAAATGGTCTATACATTATGTTAATAGCAAGCAAATGCATATATTAAGAGAAAAATGTGTTTTAAACTCTTGATTCTGCTCAACAATGCGGTGATCATTTTCTGTGATTTATTTGAAAATGTTAATTTCTATACATTTTTAGGCAAGCGTGCGTTTTGCGCTCTCTCGATACTTCTGTCTAGCTGTCCGCGCTGAGCGGTAAAAACCTTAGTTAATGAAGCGACCAGAGAATTTCAAGCTGTGTTTTCCAGAAAGTGAGAAGTACGAGTAACTAATATAATATAATGTGGGAACATTTGTTTTTTTTTTTTCAAATAAATTATTTATTAATATTGTGCAACAGAAAACCCATTGACAAGTAAATATCTGTGTATTCCCGCGATGGCTTATTATATAGTAAAAACGTAGAAATGTTAGACTGGCAGGGGAAATAATAGAGACCTGGATTTATTGCAATCAATATTCCCATGAAGTGACCGCATACAGTATCAGCCCAATTCCCCTTTGTACCTATTTGACATACAGATGGCGTAACAAAGTAAGCGGCCCATACTCTATGCATGTGATGTGGTTGACTGCTAGAATCCCAGGATGACCTTGGATGGTCTTTTCTGAATATTCGTAATTAAGTCCAATTTCTCCAGCAAGCCTTGATAATTATCTGAAATTCAAAGTAACGGGACAAAAACAAATGCATTATTGAAAAGAACACATCCTGTACACATTCTATAAACTTCATATCACAGGACGGGTTGGAAAACCCAACACTTTAAAGGGCAACTACACTTTTTCACCCCCAACTTGGGCTTCTACTATAGCTCTAATATAGAAGCACAAGTGGACAATTCATTGTCCCCAGTAGGAAGTTCTTGGAAGCTGTCAGCCTGGTCAGGTCACTGAGACCCTTTATCAAACTTGATCTTAACTTGGCACCGTCTCTCTCTGTGTCCAGACTCCGATGAGACAAGTGAGCTACAGCCTTCCCCATCGGCTCTGCCTCAGCTCTGAGCGTAATCCTGCGGGTTTCCTTGGGGGGGCATGGGGGGCATATTTTTTTTTAACCCTTCCTACAATATCTTTCTGCCAGGCAGCATTCCCTGTAAAGCAGTATAAGGCCACAGATGACGATCCACGTACAGTTGGCCTATCTGTGAGCATAATCGAGCCACTGCTTCACCACCGTCCTTTCGATACCGAATTGCATGTGCGGGGGATATAATGTCACCGTTTCAGGTAATTTGGAAAAATATAATAGAAATCCCTGGATGAACACCCAAATAAAAAGATGTTGCACATGACAATGTTAGAACTTACTTTGTCATAAAGCTTTACTATCCATGTAAAAGAGTGAGAATTAAGACTTGCTCCGGTATGCCAGTCCTGTCTCCAATGATTATCGGAAATGATGACTGGTGATGAGCAGGTTGGTAAGAAATGTCGGCTTATCATTCAGAAAACAAACGCTACTGATTGCAGATTACCCCAGCTCCGTCCCACCTTTTTACGTTACCTTTTATCTGTTTGGTTTATGCCAACTGGCAGGTCTGACAGATGACAAATTGTAGTGTTTCGGAGAGGTTGTTCGCGCCGTCTCGTTAGTCTTTGTGAAATTGTAATCAGTCAGGATTCATCAACACGTCGGGGCGCAAAAGACGGTCATTACAGGGGGATGTAATGCTCCTGGAGGGGAGTGGGAAAGCTGCCTTCTCAATATTGCTTGGAGTTTGATGAAGGGCTTTTTTTTGCATAACACTGGAACATGACGAGCAATTTTCGACGTCTGGCTATTGATGCGTCCAACGATACAGAAATCTCGCCAGCCGACAGACAAAGTTAATTGCCGTCTGATACACCTGCTCTTTTTAGGCTCTGGCAGGTGGGAGATGACTTGCCATTGTCGTCAATGAGTACAAAAAAAAGACAATTTTTCAAAATGTTCTGGAATGGCGTGGGAGAAAATGATTGCAGCAAAAAAATCCCAAACCCAGTAGGGGTTATGTAAACACAAGGTGGACACGAGGATATCGACTAGCAGTGGTGAGCAGTATGTGTGCCTAAATCTAATGTATACATGAACTCCTCACCAGGGTCTGGAGGTTGCACTGCATGGCCCAGTCCCAGGGTTGAACGTTGGCCCATTTGTTTAAACTAGTGCTGTTTGTCAGATGTTCCATTATAGAACAAAAGTGTCAGGATGTATATAAAAAGGGATAAAAGAGTAAAGTTTTCTGGGGTACCGTGCTAAAATTGTTGTATGCTGGTCAATTACTAGACAATTCAATGATGTTCTAATGACCTTCACCGACCTTACCACAGACACTGATATCCTTGCATGGATAATCTGACTACCCCTGGTCCAAACATCCAGAACATTTCATTGTTTTTTTCACAGCACAACACTGGAGAAAGGATAACATTGTGCAAAGTGATTATTGTGAAAGCAGCCTGATCGGCCAAAATTACTAAGTGGCAAACAATGTGGGGGCAATATGAATCAGTGGAAAGTAATGTGGGGGCAATATGAATCGGTGGAAAGTAATGTGGGGGCAATATGAATCAGTGGAAAGTAATGTGTGGGCAATATGAATCAGTGGAAAGTAATGTGGGGGCAATATGAATCGGTGGAAAGTAATGTGGGGCAATATGAATCAGTGGAAAGTAATGTGGGGCAATATGAATCAGTGGAAAGTAATGTGGGGCAATATGAATCAGTGGAAAGTAATGTGGGGCAATAAGAATCAGTGGAAAGCAATGTGGAAGAAATATGGCTCAGTGGAAAGCAATTTGGGAGCAATAAGGCTAGTGGAAAGCAATGTGGGGGGTAGAGGCAGCAATGGGCAAGTCTGGGGGGTAGAGGCAGCATTAGCACATAAAAGGAAAAAAAAAAAAAGAAATGCATTTTTTTATATCATAATTTTTATTAAATATGAAAAAGTAATTTACATGTGAATATATACAAGTTAAACTTTTTTCCTATAGGGTAGTCTTATATTCTGGATTTTAGTTTTTTTCCTAAAGGAATATCCAAAGTTTGGGGGGTCATCTTATAATCAGGGTCATCTTATATTCGAGCAAATACGGTATTGCCATAATCTCCTACATTACTTCTTCCTCAACTAGCATTCGAGCTGGCGTGAAATCAAGCGATCTCACCGCAGACATGCAAAGAAGCACACAGCGATATACCAATCCCGATAACACAATACCCACAATTATTATGATTTGGGTTATTTTCTTGCTTTCCCAGCCTGTTCCGCCAAGTGCTATTAATACTATAAATGGCATATGTAATATAATAGATTTAAATGCATGGTTCATGTCTTACATTTCTACTCTCTTCTGTTAATGTTTAATTTTTTGTTTGATTGTTTATTATTTTATTTTTTTAAGATAAAGGCTAAGGGATTTATTCATTAAAGAGAGAATTGCCAAGGGCATTTCAAACTTAGGTCAAGGTGTAGGCATAGGCTAGGATAACACAAGGTAGCCGAGAAAAGTATCGAAAAAGCTTATTCAAAGGAATTCGATAATTTAAGTTTGAACTTCCCTTGGCAATTCCCTGCATTTCTCTCTTTCGTGAATGAATCCCTAGAAGGAATTAACAAAAAAACAAATCCAATATTTCCTCCCCCCTTTATTTTACTGCGTGGAGTTTTTAAATTATGTTAAATTCCGTTAACTATACTGTCCTTTTAATCAATGGTGATATCGCTGTAGTGATATATTTGCCATAGGCTCCAAGCTCTCAGGGAATAGCCTTCAAGCAGATGTGGTAGAGTGAAGGATGCATGTGATAGGCATAAGGCAGTCCTGAGCGTAAAGGTTCTGTATCACCTACATATTTATTTTGTTGTGTTGTGAATATAGAGAACAAAAGTAGAGTTGAGCGAACCCGAACCGCACTGTTCGGGTTCGTACCGAACATTACGGTGTTCGAACCCCGAACATTTCACTGTATGTTCGGGTTGGAGTTCGAGGTTCGACTATAAACCGAAAGTCTATAAACCGAAAGTCATTCTGTTTATAGACTTTCTTTTTATAGAATAGCAATAGCATTACATGTATTACATCTGAGAGTCAAATAGAACCATCAAATACTGTGCTTACCGCGCACTTTGAAAAATTCTAATTGTTTTGGGTACATAGTACATTTGCGTCTTGCGGTGCACTTCATATCTGAGAGTCAAATAGAACAGTCCAATACTGTGCTTACAGCGCACTTTGAAAAATTCTAATAGTTTTGGGTGGTAAATAGTACATTTGCGTCTTGCGGTGCACTTCATATCTGAGAGTCAAATAGAACCGTCAAATACTGTGCTTACAGCGCACTTTGAAAAATTCTGGCTACCTCCTCCTCCTCCTGTTCCTCCCCCTCCCCCTCCTCCTCCTCCAGCGCCGCTTCCACCTACACCGCCACGGTCACCGCCTCCTCAACCTATGGGTCACTTAGTATAAACTGAAAGAGAATACCCTGCACTCCAACCCTCTCTCAAATAGATAATTCTGTTGATCCTCCAGGCAGCCATGCTTTAGATTTAGATTTATGTTCTTCCAAATTAAAATCAAAGATTCCATCTAGTGCTATTTTATGGCTCAGCTGTATTTGTAATTTGTATGTATTTTATGTTATTTGAAGTTATTTCCCTATCCATATTTGTTTGCAGGGCACTTGTCCTACTCTTACCCCCATTTTACTTCCTTTTGTAGCACTCTAGCCCTTTCCAGGACTTTTTTAGAGGCATTTTAGTGGCCAAAAGTTCGTGTCCCCATTGACTTCAATGGGGTTCGGGGTCAAGTTCGAGCCTGAACCTGAACTTTTTTCCGAAGTTTGGCCGAACCTGCCGAACCCGAACATCCAGGTGTCCGCTCAACTCTAAACAAAAGCTGATCTATACATTGTGCGTTATGTACACCATGACAGCGGCACTATTGGTGTGTGCACATACCTATAAAGCAGACTCCGGACACATTTTGTGAGTCTGTGTCGCCTCTGTCAGAATATAACTTCTGGGTGGTGTCTGTGCTCGGTGCGCCTGCGCAGCCAACGTTTAGACGTGTTTGGCGTGGGGTCTATGACACTTCTTCGCCGCATCTTCATCGCTGACAGTTCAGCGCGGCAGTTAGAACGCTGAACTGTCAGCAATGAAGAATAACGTGTCCGTTTCATCGCGGCTGCAGCTATGTAAGAGCTGAACTGTCAGCTCTTACAAATCTAAAAGTAAAACTAAAATAACCCCCCCTAATAAATGATTTCCCCCCCAATACTAACACTAAACACTAAACCCCAACACTAACACTAAAATTAACCCCAATACTAAAATTAACCCCTAAACCCTAATACTAACCCTAATACTAACCCCCGACCGCTAATAGTAAAATTAACCCCCTAAACCCTAATACTAAACCTAATACTAACCCTAATACTAACCCCCGACCCCTAATAGTAAAATTAACCCCCTAAACCCTAATACTAACCCTAATACTAACCCCCGACCCCTAATACTAAAATTAACCCCCTAAACCCCAATACTAACCCTAATACTAACCCCCGACCCATAATAGTAAAATTAACCCCTAACACTAAACACTAAACCTAATTCTAAACCCCTAAACCCTAATTCTAAACCAACTAAAATGGGTAAAATACTTACCTTTAGCGATGAAATATCCCGCGATGAAATCTCCAGCGTCGAGCTGTCTTGTGCTGCAGAGTCGGTGGTGAAGCGGCTGCGCGGGAAGCAGCCGCGATGAAGAGTCCCATTCCCGTTTGGCGGAGGTCGTTCTCCGGCACTGCAAAGTGTTATACATAACAAATGGCAAAACTGGAAGCAAATGCATAAACAATGAGAAAATGGGCTTTTAAATGTGTCTGGGGAGTCTGCTGCTTATGACATCACCTGTGGCTTGATATGCAAATGAACTGATTTTCAATAGGAAATGTGTCATTTGTCACAGGTGATGTCATAAACAGGTCATGTACTAAACAAATTCAATGGGAAAACAAAGTAGGTAAAACATGAGTAAGGAGCAATTTGCGACTATTTGTCACATTCTGCGCTTTTTTTTCCTGATTTGCGCCTCTTACGTTTATATTTATTTAGCGTGCATTTTTCTGCTTGCGCTAATAAATTGCAATTAGATTTGCGCACGCTAAAGAGCTTTGCAAATATTTTGGGAAAAATAATTCTTATTTGCGTGTGCAAAAATTACACCGGCTTTTAGCGAGCGCTATCAAAAGAGGTAAAAAAATATTCGCAAAATTGCCCGTTTTTATTCGCAATTTGCACGTATGTACTATTGAAGTGTTAAATGTTTAGTACATCGCAATAGGAGCAAAGCGCAAAAATAGTATTGCACATAAAATATATTTGCGTTTTTTTAGTACACGCCCCTCTATGTATTCTCTACAGTCACCGTATAAGAAATGTTTCGGTGATACAGTCCATTTTAAGACCACGGTAAAAGACCAAAGAAGTTCAGAGGATTTTACAGTAGATAGAAATACGATTAGATGAGCTCAATGAGTCTAACCACGATGTCCATGTGTTATTGGTAAAGGATACTGCCTCTATCTCCCAGTGCTCCAATATACATAGCAAACTCGCGACAAATGTCCGTGACGCATTTCTGTGCGCGTCCTTTGTTTAAAGAATGTTTGTGTTTTTTTCTTTTTACACATATATGTTACGTGTCATACATTTTGGTTTTGATACATTCCCAACTTTTTAAAATTACTTTTTTATCCCTATACTGAGTTGTCACTGTGTATTTATCACAGGCTGGTTGGCTTGTATAGTTTCACAGCACAGTTTACCCCCGGGAGAGGTTGATTATAATAATATTTTCTTATGTTACCCTTTTTTTTTTTCTGTGCAGTTTTATTGACACCGTTTAGAAAAGGAAGAGGAAATGAAGTGTAGAGGCGCTACTCATGAATAAATAAAAAAAAAACATTTAGCATCGAATGAATATGTGCTGCTCGCTAGAAGTGCAAAAAAGACCTCTAAAAACACTCAATCGAAAAAAAGAAATAAATCAAAAGCAACGCAAAACAGTAGAACAAATGAACATCCAGAGAAAGAGGTAAAAGGCAAATGTAGTGTGGTAACAAAAAAAAAATAGAAAAAATATTGCTTAAAGGTATATTCCATGAGATTTGTAAAGGTCAGTATTAGCCAGAAAGGTGGAAGATTTTCATCTATTTCTATGGTTATACTGGTGATGTAGATGTTTGTCGCTCCTGATTCTTCCTTTTAAATCTTTGTTGATTTTCGGTTTATCATCTTTATCCTTTTGTATTGTGATTTGTTTTTTTGTTTGTTTTATTTGTTTTTTTGCAGTTTATAGACTTGATTGTAGAGGCCTCTGGCTGCTTCGGCAATAACTGTTGTACCAGCAGGAGTTGATTGAAGTCCATCTCCCAGAAAAACCCCAATCATTCTGAGAACAGCTCTGATCTTTGGAAAACAAACACTCACTACATCCGTCTTACGAAAGACTTTCATCTGCAGGGAATATTTACAAATCTGCCTGTTCCTACATGAAGCCTGTGAAGCCTGTTGCTATTTTTGATATTTAATGAGTTATGACTTAAAGAGGCACTATCATGTTACTTGCCGGCAGATGTTCCCGGTTCAATATGGAGAATCCAGTGATTGATTCCCTCCCTCTCTAGGCACATGTATGAGTTTGGATACTATTAATGAGCATTCACTGGCTCCACCGCCTCATCTTAGTTTATAGCTATGGGCCACACACACCAGTGATGGAGAGAGAGAGAGTGGTTCTCTCTGAGACTGAAGCCCCCCTAGACTATCCTAGGGGTAAATAACTTTGAATGCATTGTTCAGATAACATGTCCCAGGATTTTACTAAAATAATTTAAAATATATATATATATATAATTAATATATATATATATATATATATATATATATATATATATATATATATATATATATATATATTTAGTTGGGCCATGGTTAAAGTTAGGATTACAAGATCACGAAAAAAAAATGATAGAAAAATGCAGTGTGCTACTTGAACTTATTGCCCCATAACAAAAAAAACCTTTCAAAACATGGCATATTTCTAAACTCATGACTAATATTAGAATCTTTTTTTTTTTTTCATTAGCTTTTGAATATGTGTAAAAGATTTTCATAGTATACTATAGAAAGCCTTTTTTATACAGAAAAAAATATATATAATTTGTGTGGGTACAGTAAATGAGAGAGAAGATAATTACAGCTAAACTCAAACACTGCAGTAGTGCTAAACTAAATTCATTGTCACGAATGGTACAACACGGCCAAAGCAGTCTAGTCATCAAGGGGTTAATCAGGCAGGATATGTCTTCTGCCTCAATCAAAATGTATTTTGGGTTTAGTCCCACATAGAGGATTTGTACAGTTTGCACACGCTACACTGATATATAATTCATGTGAAATTGATTGAATTCATATATGAATGTCTGAATCTGACATTTAAGGCAATAGGATGGTTGCAGGCTGTATCACTGTTATGTTTCAGATGAGGTAGTAGCTTTTTTTCTGGGGGGGAATAGGGAATATTGATTCGCATGATGTCCTGTCATCATGTTCAGATGATACATTTATGGGAACATAGCGGGCTTACAGTTAACTAAACCTAGTGCAGTACCTCACCATATAATGCTACGACACAAAGAGAAAGATGGGCTGCATAGTGACACAGATGGGGAGAGAGACGGGTGAGACAGAGACCCAGAGGGAGAGAGACAGGCAAGACAGGCACCCAGAGGGGGAGAGAGAGGGGCTAGACAGTGACACGGAGAGAGAGGGGCGAGACAGTGACACGGAGAGAGAGAGGCGAGACAGTGACACGGAGAGAGAGGGGCGAGACAGTGACACGGAGAGAGAGGGGCGAGACAGTGACACGGAGAGAGAGGGCCGAGACAGTGACACGGAGAGAGAGGGCCGAGACAGTGACACGGAGAGAGAGGGCCGAGACAGTGACACGGAGAGAGAGGGCCGAGACAGTGACACGGAGAGAGAGGGCCGAGACAGTGACACGGAGAGAGAGGGGCGAGACAGTGATACGGAGAGAGAGGGGCGAGACAGTGATACGGAGAGAGAGGGCCGAGACAGTGACACGGAGAGAGAGGGCCGAGACAGTGACACGGCAAGAGAGGGGTGAGTCAGTGACAGAGAGATAGAGGGGCAAGAGAGTGACACAGAGGGAGAGCAATGGGCGAGACAGTGACACAGAGGGAGAGCAATGGGCGAGACAGTGACACAGAGGGAGAGCGATAGGTAGTGATGTGGATAAAGAGGTTCTGATCCCTCCAGTTGTAGGGAGGGACGTGTGGAAGGTGGCTGGTGAGAGCTGGGTTATGGGATACTGGATTTTCCTTGTCCATAGAACTTTTCACATAACCTCTTTGAACATATGGATGTTTTATGTTCTAACCTTAGGACTATTAACCCCTCACTGTGTCCCCGTTGCGATGAGAGACCTCAGTCTGACCTTCTAAATGTAACTGACCCTCAACATGAGCACCACATACATTTAACAAAACCGTGCCATGCTGGGGTTCAACAGCCATGATCATGTTTCTGCCTCTGGGTCCCTGATCACTCTATGATCAAACCAGGAAACTCGGAAATAAAAAAAAAAAAATCAAATTTCTGGTCCAGAACTTGATGAATTTCTCCCGCTGGAAGAGCTCAGCTGGCCATGGAAGCAGAGCTACATCTTTACAAACTCTCACTTTTCAAACCATGAATATCCATCTTAGTTCTTCCAGCAGGAGTCATGTGGTCCCTGTTTAGTTAAAGGGTGTCACATCTCCCCCCAAAAAACCTGCAAATTTAGTGTAATAGATGTATTATTGTTGCTATAGCAGCAGTCTCCAAGTCCTTCTTACTGGATGCAACATCATTTTTTCCATCCCCGGTGACTATTATTTGCAGTGTTAAACTACGGGAGAACTATACATTGCTTTAAAGTAAAAATAATCACATGTATTGCAGAGCACACAGAGAACTGTCAGTAAAGATCAACCCTTTCAGTTAATATTTTACTGTGTATATAATTGCATTAGTCTAATTACAATTCATATCAATTGCAAAGTGAAACCGTAGTTATTATAAAGCAAGTTCCTTGTGGATATAAGACATTAAGTGACGATTCTGTCTCCTTTCAAACCCCCAAATAACATACCAGTGACACCTCCAAGTAAATGCTTCGCACAGCTCTTCAATTAGACACAGTGCTTCTAGGAATGGATAATAGTTTTATTTTACTGCAGAAGGTCGAGGACAGGGATTTCTTTCTAGTATTTGTGAATTCGATGTCTGTGATTGAAATGGCCTTGGAAATTAAACATTCCTCTATTCTCACTGGTGCTCCATAGCAGCACTATCTGTTTAATCAGACATAAGTTGCCTTGTCTCTGATTAAGATCCAAGGGTTTAGTCTCTCATTCAAGTTACTCCGTCACCCAAATATGTTTTTACACTGCAAGAATAAATGATCTATGATTGAAGGGGAATGGGTTTTCAATGGGTCTGTGGTGTCTCCGGCTTATGACATCACCTGTGACTCCATATGCAAATTGACTGATTTTCAATGGGAAACATGTAATTTGCATATCAGGCCGCAGGTGATGTCATAAGCAGATGAATCAACAGACCCTCTGGCTCTGCAATGTGGGTGATGTGCTGGGGTGCTTGGGTAACTCCTGGCTGTTCAATGAGAGTGATAGAGCATGTTCTCCGGTGTTGGGGTAAGTCCTAGGTCTCCAGTGTGGGTGATGGGGCATTTCCTGAGTATGCAATGTGGATGCTGGGCCATGTCTTGGGTGTGCAATGTGGATGCTGGGCCATGTCCTGGGTGTGCAATGTAAATGATGGGACATGTCCTGGATGTGCAATGTGGATGCTGGGCCATGTCCTGGGTGTGCAATGTGGATGCTGGGCCATGTCTTGGGTGTGCAATGTGGATGCTGGGCCATGTCTTGGGTGTGCAATGTGGATGCTGGGCCATGTCTTGGGTGTGCAATGTGGATGCTGGGCCATGTCTTGGGTGTGCAATGTGGATGCTGGGCCATGTCCTGGGTGTGCAATGTGGATGCTGGGCCATGTCCTGGGTGTGCAATGTGGATGCTGGGCCATGTCTTGGGTGTGCAATGTGGATGCTGGGCCATGTCCTGGGTGTGCAATGTGGATGCTGGGCCATGTCCTGGGTGTGCAATGTGGATGCTGGGCCATGTCCTGGGTGTGCAATGTAAATGATGGGACATGTCCTGGATGTGCAATGTGGATGCTGGGCCATGTCCTGGGTGTGCAATGTGGATGCTGGGCCATGTCTTGGGTGTGCAATGTGGATGCTGGGCCATGTCTTGGGTGTGCAATGTGGATGCTGGGCCATGTCTTGGGTGTGCAATGTGGATGCTGGGCCATGTCCTGGATGTGCAATGTGGATGCTGGGCCATGTCTTGGGTGTGCAATGTGGATGCTGGGCCATGTCTTGGGTGTGCAATGTGGATGCTGGGCCATGTCTTGGGTGTGCAATGTGGATGCTGGGCCATGTCCTGGGTGTGCAATGTGGATGCTGGGCCATGTCTTGGGTGTGCAATGTGAATGTTGGGCCATGTCCTGGGTGTGCAATGTGGATGCTGGGCCATGTCCTGGGTGTGCAATGTAAATGATGGGACATGTCCTGGATGTGCAATGTGGATGCTGGGCCATGTCCTGGGTGTGCAATGTGGATGCTGGGCCATGTCTTGGGTGTGCAATGTGGATGCTGGGCCATGTCTTGGGTGTGCAATGTGGATGCTGGGCCATGTCTTGGGTGTGCAATGTGGATGCTGGGCCATGTCCTGGATGTGCAATGTGGATGCTGGGCCATGTCCTGGATGTGCAATGTGGATGCTGGGCCATGTCCTGGGTGTGCAATGTGAATGTTGGGCCATGTCCTGGGTGTGCAATGTGGATGCTGGGCCATGTCCTCGGTGTGCAATGTGGATGCTGGGCCATGTCCTGGATGTGCAATGTGGATGCTGGGCCATGTCCTGGATGTGCAATGTGGATGCTGGGCCATGTCCTGGGTGTGCAATGTGGATGCTGGGTCATGTCCTGGGTGTGCAATGTGGATGCTGGGCCATGTCCTGGGTGTGCAATGTGGATGCTGGGCCATGTCCTGGATGTGCAATGTGGATCCTGGGCCATGTCCTGGATGTGCAATGTGGATGCTGTGCCATGTCCTGGATGTGCAATGTGGATGCTGGGCCATGTCCTGGGTGTGCAATGTGGATGCTGGGCCATGTCCTGGGTGTGCAGTGTGGATGCTGGGCCATGTCCTGGGTGTGCAGTGTGGATGCTGGGCCATGTCCTGGGTGTGCAGTGTGGATGCTGGGCCATGTCCTGGATGTGCAATGTGGATGCTGGGCCATGTCCTGGGTGTGCAATGTGGATGCTGGGCCATGTCTTGGGTGTGCAATGTGGATGCTGGGCCATGTCCTGGGTGTGCAATGTGGATGCTGGGCCATGTCCTGGGTGTGCAATGTGGATGCTGGGCCATGTCCTGGGTGTGCAATGTGGATGCTGGGCCATGTCCTCGGTGTGCAATGTGGATGCTGGGCCATGTCCTGGATGTGCAATGTGGATGCTGGGCCATGTCCTGGATGTGCAATGTGGATGCTGGGCCATGTCCTGGGTGTGCAATGTGGATGCTGGGTCATGTCCTGGATGTGCAATGTGGATGCTGGGCCATGTCCTGGATGTGCAATGTGGATGCTGGGCCATGTCCTGGGTGTGCAATGTGAATGTTGGGCCATGTCCTGGGTGTGCAATGTGGATGCTGGGCCATGTCTTGGGTGTGCAATGTGGATGCTGGGCCATGTCCTGGGTGTGCAATGTGGATGCTGGTCCATGTCCTGGATGTGCAATGTGGATGCTGGGCCATGTCCTGGGTGTGCAATGTGGATGCTGGGCCATGTCCTGGATGTGCAATGTGGATGCTGGGCCTTGTCCTCGGTGTGCAATGTGGATGCTGGGCCATGTCCTGGATGTGCAATGTGGATGCTGGGCCATGTCCTGGATGTGCAATGTGGATGCTGGGCCATGTCCTGGGTGTGCAATGTGGATGCTGGGTCATGTCCTGGGTGTGCAATGTGGATGCTGGGCCATGTCCTGGGTGTGCAATGTGGATGCTGGGCCATGTCCTGGGTGTGCAATGTGGATCCTGGGCCATGTCCTGGATGTGCAATGTGGATGCTGTGCCATGTCCTGGATGTGCAATGTGGATGCTGTGCCATGTCCTGGGTGTGCAATGTGGATGCTGGGCCATGTCCTGGGTGTGCAGTGTGGATGCTGGGCCATGTCCTGGGTGTGCAGTGTGGATGCTGGGCCATGTCCTGGGTGTGCAGTGTGGATGCTGGGCCATGTCCTGGATGTGCAATGTGGATGCTGGGCCATGTCCTGGGTGTGCAATGTGGATGCTGGGCCATGTCTTGGGTGTGCAATGTGGATGCTGGGCCATGTCCTGGGTGTGCAATGTGGATGCTGGGCCATGTCCTGGGTGTGCAATGTGGATGCTGGGCCATGTCCTGGGTGTGCAATGTGGATGCTGGGCCATGTCCTCGGTGTGCAATGTGGATGCTGGGCCATGTCCTGGATGTGCAATGTGGATGCTGGGCCATGTCCTGGATGTGCAATGTGGATGCTGGGCCATGTCCTGGGTGTGCAATGTGGATGCTGGGTCATGTCCTGGGTGTGCAATGTGGATGCTGGGCCATGTCCTGGGTGTGCAATGTGGATGCTGGGTCATGTCCTGGGTGTGCAATGTGGATGCTGGGCCATGTCCTGGATGTGCAATGTGGATGCTGGGCCATGTCCTGGGTGTGCAATGTGGATCCTGGGCCATGTCCTGGATGTGCAATGTGGATGCTGTGCCATGTCCTGGATGTGCAATGTGGATGCTGGGCCATGTCCTGGGTGTGCAATGTGGATGCTGGGCCATGTCCTGGGTGTGCAGTGTGGATGCTGGGCCATGTCCTGGGTGTGCAGTGTGGATGCTGGGCCATGTCCTGGATGTGCAATGTGGATGCTGGGCCATGTCCTGGGTGTGCAATGTGGATGCTGGGCCATGTCCTGGGTGTGCAGTGTGGATGCTGGGCCATGTCCTGGGTGTGCAGTGTGGATGCTGGGCCATGTCCTGGATGTGCAATGTGGATGCTGGTCCATGTCCTGGATGTGCAATGTGGATGCTGGGCCATGTCCTGGGTGTGCAATGTGGATGCTGGGCCATGTCCTGGGTGTGCAATGTGGATGCTGGGCCATGTCCTGGATGTGCAATGTGGATGCTGGGCCATGTCTTGGGTGTGCAATGTGGATGCTGGGCCATGTCCTGGGTGTGCAATGTGGATGCTGGGTCATGTCCTGGATGTGCAATGTGGATGCTGGGTCATGTCCTGGATGTGCAATGTGGATGCTGGGCCATGTCCTGGGTGTGCAGTGTGGGGGGTGCCTGAAATTAGTTGTACCTAGAGCAGCAAAAAAACAAAATACACCACTGCCCTCCGCATTCTGCATAGGTGCACATTGTATTTTATCTGTACTGTATTTTTGTGTAACAGTTTCAGGGTAATAGTTGGCACCTTGCTTAATAATAAACTGATGGCAGTCTAATTAAAATAATCCTTAATGGTATGCTAAAATGCATTTTAATTAAATGCATCCTTGTTTTTCAAAACATATAAGCCCAGCAATTGCCCCCAGTCCATTCACTCCTGCACGGATTTACCTAGTATAGTTCAGTGTATCCCGTGTACTGTGTTGAATGGCAACTAAATTGCAAAAAATGAAAGCGAAAGTTCTAAAACAAAATAACTAGCTTCCATCTGACTTTGCAAAACGCATGGGAAATGTTATTAAATGGGTATCCAGTAGAAAGAAAAGAGAACAGCATAAGTGACTTGATATAAAATATTGCAAAAAACAAGGTTCAGTGTTAGTCTGCCCAAACTTGACAAGTCTAACTGCACGAAGAACACACCAAGGTTAATGATGTGAAACAAAGCCAGCAAACAGCTAGGCTTGATAAATAACAGCCGATCTAGACAGTCTGGAAAACTATGTTACAAAACTACGCAAGCATAGCCACAAATTGTTACCTAAAAATAACAAAGTGGTTCTCCTAATACTTATCTTTTTCACTTATCTATAAATCTTCAGCAACTTCCGTGCTCCTTCTTCTACTACAGTGCCGACATCTTCTGTAAGGCTCTGACTTCTCCCTCTCTGTCTCTGCCTGCTACCTACTGCTTCACTAACTATTCACGTTAGCATTTATATTTGCTCTTTTTGGACACAGGCTCTTTTGATTTATACTTTGCTGAAGTACCATTCTAAAATGAGAGAAAATGGCATTTCATAGATACATGTAGAATTTTGTGAGTTTAGTCCCTTTTAAATACATTTTATAAGTTATAGTGTTACTTTTGGCATTTTTATAAATACTATTTCTAACCATTACTTAATTATCTCTTTTTTTCCCTATGGCAAGGTGCTCTTGAGCTTATATAAAATATTAAATGTTATTTACTTATTCTGTATAACAGTCTCGCACCACATTAGGTATTCAGTTGCACTTTTAATAATTACCTCTTAATTATTCATATTTCATGTATATCTCATTTTTCTAGGTCTCCTCATTATCTCCACCAACTGTGTCTGAAGCCAAATGAAGTGGATATTATAAAGTATACTTCTGTATATATTGGGGATATGATAGAAACATTTAAATACATAAAGGGAATCAACACAGTAACGGAGGAGAGGATATTTAAAAGAAGAAAAACTACCACAACTAGAGGACATAGTCTTAAATTAGAGTGGCAAAGATTTAAAAGTAATATCAGGAGGTATTACTTTACTGAGAGGGTAGTGGATGCATGGAATAGTCTTCCAGCAGAAGTGGTAGAGGTTAATACAGTGAAGGAGTTTAAGCATGCATGGGATAGGTATAAGGCTATCCTAGATATAAGATAAGGCCAGGGACTAATGAAAGTATTACTTTACTGAGAGGGTAGTGGATGTATGGAATAGCCTTCCAGTAGAAGTGGTAGAGGTTAATACCGTGAAGGCATTTAAGCATGCGTGGGATAAGTATAAGGCTATCCTAGATATAAGATAAGGTCAGGGACTAATGATAGTATTACATTACTGAGAGGGTAGTGGGTGTATGGAATAGTCTTCCAGTAGAAGTGGTAGAGGTTAATACAGTGAAGGATTTTAAGCATGCGTGGGATAAGTATAAGGCTATCCCAGATATAAGATAAGGCCAGGGACTAATGAAACGATTACTTTACTGAGAGGGTAGTGGATGTATGGAATAGTCTTCCAGTAGAAGTGGTAGAGGTTAATACAGTGAAGGAGTTTAAGCATGCGTGGGATAGACACAAGGCTATCCTAGATATAAGATAAGGTCAGGGACTAATGAAAGTATTACTTTACTGAGAGGGCAGTGGATGTATGGAATAGTCTTATAGCGGAAGTGGTAGAGATTAATACAGTGAAGGAGTTTAAGCATGCGTGGGATAGACACAAGGCTATCCTAGATATAAGATAAGACCAGGGACTAATGAAAGTATTACATTACTGAGAGGGTAGTGGATGCATGGAATAGTCTTCCAGTAGGAGTGGTAGAGGTTAATACAGTTGAGGAGTTTAAGCATGCGTGGGATAGACACAAGGCTATCCTAGATATAAGATAAGACCAGGGACTAATGAAAGTATTACATTACTGAGAGGGTAGTGGATGCATGGAATAGTCTTCCAGTAGGAGTGGTAGAGGTTAATACAGTTGAGGAGTTTAAGCATGCGTGGGATAGACACAAGGCTATCCTAGATATAAGATAAGGTCAGGGACTAATGAAAGTATTACTTTACTGAGAGGGCAGTGGATGTATGGAATAGCCTTCCAGTGGAAGTGGTAGAGGTAAACACAGTCAAGGAGTTTAAGCATGCATGGGATAGGTATAAGGCTATCCTAGATATAAGATAAGACCAGGGACTAATGAAAGTATTACATTACTGAGAGGGTAGTGGATGCATGGAATAGTCTTCCAGTAGGAGTGGTAGAGGTTAATACAGTTGAGGAGTTTAAGCATGCGTGGGATAGACACAAGGCTATCCTAGATATAAGATAAGGTCAGGGACTAATGAAAGTATTACTTTACTGAGAGGGCAGTGGATATATGGAATAGCCTTCCAGTGGAAGTGGTAGAGGTAAACACAGTCAAGGAGTTTAAGCATGCGTGGGATAGACACAAGGTTATCCTAGCTATAAGACCGGGAACGGGGGACTAATAAAAGTACTCAAAAAAAATTGGGCAGACTGGATGGACCGAATGGTTCTTATCTGCCGACACATTCTATGTTTCTATGACTGCAGAACTAGCTTTCCGCAACTGCCTATACTTCAGACCCATTTCTGATCATTTTCCTTATGTTGTGCATGTTTTTGACGTATGTAACTGTATATGTGAAATGAACTCAAACCCATTTCGCCTGTAGTTTTATATTAAAAGCAATTTCACTGCAGGCAGACGGTTAATTTGCTAGTTATGTGCTCCCTTCTGTTCTGTGTAGGGAACAGTTACAGTCAAATTATAACAATAAAAAGGAAAGGTTTTAAGTATCTGTTTTTTTATTAGTATTATTATTTCATTGTCTGTCTTAGTCTTGCTTTGCAGAGAGCAGCAGGGGAGAGTGCTTACAGAGACTCTGCTGTCTTTCGGCAGGGGATCTGCCATCTGTTACTAGAAAGGTTCATGTACAACCACTTCCAAGTCTAGTAGTGAGTTTCAGCACCATGGACAGGGGCCCTGGACTTGAATTGCAGGTTGGACAGCGTACACATTCCATTGTTTGTAGGACGTCAGGGTCTGTAAAACGTGGTTCTTCAGTTGAAGATCTTTAGTGCTAGCAGGTGACCTTTTGACCTTGGCTTTGACATTGCTGGGGTGTTTGTGTTTAGCTGTAATTTTCTTCTTTCTCACATAATCTAGAAAAATTGGTAAAATGCAGATAGTGGGGTCAAAAAGGTAATGGGATGCAATCACTTTAGGGTTAATAGAAACAATTAATGCCGAATAACATCAGAAAGCCTAGAAATAGGTAACTTTTAATACATATACATAAAATATCATCATAATAAATACAGAGGAACATAATACACAAAAAGCGTGTATTCACATACACCTACAGACGAATGTAGGTATATATAATTAGGTTAAAAATGTAATGATATAGAGATGGTCTTGCCAGGTGATCTCAGCAGTATCCGTATATAGTATGGCGCTATAAGTGACTAATAAGCTATATAGAGGCTGCTCAATTTAGCCACTATTGCTGTGAAGATCACTGTTAGACTTTCTCTTTTTAGCTGGAGGACTATTGTAATGTGGTATATGGCATAAGTGGTGCAGGTAGCAAAGGCACTTGATATAGCTCATTATTCTCATTTTTGGATGGCCCCTTTCCCTGACCCAAAAATAAGGATGGAGATCATCGGGGATGATATGGGACGTTTTAGTAGGTCAACCTTTCTGTACAGTGCACACTGAGACCTCGTTACCGGTCATCATAACACCAGAAGATTTTGCCTGGTAATATATAAATATTTCCTACTGTACTTTCACTTTTTCGTATTTTTGTCATTAATAACAAAGCTTTAAAAACTTGGAAGAATTAAGTGATTTTGCTGATGTAATTTAGTTAGAAACTTCATTACGACCATCCGCCTCATGGTCTGCAGTCACATAGTTAGTCATTCAACCAAGAAATTGGATTTTAAACCTCTTGAATTTAATTTTTGACCTTTTTTTTTCTGTATGAATGCATAATTCATAATCTTCTCTGCTAGTGTAATGTTGTGGATGTAGTAATGTGCATTTGAATAGTTTGACAAATTGTGTCCTATTGGTTCCATACAGGAGAATTCTTTAATCACTCTTTAATTTGGTTGAGAAGATGTCTTTATAAATGATATATCGTTTGCGTTCATCATAAAACCTAGTTTAAAGACTTTACTGCAGATACACTAATGAACAGTAATGCTAAAGTGGGCAAAACAATTTCCGACAACCAAGGCCATTGTAAGTTGGGTAAAATGTGTTTTGTATTTTGTTTTGACGATTTAGAATTGCTAATACATGAAACACTTACTGCAGAATAGACATGTGCAAAACTGAAAATGTTCGGACGAAAATGTTATTTATTCGTCCAAAACGAATTTCGTTCATTACTGCATTAGTTTCAGATGAAATTTGTTCATTATTTTCGTTTCGTTTTATTAATTCGTACGAATTGACCTATTTTAACCTCTCTTTCGGTTTATAGACTTTCGGTTTATGGAATGTATGTAATGCTATTGGCATTCTATAAACCGAAATAGAGTCCCCAGTCATGCGAATTGACCTATTTCAAATCTATTTCGGTTTATAGAAACCCAATAGCATTACATACATTCCATAAACCGAAAGTCGTCCATTATGTCGGTTTATGGAATGTATGTAATGCTATTGGTATTCTATAAACCGACTCTATTTCGGTTTATAGAAAGCCATAAGCAATGAATGGACGAATGATTTTCGTTTATTAACCATTTGTTCATGCGGCTTTCGTTAGTTTAGCATTTCCGTTTTTCGTTTTTCGGACGAATGGACGAAAATGCTATTTTCGGACGAAACTGCATTCGTCCAAAAACGAATACACATGTCTACTGCTTAATTCCCTTCTAGTTTAAGTGGGCCGTTTGGCAGTTGTGCGCCGAAAGAGAGGCCTGTCATTCAACAGGGTTTTTCTCCCGGTGATCTCTATATGTTTCAAAATTTGCCACTTCAGCCTCACTTGCATTTCAATGGATGACTGACATTTTTTTTTTCATAGTACATTTTACAGATCCAAACATGTCTGTGAGATGGTTTAAATAGGGGAGTTCAGGTCCCTAAATACCACAAAAATGAACTCACACGGTGACACACACAAAGCTAAATAATTTTATTAATATTTTTTTTGGGTGATAGTGTCACTTTAAATTAAATGTAAGATGTTTGTGAACATTGTTTAAACAAGTAACCTTACTAAATAATCTAGCATTACCATCTGTAATCAGCTCCTTCCTTGCATTACAAAGAGGCACCAACACAATATTATAATCCCTGTTACATGGAATTAAATTGCTACATATGGCAAGTGCAAAAAAAAGACTTCCCTCATGTACCGCGCACTCTGCATTCAATGTCCAAATCGTTTAGTACCTCTAGGGTCTCGTGTTTGTTAAAAAAAAAAACCTTTCCTGCATCTTTTTCGAAAATCTTTTGTTAAAGGCACAGTGCAGTACACCGCTACCCTCTGTTTTTTTTAATGCATGTTTAAGGGCAGCAGTTGTTAAAGATAAACTTCTGTTTAATGGAAAGATTGCATGAAATATAAACATTATTTAAATAGAAAAGTTTTAATGAAATAATACAAATAAATACCTTATTGAGCCTTGCTCTGTATAGCTCTATCAGGGGGCAGACATATTGTTTAGAATCTTTGCTCTGTATAGCTCAATCAGGAGGCGGACATGGTATTTAGAATCTTTGCTCTGTATAGCTCTATCAGGGGCAGGCATGTTGTTTAGAATCTTTGCTCTGTATAGCTCAATCAGGAGACAGACATATTGTTTAGAATCTTTGCTCTGTATAGCTCTATCAGGGGGCAGACATGTTGGTTAGAATCTTTGCTCTGTATAGCTCTATCAGGGGGTGGACATATTGTTTAAAATATTTGCTCTGTATAGCTCAATCAGGGGGTGGACATATTGTTTAGAATTTTTGCTCTGTATAGCTCTATCAGAGGGTGGAAATGTTGTTTAGAATCTTTGCTCTGTATAGCTCTATCAGGGGGCAGACATGTTGTTTAGAATCTTTGCTCTGTATAGCTCTATCAGGGGGTGGACATATTGTTTAGAATCTTTGCCCTGTATAGCTCTATCAGGGGGTGGACATGTTGTTTAGAATCTTTGCCCTGTATAGCTCTATCAGGGGGTGGACATGTTGTTTAGAATCTTTGCTCTGTATAGCTCTATCAGGGGGCGGACATGTTGTTTTGAATCTGTGCTCTGGATAGCTCTATCAGGGGGTGGACATGTTGTTTAGAATCTTTGCTCTGTATAGCTCTATCAGGGGGCAGACATGTTGTTTAGAATCTTTGCTCTGTATAGCTCTATCAGGGGGCAGACATGTTTTTTAGAATCTTTGCTCTGTATAGCTCTATCAGGGGGTGGACATATTGTTTAGAATCTTTGCTCTGTATAGCTCAATCATGGGGCAGACATGTTGTTTAGAATATTTGCTCTGTATAGCTCTGTCAGGGGGTGGACATATTGTTTAGAATCTTTGCTCTGTATAGCTCTATCAGGGGGCGGACATGTTGTTTAGAATCTTTGCTCTGTATAGCTCTATCAGGGGCGGACATGTTGTTTAGAATCTTTGCTCTGGATAGCTCTATCAGGGGGGCGGACATGTTGTTTAGAATCTTTGCTCTGGATAGCTCTATCAGGGGCAGACATGTTGGTTAGAATCTTTGCTCTGTATAGCTCTATCAGGATAGGAAATGTTGGTTAGAATCTTTGCTCTGTATAGCTCTATCAGGGGGCGGACATGTTGTTTATAATCTTTGCTCTGTATAGCTCTATCAGGGGGCGGACATGTTGTTTAGAATCTTAGCGCTGCATAGCTCTATCAGGGGAGGACATGTTGTATAGAATCTTTGCTCTGTATAGCTCTATCAGCGGGCGGACATGTTGTTTAGAATTTTGAGTCAGATCTTCCTCCATCTTGACTCATGATTAATTTGGCCAAAGATGTCTTCCCCCCTGAAAGATCTATGCAAGGAGACACGAGTTAATTAACTGACAAATTTGTATTCTTTCATGAAACATCTCTCTCTAAAATGTCTGCAATTTATGTTTTGCTGACCATGATGTAATTATATCCATTATAAGTCATTAAGGAAATGAAATACATTTATTTATAATATAAACACATCAAATAATGGCTTCGGATGTTTTTGATGAGATTGCTATTTTGCTGGATTAAAAAAACGAATATACTAAAATCAAATAAGCATTTGGCATAAAACAAACAAAGCTGTATCAGTGTAAGTATAATTTGTAGGGCTATATATGTATTTTATTTTTACTGGCAGGTCGTGATTTTTCTGCTAGTTATAAATATAAAGTCTGCTTTTATAAATATACAATTGTCAGCAAAGGTGATGGATTTATTCCTCCGTTCAATGTCACTTTAAATGCTTTTATTCAGCGACAAGATTTGAAACGGTTTAGTAATTAATCACCGTCGGGTCTTGTTGGAGGTGATGCTTCCGCTAATGTGGAGCAGATCGCAAACCGCTGGGGATTTTGTCTAAATCTAGTTCTGCTCCGGCCTTGTAACCCACGCTGAATTGTGAGAATATTATACTTTTAAAAGGTTTTATTGGTGAATTATACACATTTGTGTTGTATTATAGACAGAAGGTTGGTGTCCTACTAACCCGGGGGACAGATAATTATCATTACACCAGGCGAGACGCATACAAGGATGATAAAAGTAATATCATTTTTAAAGGATTGGATAGGGCTTTATTTTATTACAGAGGGGATTACAGGAAATTGACAAGAGGATTACAAATCTAAGGCCAAAGTAGCCGAATTGGACAACGTTTTGTTTTCTGATTGGGGAATTTTTCCAGCTTTGCTACTTTGGCCTTAAGTTCCCACTAAAGCCTACAGAGCCAGATTTAACTAAAACCCCCATCTGATCTTTTAATCCCACAGAAGGCAGCGTACATATGCGTCTTCAGCACCTTCTGTGCTTTGTCTTCTACTTCAGAGCAGACATCTTGTGTAACTACTCTACGGCTGTGGGTCTTCAGCCCTAGAGAGCCAGCAGTGAACAGACATATGACAAAGTACAAGTCGTCTTACATAAAGTATTAGTGACGCCTACATACACAATATTTATTTAGTGGGGTAAAGCACACTCTGCTTATTTATGGGATAGAATCATAGGATGTGTTGGCAGATAAGAACCAATCATCTAGTCTGTCCAATCTCTGCCTACTATAATGAATTAGAATATCAGTATCTGTGAGCAGGAGTGTACATATAAAGTGCCATCTCTGTCCCCAGATGCCATGTATCTCTGTCCCTGAACAGATTGCCAGTGCCGTCTCTGTTCCCAAGCAGATTGCCAGTGCCATCTCTGTCCCCAAGCAGATTGCCAGTGCCGTCTCTGCAGCTGGAGGATGTAGGCCCGCTGTCAGTGCCAGCTCAGCACCCCCATCCACTTTCCCTGGTGTCTAGTGGGGGGTACAGTCCTAACCTCAACATCTGATGAGGGATTTAGGAGTAATAATTTCAGAGGACCTAAAGGTAGGTTGGAAATGTAATAGAGCAGCAGGAAATTGCATAGGGAGAGGTATTAGCAGAATGCTTGGTTGTATAGTGAGAGGTATTAGCAGAATGCTTGGTTGTATAGGGAGAGGTAGTAGCAGAATGCTTGGTTGTATAGGGAGAGGTATTAGCAGAATGCTTGGTTGCATAGGGAGAGGTATTAGCAGAATGCTTGGTTGCATAGGGAGAGGTATTAGCAGAATGCTTGGTTGTATAGGGAAAGGTATTAGCAGAATGCTTGGTTGTATAGGGAAAGGTATTAGCAGAATGCTTGGTTGTATAGGGAGAGGTATTAGCAGAATGCTTGGTTGGATGGGGAGAGGTATTAGCAGAATGCTTGGTTGGATAGGGAGAGGTATTAGCAGAATGCTTGGTTACATAGGGAGAGGTATTAGCAGAATGCTTGGTTGTATAGGGAGAGGTATTAGCAGAATGCTTGGTTGCATAGGGAGAGGTATTAGCAGAATGCTTGGTTGTATAGGGAGGGGTATTAGCAGAATGCTTGGTTGCATAGGGAGAGGTATTAGCAGAATGCTTGGTTGTATAGGGAGAGGTATTAGCAGAATGCTTGGTTGTATAGGGAGAGGTATTAGCAGAATGCTTGGTTGTCCAGGGACAGGTATTAGCAGGATGCTTGGTTGTATAGGGAGAGGTATTAGCAGAATGTGTGGTTGTATAGGGAGAGGTATTAGCAGAATGTTTGGTTGTATAGGGAGAGGTATTAGCAGAATGCTGGGTTGTATATGGAGAGGTATTAGCAGGATGCTTGGTTGCATAGGGAGAGGTATTAGCAGAATGCTTGGTTGTATAGGGAGAGGTATTAGCAGAATGCTTGTTTGCATAGGGAGAGGTATTAGCTAGATGCTTGGTTGTATAGGGAGAGGTATTAGCAGAATGCTTGGTTGCATAGGGAGAGGTATTAGCAGAATGCTTGGCTGTATAGGGAGAGGTATTAGCAGAATGCTTGGTTGTATAGGGAGAGGTATTAGCAGAATGCTTGGTTGTATAGGGAGGGGTATTAGCAGGATGCTTGGTTGTATAGGGAGAGCAGGGCCGTCTTTAACGCGGTGCAAACGGGGCAGCTGCCCTGGGCCCATTTACTCCTGGGGGGCCCCAAGGCAGCTGTCCCGTGGGCCCCCAGCCCTGCTTGCCGCGTTCACAGCGCATTGCGCTTGTGAACGCTTTTTTCCGGCAAGCCGCATCCGATGGATGCGACGGCCGGAAAAAAAAAACTGACGCCGGATGTGACGTCGCGTCACATCCGGTGACTGTTTCCCTCCTCCGTGCAAGAGGGAAGACTGCATGGAGGAGACATCCGGCGGGGGACACGGAGCAGGTTCATGTAAGTACTTGGGAACGGGGGGGTGGGGGGGGGGGGCTGACTGGCACAATATTACTGGGCATCTGGCTGGCACAATAATACTGGGCATCTGAATGGCAGAATATTACTGGGCTCTGGCTGGCACAATAATACTGGGCATCTGAATGGCAGAATAATATTGGGCATCTGAATGGCAGAATATTACTGGGCTCTGGCTGGCACAATATTACTGGGCATCTGAATGGCAGAATAATATTGGGCATCTGAATGGCAGAATATTACTGGGCTCTGGCTGGCACAATATTACTGGGCATCTGAATGGCAGAATATTCCTGGGCTCTGGCTGGCACAATATTACTGGGCATCTGGCTGGCAGGCACTATATTACTGGGCTCTGACTGGCACTATATTACTGGGCTCTGACTGGCACTATATTACTGGGCATCTGAATGGCAGAATATTACTGGGCTCTGGCTGGCACAATATTACTGGGCATCTGGCTGGCACAATATTACTGGGCATCTGGCTGGCACAATATTACTCGGCTCTGACTGGCACAATAATACTGGGCATCTGGCTGGCATAATATTACAGGCATCTGGCTGGTATAATATTACAGGCATCTGGCTGGCACTATATTACTGGGCTCTGACTGGCATAATATTACAGGCATCTGGCTGGCACTATATTACTGGGCTCTGACTGGCATAATATTACAGGCATCTGGCTGGCACAATATTACTGGTCTCTGACTGGCACAATAATACTGGTATCTGACAGGCACAATATTCCTGGTATCTGACAAGCACAATATTCCTGATATCTGACTGGCACAATATTACAGGTATCTGGCTGGCACAATATTACTGGGCATCTGGCTGGCACAATATTACTGGGCATCTGGCTGGCACAATATTACTGGGCTCTGACTGGCACAATAATACTGGGCATCTGACTGGCACAATATTACAGGCATCTGACTGGCACAATATTACTGGGCATCTGACAGGCACAATATTCCTGTTATCTGACATGCACAATATTCCTGGTATCTGACTGGCACAATATTACAGGTATCTGGCTGGCACAATATTACTGGGCATCTGGCTGGCACAATATTACTGGGCTCTGACTGGCACAATAATACTGGGCATCTGACTGGCACAATATTACAGGCATCTGACTGGCACAATATTACTGGGCATCTGACTGGCACAATAATACTGGTATCTGACAGGCACAATATTCCTGGTATCTGACAAGCACAATATTCCTGGTATCTGACTGGCACAATATTACAGGTATCTGGCTGGCACAATATTACTGGGCATCTGGCTGGCACAATATTACTGGGCATCTGGCTGGCACAATATTACTGGGCTCTGACTGGCACAATAATACTGGGCATCTGACTGGCACAATATTACAGGCATCTGACTGGCACAATATTACTGGGCTCTGACTGGCACAATATTACTGGCATCTGAATGGCACAACAATTATGGCATATGTGTGTGTGTGGGGGGGGGTAACATTGCGATGGATGGCGGGATTGCATGCAGGGGAGGGGGCAGGGTCCAGGGGGCCCAAGCAAATGCTTGCCCAGGGTCCAATCACTATTAAAGACGGCCCTGAGGGAGAGGTATTAGCAGAATGTGTGGTTGTATATGGAGAGGTATTAGCAGTAGGAAGAGGGAAGTGTTCATGCCATTGTACAGAGCACTGGTGAGACCTCACTTGGAGTATCGTACGCAGTCCTGGAGACCGGATCACCATCGCTGATCTGGTCTGGGATTTGTCCCTCACAGCTTGTGCAAGGAGAGGGACCCATCCTCTTTGGTGCCATCAACACATTTACCATGTCCCATCTGCTAATGCCCCTTTGTTATGTCTGCCATGCAGACCCCTGGACCTGGGTCTAGGACACTTCTTCGCCGCATCTTCATCGCTGACAGTTCAGCGCGGCAGTTAGAACGCTGAACTGTCTGCAATGAAGAATAACGCGGCCGCTTCATCGCGGCCGCGGCTATGTAAGAGCTGACAGTTCAGAGCTGAACTGTCAGCTCTTACAAATGTAAAAAGAATATACCCCCCCTAATAAATGATTCCCCCCCAAAGTGCCCCCCCAAACCCAATGCTAAAATTAACCCCAATACTAAAATTAACCCCTAAACCCTAATACTAACCCCCTAAACCCTAATACTAACCCCCTAAACCCTAATACTAACCCTCTAAACCCTAATACTAACCCCGAACCCTAATACTAACCCCCTAATCCCTAATACTAACCCCTGACCCCTAATACTAAAATTAACCCCCTAAACCCTAATTCTAACCACCCTTACTAAAATAAACTAAAATAGCTAAAATACTGAAATAAACTTACCTTTAGCGATGAAATGTCCCGCAATGAAATCTCTAGCGACGATCTGTCTTGTGGTGCAGAGTCGGCGGTGAAGCGGCTGCGCGGAAGCAGCCGCGATGAAGTGTCCCATCCCCCCTGGACCTGACAGATCCCAGTCCGATTCAAGCAGCACACCTGATCAGCTCTGCCTCAGCTCAACTAAGGATGCAAGGGTTAAAATCTAAAAAAAAAAAAATCTTATTCTCAGATATGATGTAATATTTAGCACCCAAATGAATCCACCAAGCCTGCTTTAAGCACAGGTCTGTCTTGAATATGCATCACGCAATGCACCTAGGACAGCATTGAGTAGGGATGTAATTATTGGTGTGGTATAGATAGCACATCTCTTTGCATGTATATAAATAAATGAGCTTCCAAGCTTATTAATGGAACGCGATGCTAGACTTCAACACCTGTAACACAGCGAGGCCGTTAATTAGGTCGGAAAAAGAAATAGTCAGTCAAGTTCAAACTTCCCCGAAAACCATCATTTAAAAAATAACATGAATAAAAGAAACCTACGACACTTGCTGTTTTTTTTTTTTTTGTATAAAGGGGAATCACATTTATTACTTGAACACTCTAATTTGCAAAAAGACCGTAATATTAAATATCAGTGCCAAATAGGTCGATTGAAAGTCACTTCAAATGGCACAACTCAAAAAATCTAAAATGATGAATTTAATTACAATCCTAATTCAGTTCAAGTTCTGTGTGTAATGCGTTGATTCCCAACTTCAGGGAAGTGGCTTGCTCTCGTTCATGGAACGTAGCAGTAATATGCTAACAATGGAAGCAGAAGCGGAGTTCTGGATGCCAAGAGCTGGGGAGGGCTGGCTAGGGGAGCAGAAAGGGCAAATAATCCCGGGCATGCTCTCTAACTCAATGGGCATCACTTCTAAATTCCCCAGAGCCTCTTACTCTCCTGAATTTAAATCACCTCACCCTCGTCTGATACAGGTTGAGTATCCCTTATCCAAAATGCGCTGGGCAGTATTTCCGATAACGGATAATTTTCACCAGTAAGATATATTAAACTGGAATCCGGTATTATCAATGTAAATACTGTATAGAGCAAATAAATCACTGTTACTGTGATGTAGCTGTGATGCGAGGCATCGTTGGGAGCCTGCCGTTGGCGTGTCGGGTCTGCACACGTGCCATCGTATTACCCTTTGTGGGCGTGGGGGAATCCGAGCATGCATGGGAAGGCTATATCACAGCTTAAGGGGGCTGGACACTGAATACACTGCTGTGCGTTAGCATTGTGACAGGTGTGTGAGGAATTTACAGCTGGTGGGGAAATCCCAATCAAATTGTATGATAGATTTTTGGACAAAGAAAACTCAACCTGTCCATTTAATAACAAAAGACATAGCAGGAATGATATTAAATTCTTACTAAACTAAACCCTTTAATAGGTCGTGTTCTTACTGCGGAAATATGGAATAATATTATTCCATTGAAATCTTGTATTCTTGTTGACTTGTGCCATACACTGTCAGGAAGTGGCTGATAGAAGACCTTATAATATTCCCTGGGCTAATAATATAATAATAATAATCCCTCTAAACTATACCTGGGGGCAGTATGTCAAAAACACTCATTCTTTATTTTTATTGCTAACCACTGCTCTCCGGTTTAACCCTAACGGCTTGGGTCATGAAAAAGAGAAGTGATGGGAATCGAGACAGGAAATTAAGACTTAAGGCCAAAATAGCCAACTCGGCAACTTTTGGCCTTATGTGTAAAATTCCACACAACGTTCTCCTGCAAGGAATAAAGATGTTACAGTAAAAATGGCCGTTTAAATGAAATCCAGGAATTCCTTTGTACATTTCTCTATTTATGGAGTAAATGTAAGATGTGTGTGTGTGTATATATATGATCTGTCTTTGGATTTTGGTTGGTATCGTTGGGGAAAACGACCGGGCACTGGTCCAAAGACACCGAGCCTGGGGAGAGTGTCCCCTGAAGCTGGTCACCCCAGGGGAGGGCTGACAAGCGGTCAGGAGGGGGAGTAGCAACCCAGGCTGCTATCTAACGTGACTCGTGGGCTGGGGTGCACCATTTTTTCACTTCCAAATGTCCCAGTCAGTAGGCTAGGCAGCCATCTTCCTCAGAAGAGGCTCAGACAGGGAATAGAAAGCCCTGTGGTCAGGAATACTCAGTATTTTGGTCTTCCATGAAGACCCCATAGACCTGCACTAAGGTGAGAGGAGAGACCATCACTGTCTCCACCTGCATAGTCACTCTCTACTATCCATTTCTGGATCTGAAGTAGAGAAGGAGAGGTAACTGGGTAAAAATGCATTGGAACCAACCACTGCTCTATCTGTCTTGTCTGATGAAGCTGCACCATGGGTAACTTAATAGTTTTTGCCCCAGGTCTAAAGATTCCAGCCCTCCCCACCAGTCAACCATACATCTATTAATAGGATGACATATTATTGGTAATTATGTAGGAAAAGCATCTATCGGACATTGTTGGGCCTCTTGTAGAACAAATGGTCTTGAACCCTCCCATAAATATACCCCCAACTCCCGAAACGTACCCGGTGGTGGTCTAAGGGTCCGGCTAATTTGTACGATGTTTGCACTTATATAAAGACCTCCCTTCTGACCCATGGATAATAATACTTGCTTCGCAGCACCCTTGCCCCCTGGAAGTCTGTCCTAAAATGTATGGTCCACAGAAACTCGTCAGTCCGTGGTGGGTGTGAGCTCTTCTAAGCACAGGCACACCGCCATGTCTCAGACGGCACTGATACAAACTCTCCTGGAGTGTCGGCAAGTGAGGGCACTTCACTCCCACCGTCCGGGAGACAGACATCAGGGCTCCATACCAAGTGGTTAAATATTCTTCTATATTGATTCAAAATATACATTTGGTACAGCGAGAAGAACGCATAACTTGGTTCGGACAACGCATTTCACGCAGTTTGTGCTTGACCATACTACCCAACAATTCGATTATAATTATAGTAAATTGCTCATTAAACCTGCAAACAATAGTGTCCCTGATGTTAAGCAGGATATACAATTAAGAACAAGCCTTATTTTCATCATAATACCTACCTACTACATTGTATAAATAGTGTTTAATAGACTGGTGTATGTGAAATGATCTGGTAAATGCATATGGTGTGGTATTTAGAAAAAGTCTTGTGTTAAAAATTAGCTTCCTCCTTCTCCAAAAATCAACCTGATGTGCATCTTTGTAGATAGACACAAGTTTACTCTCCGCTCTGCCTCAAAGCTGAGGCACAGCCTGTTGAAAGGCTGGAGCACACTGACGGTGTCAACGCTTGCACAGCCAATCAGAATGAGGGCTCGTGTGATCTTGGTTTGTAGGGAATCATCATAGGGCGTTTGTATGGAACCGGCAAGGGATTATGAGCGACAAGCACTTTAATTAGGAGAGAAGCTAGCTTCTGTCTGATCAAGAAGGGTTCCAAGCTTGGAGCACAGAGTTAGTTCTCCGCGTCTTGGCTGCACTGGTCGGTGGGCTGCGGGTATCTGTGACATGGAGCATACCTCCGGCAGAGGACAGGATGATTATCTTCTCTCCATTGATTGGCTGTTTGCTGTATGATTGGCACACCTATGGCACAGAGAGTAGGACTTGTCCCATGGAGCAATATGAATGAATTAATATCTTTTGAATGGTGTCATATAACAGAATAAAATGCTGTGATAAACTAATATATGAGGGCTTTATCTCTGCCCTACAAGCATTGATCCATTTAGAGGGCTAGGAGGAATGCCTCAATCATTGAGGCATGTAACAAGAATTATCCTAAATGCTATACTTGTTTATCTGAATAAATAGAAGCAACCTAAATGTCATCTTTGTATGTGCCTCCGCAAATACATTAAAGGGACTGGATCAACTAAGCTTTGCTTATTTGGTGATTTGTAGAGAATACATTTTTTCTGAAAATAATCTATTTCCTGCATTCAAGAGACAATATATAACATTTACAAGCCGCCCTGCCTAATGCATAATTCATATCCTGTTCAGAGTGAATCTAATTAATCAAGTTAGTTCCTATGGGATCCACTCCTTAATTTTACACCTTCCAAATTAGGGAGAGAACCAAGGAAAAGGCAGATCTTGAACAAAATAATAAGAAATCAAAAGCTATTTAGCTTCAGATTCAGCAGTATAATAGTTATTTGTATTACTTTTTCAGGTTTTTTTTGTCTGTTTTACGTATCCTTCCATGATTGTCTCCCTGTACGGCTAGCGATGGTGGTTTCAAAGCTCTGACGTAAGAGGTATTTTTTTTTTTTTTGTGCCTTTTATACTTAGCATTTCTTGTCTGTACCTGAAATGTCACCCCCCCCCCCCCCCCCCGCCATGTCAGAGATCCAATGCTATGTTTGTAATACGTATTTGGACATTCAAAATGTTGTTTAGCTCAAAGATTGCATTAAATGGAAATGGTTTATATAGAAATTGTTTAATGTGAGAAGAAATATATAAATATATAATATATAGATATATATTATATATATCTTATTGAGCACTCTTTTCACCATTTATCTCTATCTCTGGTTCCCTCTCAATCACACTTTCTGAATTGCTACCGTTTTCCTTCTATTTACCTGAATAGATCTGACCGTAACCCCTCCTACTTCTCATTCCACCCGTACAGCTGTATGATCGGCTACCTGAATAGATCTGACATTAACTCCTCCTACTTCTCATTCCACGCATACAGCTGTATGATCAGCTACCTGAATAGATCTGACATTAACTCCTCCTACTTCTCATTCCACGCATACAGCTGTATGATCGGCTACCTGAATAGATCTGACATTAACTCCTCCTACTTCTCATTCCACGCATACAGCTGTATGATCGGCTACCTGAATAGATCTGACATTAACTCCTCCTATTTCTCATTCCACGCATACAGCTGTATGATCAGCTACCTGAATAGATCTGACATTAACTCCTCCTACTTCTCATTCCACGCATACAGCTGTATGATCGGCTACCTGAATAGATCTGACATTAACTCCTCCTACTTCTCATTCCACGCATACAGCTGTATGATCGGCTACCTGAATAGATCTGACATTAACTCCTCCTACTTCTCATTCCACGCGTACAGCTGTATGATCAGCTACCTGAATATATCTAACATCAACTCCTCCTACTTCTCATTCCACGCGTACAGCTGTATGATCGGCTACCTGAATAGATCTGACAGTAACTCCTCCTACTTCTCATTCCACGCATACAGCTGTATGATCAGCTACCTGAATAGATCTGACATTAACTCCTCCTACTTCTCATTCCAAGCATACAGCTGTATGATCGGCTACCTGAATAGATCTGACATTAACTCCTCCTACTTCTCATTCCACGCATACAGCTGTATGATCAGCTACATGAATAGATCTGACATTAACTCCTCCTACTTCTCATTCCACGCATACAGCTGTATGATCGGCTACCTGAATAGATCTGACATTAACTCCTCCTACTTCTCATTCCACGCATACAGCTGTATGATCGGCTACCGGAATAGATCTGACATTAACTCCTCCTACTTCTCATTCCACGCGTACAGCTGTATGATCAGCTACCTGAATAGATCTGACATTAACTCCTCCTACTTCTCATTCCACGCATACAGCTGTATGATCAGCTACCTGAATAGATCTGACATTAACTCCTCCTACTTCTCATTCCACGCATACAGCTGTATGATCGGCTACCGGAATAGATCTGACATTAACTCCTCCTACTTCTCATTCCACGCGTACAGCTGTATGATCAGCTACCTGAATAGATCTGACATTAACTCCTCCTACTTCTCATTCCACGCGTACAGCTGTATGATCAGCTACCTGAATAGATCTGACATTAACTCCTCCTACTTCTCATTCCATGCATACAGCTGTATGATCAGCTACCTGAATAGATCTGACATTAACTCCTCCTACTTCTCATTCCACGCATACAGCTGTATGATCAGCTACCTAAATAGATCTGACATTAACTCCTCCTACTTCTCATTCCACACATACAGCTGTATGATCGGCTACCTGAATAGATCTGACATTAACTCCTCCTACTTCTCATTCCACGCATACAGCTGTATGATCGGCTACCTGAATAGATCTGACATTAACTCCTCCTACTTCTCATTCCACGCATACAGCTGTATGATCGGCTACCGGAATAGATCTGACATTAACTCCTCCTACTTCTCATTCCACGCATACAGCTGTATGATCAGCTACCTAAATAGATCTGACATTAACTCCTCCTACTTCTCATTCCACACATACAGCTGTATGATCGGCTACCTGAATAGATCTGACATTAACTCCTCCTACTTCTCATTCCACGCATACAGCTGTATGATCAGCTACCTGAATAGATCTGACATTAACTCCTCCTACTTCTCATTACACGCATACAGCTGTATGATCAGCTACATGAATAGATCTGACATTAACTCCTCCTACTTCTCATTCCACACATACAGCTGTATGATCCGCTACCTGAATAGGTCTGACATTAACTCCTCCTACTTCTCATTCCACGCATACAGCTGTATGATCGGCTACCTGAATAGATCTGACAGTAACTCCTCCTACTTCTCATTCCACGCATACAGCTGTATGATCAGCTACCTGAATAGATCTGACATTAACTCCTGCTACTTCCCATTCCACGCATACAGCTGTATGATCAGCTTCCTGAATAGATCTGACTCCTCCTACTTCTCATTCCACACATACAGCTGTATGATCAGCTACCTGAATAGATCTGACATTAACTCCTCCTACTTCTCATTCCACGCATACAGCTGTATGATCAGCTACCTGAATAGATCTAACCTTAACCCCTCCTACTTCTCATTCCACGCATACAGCTGTATGATCAGCTACCTGAATAGATCTGAAAGTAACTCCTCCTACTTCTCATTCCACGCATACAGCTGTATGATCAGCTACCTGAATAGATCTGACATTAACTCCTCCTACTTCTCATTCCACGCATACAGCTGTATGATCAGCTACCTGAATAAATCTGACCTTAACTCCTCCTACTTCTCATTCCACGCATACAGCTGTATGATCAGCTACCTGAATAGATCTGACATTAAATCCTCCTACTTCTCATTCCACGCATACAGCTGTATGATCAGCTACCTGAATAGATCTGACATTAACTCCTCCTACTTCTCATTCCACGCGTACAGCTGTATGATCAGCTACCTGAATAGATCTGACATTAACTCCTCCTACTTCTCATTCCACGCATACAGCTGTATGATCGGCTACCTGAATAGATCTGACATTAACTCCTCCTACTTCTCATTCCACGCATACAGCTGTATGATCGGCTACCTGAATAGATCTGACATTAACTCCTCCTACTTCTCATTCCACACATACAGCTGTATGATCGGCTACCTGAATAGATCTGACATTAACTCCTCCTACTTCTGATACCATGCATACAGCTGTATGCTCTGCCATTTTTTTGGGAGTAACACATATAACTTGGACATGCTGCCCTGCAGAATGTATAATTCATACCTGTTTAGATAGAAATAAATTGATCAATGTTATTCCTACGGAATCCACGATTTGATTAATTAACTGGTCCTCCTTGCTGACGCTTGCTCATACCTGCAAATCTGTGCTCTGTACAGGCTCCTGTGCAAGATATGTATTCACACATTGCAAGTACCGTATTTGCTCGAATATAAGACAAGGTTTGTCTTATATTGACACCAGCTGTCCGTCATAATAGACGGAGGTGTCGTGCAGCATGGAGGATGTCTGCACGTATCATGCAGACATCCCCCAGCTGCCCCCACTAGCCACCAGGGAAAGTGAGACAAGGTGAGGGGGAGGGAGGGAGGGAGGGTGGGAGACATAGACAAGGGGAGGGGGGACAGAGAGAAAAGGGGAGGGAGGGGGAGAGAGAGACCAGGGGAGGGGGATAGAGAGAGACAAGGGGAGGGGGGGATAGAGAGAGACAAGGGGAGGGGGGATAGAGAGAGACAAGGGGAGGGGGGAGAGACAGACAAGGGGAGGGGGGAAGAGATGAGGGGGAGGGAGGTGGAGAGAGAGAGAGAGAGAATTTGGGGGGGGGGAGGGAGAGAGAGACAATCCTGGGAGGGAGAGAGACGGCTGGGGGAGGGGGATAGAGGCCGCATTGGCACATAAAAGGAAATAAAAACAAGAAATGCATTTTTTTTTATATCATTTTTTTTATTAAATATTAAAAAGCAATTTACATATATACAAGTTAAACTTTTTTTCCCCTATAGGGTAGTCTTATATTCAGGTGTTTAGTTTTTTTCCCTAAAGGAATATACAAAGTTTGGAAGGTCGTCTTATAATCAGGGTTGTCTTATATTCGAGCAAATATGGTAAGTTATCCATTGTAATTCTTTGCTTTTTGTCTTTTTCAAACACTTTGCAATGTTGCTTTTTTGGCTAAAGGCTGACACCTGAGTGGGCAGGTCAGTAGCAAACCTGATATTTGTGACTATATTAGACATCTTTAGGATACAGATATTCGGATTATAATAAATACAGACATGTGTGCAATTAACTTTAATATAAATTCTACCTGTGTTATACTGACACAATTATATATAACAACGACAATGCGAATATAACTTTGTGAAGCACGCGAGCGAAGCTCAACACATCGGTATCCGTGATGTTGTTTGGAATGAGAACCTGTCTTGGTTCCCTGCTCCTGGTGTAAACTTGACGTAGTATTGAGACTCACATTATTTTGTACAGCTTCATTATTTTGACTGTCGTTCCCGAAATCTGAGCTGCCTTTTGATAGTTTTTGGATTATAAACTTGAGCATTATGTCAAACTGAATGAATACAATTTTCCCTGGACAACTCACTGAAAGCAGAAACAAATGGGTTTTTATTAATAGAATAGACAGATTTAAAAAAAATATAAAGATATACGCATTTTCTTTGAGACCGTGGTAAGAGCAAACCTTGTCCAGCAACCTTTAAGTGGTGACGATCGTTGGATTGTGTCACTAGTGATTGCGAGTCATTTAAATAGAGTTGCCAAACGGCCGGTAATTTCCCTAAAGGCCGGTACAAAAAGTTTATTGCCGGAATTTATTTATTTTTAAGAAATAGTGACATCCCTAGATACAAGTTCATGGAAGGGCCAGTAATCCACATCATGGACATTACGAGGGGGGTCTAGGACTGTTCTGAGCTGCCACTTCATCGCGGGGGTATGAACGCGTTCCTGTTCATACCCACCTCTTCATCTCCCGTCTTCCAGCGCCGCCTCTTTCATAGCGGACTGTTTCATCGCCGGGTTGCTGCTTCAACGTCGTTGTTGTAATAATGTATTTATCATGTTTTTTAATGTTTATATTATTTTTTGAATGTTTATCAATGTTTATATTATTTTTTTTATGTTTATTAATGTTTATATTACTTGTTTAAATGTTTATAATTTTTTTTTAATGTTTATAAATTTATTAAATGATTATTAATGTTTATATACATTTTTTAAATGTTTATACATTTTGTTAGATGTTTATTAATGTTTTTAAATGTTTATTAATATGTTTATCAATGTTTTGTCTTCAATACATTTTTATTAATGTTTATTAATGTTTCATTCATGTTTATTAATGTTTTTACATGTTCATGCCTGGCAGCATGGTCCATGAGAGGGTTAACTCTGGTTAACCCTCTCATTGAGCATGCTGCCAGCGTAGGTAGCATGGTCCATGCCAGCGTTGCTTGGCAGCATGGTCAATGAGAGGGTTAACCAGAGTTATCCCTCTCATTGGCCATGCGGGCAAGTCATCGAGAGGGTTAACTCTGGTTAACTCTCTCATGGCATCCCCATGCTATGGTTAATTGAATGCAGGCAGCATGGGGATGAGAGGGTTAACTCCAGTGAAATTGAATGCATGCTGCCTGCATGAGCCGTAGCATGGGGATGAGAGGGTTAACTGGAGTTAACCCTCTCATGGCATCCCCATGCTATGGTTAATTGAATGCAGGCAGCATGGCGATGAAAGGGTTAACTCGAGTTAGCAACTGGAGTTAACCCTTTCATCGCCATGCTGCCTGCATTCAATGAGCCGTAGCATGGGGATGAAAGGGTTAACTGGAGTTAACCCTCTCATGGCATCACCATGCTATGGTTAATTGAATGCAGGCAGCATGGGGATGAGAGGGTTAACTCCAGTGAAATTGAATGCATGCTGCCTGCATGAGCCGTAGCATGGGGATGAGAGGGTTAACTGGAGTTAACCCTCTCATGGCATCCCCATGCTATGGTTAATTAAATGCAGGCAGCATGGCGATGAAAGGGTTAACCCGAGTTAGCAACTGGAGTTAACCCTTTCATCGCCATGCTGCCTGCATTCAATTTGAATTTTGGCGCTTTAAATTACTCGCGACGGAAGTATCGCGACGGAAGTATCGCGTTGGGTGTCCCGCGCAGAAACGGCCTCGACGTGATGCCGGATCTGAAAGTGCTGTGAGGTAAGTGCGACGTAGGACAGTCCCATCCCCTTACGAGGGTGGATATGACCACACTTACAAGACACGATAAAGACCTGCTCTGCTGTGGTGTTATTGTTTCTCCTGCTGGGCCAAGGTCAAGGTGACTTGGCCGTCTCTCTCACGGCCACACAGGGAGCGTGCACAGCATCAGGCATGTCTCCTGAATGGTTCACTGGAATGGTCAATTAGCGGGTGGTAGGGTTGCCACCTGGCCGGTAAAAAAAAATAAACTGGCTTGATGCCAACGTTAACTCTATGGAGGACGTGGAATGGCCGGTAATTTTATGTAGAAAAGGTGGCAACCCTAGCGAGTGATGGCTGGCAAGGGTGGCAGAGTGGCAACTCGACTACATGCCTCCAATTGAAGGCATCTAGCTGAAACCTTTAGGTATTGTTTCACTGTATATTCCCTGGTCCAGCCTATTGATTCCATTGATATCTATGTGGATGAATATCTGAGATTTACTTGAATAACATTTTTTGTATTTATTTTGAATGTTCAGAGATTGGGTGTGTTACGTCTTGTCTCTATTCTTATTCACTAACCTATATATTTATGTATATGACAAAGTCTCGTTTATCTCTGTTTGTACTTTTTATGTTGTATGCTAAAATAAATGTGGCACTATATTGTCTTTGTTAACCTGAGGTGTAGCTTATTATGATTATATTGCACATTTTGGGTGGTATATGGGACCTGCCTAGTGCTTGCACCCGTGCCTATTGGATAATTATTTTGATATTACTGATATCCATGTTCCTACCTTCCCTTCCCTCCTACTACAGTGTCATACTTCCTAGCTGTTTATATAAACTCTCATTTATGCTCCACAGTCCTTCATCCTGTTCACATTCACATACATACTCACATTCACATACATACTCACATTCACATACTTGCTCACATTCACATACTTGCTCACATTCCCATACATGCTCACATTCACATACATACTCACATTCCCATACATACTCACATTCCCATACATACTCACATTCACATACTTGCTCACATTCACATACATGCTCACATTCCCATACATGCTCACATTCACATCCATGCTCACATTCACATCCATACTCACATTCACATACATGCTCACATTCACATACTTGCTCACATTCACATACATGCTCACATTCACATACATGCTCACATTCACATACTTGCTCACATTCACATACTTGCTCACATTCCCATACATGCTCACATTCCCATACATGCTCACATTCCCATACATGCTCACATTCCCATACATACTCACATTCCCATACATACTCACATTCACATACATACTCACATTCCCATACATGCTCACATTCCCATACATACTCACATTCCCATACATGCTCACATTCACATACATGCTCACATTCCCATACATGCTCACATTCCCATACATGCTCACATTCCTCCTTCCCATCTTACATAACTGACACACACAAGGACGCAGACTTTGGAACGTCTAATAAATGGTACTCTGCAGAAGTACCATTCAAACACCATTTAAAACAGGGAGAAATGGTCTTTCATCCAAACATGTATGAGTTTAGTGCCTCTTTGAGAATACAATTCTCTCCCTAAATTCAACCAATATATCAGTATATTATTGTTATAGCACTTGTATCAAGCAGGGGATTTAGCTAAGACATACAGTAAACAATGCATTAGTCCTGATTAGAGAACCTGCAGCTGGCGTTTGGCTAGGGAGAGCGGTATTCCCTTTAGACACATGCAAGTTCAGTGCAAGTAGTGTGCCAGCTGATCCTTACCCATGGTAGTTCCTGTGACTTCTGTTTCTGTACTCATTTGTTCCTGTGATTGCATTTACCAGTCCCTGCTTGTCTGCTAATCATCTCTGTGTATTTGACCCAGCTCTGCAAGCAGGCAGCATGGGGAGCCAAACAGACAGCACAGAGAAACCTCCGGGGAAGTTCTGACAGGTCACGTGACCCGGTGCTCTGAGGTCAACACGCGCCAGGTCACGTAACCTATCTGAACTCACTGTACGGGGAGCCGAACATGCAGAATGGTAGGACACCATTCTGCCTGCCATGAGCCACCAGGGACCAGGGTAAGTCCTGGGGTTGAGGGGGCATGTAATGGGGGTGATGGAGGCGTGTGATGGGGGATGTAATGAGGTGATGTGGGCATGTAATGGGTGATGGAGGCGTGTGATGGGGGATGTAATGAGGTGATGTGGGCATGTAATGGGGGTGATGGAGGCGTGTGATGGGGGATGTAATGAGGTGATGTGGGCATGTAATGGGGGTGATGGAGGCGTGTGATGGGGGATGTAATGAGGTGATGTGGGCATGTAATGGGTGATGGAGGCATGTGATGGGGGCATGTCATGGGGTTATGGGGCATGTCCTGGGTGTGCAGTGTGGGTGATGGGGCATGTCATAGGTGTGCAACGTGGGTAGGTGGTGCCTGAATTTTGTCTGCCTAGGGCAGCACAAAACCAAGATACTGACCTTGACTTGACCTGACTTTATTGACTATAATTCTGGATTCTCTTTTGACATCTCACACCCCCTCCAAGCTCATTTGTCATTCCGTTAAGTACTGTACCAGGTTGCTAATCTAGTCCTCTGTGAATCTCCTGAAGTGCAAGCTCTGCTGCAATCTGTGATCTTAACTGCTGCAATCTTCTGAGATTTACAGGCTCTATTACAGTGTGTCCTATAATGGATCTGCTGCCGTCTTCTATGATGAGTGTAAGTTCTGTTCACTGCAGTACTGTTTTTAGATTATTATCACCTTCTTTGCTCTGCTATAGCTGGTAGCTCTGTACAAATCTATAACTATCTGGTGTGAACTGTGAAGTCTGCAATACCTCTGCTTCTACCGTATTTGCTGGAATATAAGACGACCCTGATTATAAGACGACCCACCCAAACTTTGGATATTCCTTTAGGAAAAAAAACTAAAAGCCTTAATATAAGACTACAATATAGGAAAAAAGTTTAACTTGTATATGTTCACACGTAAATTGCTTATTCATATTTAATAAAAAATTATGCTGCCCCTACCCCCAGACTTGCCTAATGCTGCCTCTACCCCCTCCCTCCCCCAGACTTGCCTAATGCTGCCTCTACCTCCCTCCCTCCCCCAGACTTGCCCAATGCTGCCTCTACCTCCCTACCTCCCCCAAACTTGCCCAATGCTGCCTCTACCTCCCTCCCTCCCCCAAACTTGCCCAATGCTGCCTCTACCTCCCTCCCTCCCCCAGACTTGCCCAATGCTGCCTCTACCCCCTCCCTCCCCCAGACTTGCCCAATGCTGCCTCTACCCTCCTCCCTCCCCCAGACTTGCCCAATGCTGCCTTTCCATGCCTCCCTCCCCCAAACTTGCCCAATGCTGCCTTTCCATGCCTCCCTCCCCCAGACTTGCCCAATGCTGCCTTTCCATGCCTCCCTCCCCCAGACTTGCCCAATGCTGCCTTTCCATGCCTCCCTCCCCCAGACTTGCCCAATGCTGCCTCTACCCTCCTCCCTCTTCCAAACTTGCCCAATACTGCCTTTCCATGCCTCCCTCCCCCAGACTTGCCCAATGCTGCCTCTACCCTCCTCCCTCCCCCAAACTTGCCCAATCTCCCTGGTGGCTAGTGCACATACGTGCAGACATCCTCCATGCTGCCCGACACTTCCGTCTATTATGACGGACCGCCGGAAGGTCATGTCACCTCCCGGCTTCCGTCATAGAAGTCCCGGCAGAAGTGTTGCATATGTTAAGGACAAAGTGACTGTGGCATGTTAATTGGTAACTGACAGTGGCTTATTTGTTTAGTATGGGCTGTTCTGTGGGGAAAATTGATACTGTGGCATGCCACCTCGTGTGGGTATAAAATGAGTGCAAGCCAAGAGCTGTGGGTGCAATGTAGGTGCATGGCAAGTGCTGTGGGTGCAATATAGGGGCATGGCAAGTGCTGTGGGTGCAATATAGGGGCATGGCAAGTGCTGTGGGTGAAATATAGGTGCATGGCAAGTGCTGTGGGTGCAATATAGGGGCATGGCAAGTGCTGTGGGTGCAATATAGGGGCATGGCAAGTGCTGTGGGTGCAATATAGGGGCATGGCAAGTGCTGTGGGTGAAATATAGGTGCATGGCAAGTGCTGCAGGTACTGTATGTTTATGTGTTAGGTCCCTTAGGTGCAATGTAGGTGCAGAGGAAGGGGAGCAGACTTTGCTTCTGGCCCCCGAGTGGAAAAGGGTTGGTGACCCCTGCCCTACTGTATAATTTTTGCCCTGTGTAATATCAGCGCCATATATCATGAGTGTAACATAGCTGTATTTGAATATTAATTGCTGCCTACCATATGCAAGTGGGAAAAATCGGTAAAGATGTAAGAATCTGCCCCATCCAACCTTTTCGGAAATGTGGGTTTATATAACATCTGTGAGTTAATGTTACCCTTTGCAGTTATGATTGGTGAGATCTGTGAAGATGTCAGGCATGAAGCGTGTTATGGGCTGTCAGCCGAGGCAGGTCATGCGTAGATGTATTCCTATTCTTGGGGGATATATTGTATCTCAAACATCAGAGTCACCATGGTTGTTATCATAGGTTTTTGCTGTCCGTCGGAATGGCCGTGACCTCACTACTACAGTGACCGGTACAGGACAACTGTCTGCAAAGAAGAGGTTCTGATAATTAAAAGATTGCGTCAAGTGTAGGCATTTTACATAGAAATAATTTAATGTAAAGAATACAAATAAAACAACTTACTGACCCCTCTTTGCTGCTCAGTAAGTACTCATAAGAAATGCTTAACCAGACAAAAGCTCAGAGAGGTTTGGTAGTTTGGGTGGCTGTTGTCTATATCTGGCACCAGTGGTGTATCTTGGTTTTGTGATGCCCTAGACAGACAAAATTTGGGCACCCCCACCCAGGACATGCCCCATAACCCACGTTGCACACCCATTAGATGCCCCCATCACACCATTTGATGCCTCCATCACCCCATTACATGCCTCCATCACCCCATTACATGCCTCCATCACCCCATTACATGCCTCCATCACCCCATTACATGCCTCCATTGCCCCCATTACATGCCTCCAACACCCCCATTACATGCCTCCATCACCCCATTACATGCCTCCGTCACCCCCATTACATGCCTCCATTGCCCCCATTACATGCCTCCATTGCCCCCATTACATGCCTCCATTGCCCCCATTACATGCCTCCATCACCCCATTACACGCCTCCATCACCCCATTACATGCCTCCATCACCCCAATTACATGCCTCCATCGCCCCCATTACATGCCTCCATCACCCCCATTACATGCCTCCATCGCCCCATTACATCCCTCCATCACCCCCATTACATGCCTCCATCACCCCCATTACATGCCTCCAACACCCCCATTACATGCCTCCATCGCCCCATTACATCCCTCCATCACCCCCATTACATCCCTCCATCACCCCCATTACATGCCTCCATCACCCCCATTACATGCCTCCATCACCCCCATTACATGCCTCCAACACCCCCATTACATGCCTCCATCACCCCCATTACATGCCTCCAACACCCCCATTACATGCCTCCATCGCCCCATTACATCCCTCCATAACCCCCATTACATGCCTCCATCACCCCCATTACATGCCTCCAACACCCCCATTATATGCCCCTAGGTTTCTCTGTGCTGCCTGTTGGGATCTTGGTGCAGCCTGCCTGCAGGCAGAGTGGTGAGGAGGGGAGATCTTCCAATCTCCCCAGCCACCGTCTCTGCCAAAAAGCAAGTTTTTTTTTTTTATTCTTAAATGGACAGCTTTTTATTTATTTTTTATTATTTCATTTTTGTGCCGCCCTCCCAGACCTGGGGTCCATGGTGATTCATTGTCCACTGGTCATCAATGGTCGCTGTTCGAATTAAGCTGTAACTGTTCAGTATTAACACTTCTAGACTGTTAATACTGAACAATTATAGCTTCCATCAAACAGCGACCATTGATGACCAGCGGACAATGAACCACCGTGGACCCCAGGGCGGGCCCAAGACATTGTGCTGCCTGGGTCTGACATTGAAATGCTTCTCCCCCCTGCACACAGAGGCGTCGCTAGGGGTGGGCTACTGGGGCTATAGCCCCGAGTCCCCCCTTCATAGCCCCGAATGGAGACTCTGGGGCTAAAGTATTCTTTAGCCCCGAGACTCCAGGGCTATAAATATTAAAAAAATAAAAAAATAATCCCCCGGTGAGCTTTCCTCCGTCTGGGACATAGTCCCAGAATCGGAGGATTAACCTCACGCGGGGGTGAGGGCCGATCGGAAGGAGAGGCTGCTATAGGGAGCTCGCTTAAAAAAAAAAGTGTGACTGTGTATGGGTGTCTAGGTGTGTGTGTGTGTGTGTGTGTGTATGGGTGTCTAGGTGTGTGTGTGTGTGTGTGTGTGTCAGGGTGTCTAGGTGTGTGTGTGTGTGTGTGTGTGTGTGTGTGTGTGTATGTCAGGGTGTCTAGGTGTGTGTGTGTGTGTGTGTGTGTGTGTGTGTGTGTGTGTGTGTGTGTGTGTGTCAGGGTGTCTAGGTGTGTGTGTGTGTGTGTGTGTGTGTGTGTCAGGGTGTCTAGGTGTGTGTGGGTATTACTGGGTTCTGAGTGGCACAATATTACTGGGCTATGATTGGCACAATATTTTACAGGGTTCTGAGTGGCACAATATTACTGGGTTCTGAGTGACACAATATTACTGGGCTATGATTGGCACAATATTACTGGGTTCTGAGTGGCACAATATTACTGGGCTATGATTGGCACAATATTACTGGGTTCTGAGTGGCACAATATTACTGGGCTATGATTGGCACAATATTACTGGGTTCTGAGTGGCACAATATTACTGGGCTATGATTGGCACAATATTACTGGGTTCTGAGTGGCACAATATTACTGGGCTATGATTGGCACAATATTACTGGGTTCTGAGTGGCACAATATTACTGGGCTATGATTGGCACAATATTACTGGGTTCTGAGTGGCACAATATTACTGGGCTATGATTGGCACAATATTACTGGGTTCTGAGTGGCACAATATTAGTGGGCTCTGAGTGACACAATATTACTGGGCTATGATTGGCACAATATTACTGGGTTCTGAGTGGCACAATATTCTTGGGCTATGATTGGCACAATATTACTGGGTTCTGATTGGCACAATATTACTGGGCTATGATTGGCACAATATTACTGGGTTCTGAGTGGCACAGTATTACTGGGTTCTGAGTGGCACAATATTACTGGGTTCTGAGTGGCACAATATTACTGGGTTCTGAGTGGCACAATATTCTTGGGCTATGATTGGCACAATATTACTGGGTTCTGAGTGGCACAATATTCTTGGGCTATGATTGGCACAATATTACTGGGTTCTGAGTGGCACAATATTCTTGGGCTATGATTGGCACAATATTACTGGGTTCTGAGTGGCACAATATTCTTGGGCTATGATTGGCACAATATTACTGGGCTATGATTGCCACAATATTACTGGGTTCTGAGTGGCACAATATTACTGGGCTCTGAGTGGTACAATATTACTGGGCTATGATTGGCACAATATTACTGGGCTCTGAATGGTACAATATTCCTGGGCTCTGAGTGGCACTATATTACTGGGCTCTGAGTGGCACAATATTACTGGGCTCTGAGTGACACAATATTACTGGGCTATGATTGGCACAATATTACTGGGCATCTGATTGGCACAATATTACTGGGCTATGATTGGCACAATATTACTGGGCATCTGATTGGCACAATATTACTGGGCTATGAATGGCACAATATTACTGGGCATCTGATTGGCACAATATTACTGGGCTATGAATGGCACAATATTACTGGGCTATGATTGGCACAATATTACTGGGCTCTGAGTGGCACAATATTCCTGGGTTCTGAGTGGCACAATATTACTGGGCTATGATTGGCACAATATTACTGGGCATCTGATTGGCACAATATTACTGGGCTCTGAGTGGCACAATATTACTGGGCTCTGAGTGACACAATATTACTGGGCTATGATTGGCACAATATTACTGGGTTCTGATTGGCACAATATTACTGGGCTATGATTGGCACAATATTACTGGGTTCTGAGTGGCACAATATTCCTGGGCTCTGAGTGGCACAATATTACGGGGTTCTGAGTGGCACAATATTACTGGGTTCTGACTGGCACACTATTACTGGGCTCTGACTGGCAAAATATTACAGGCATCTGACTGGCACACTATTACTGGGCTCTGAATGACACAATATTCCTGGGCTCTGAGTGGCACAATATTACTGGTATCTTACTGGCACAATATTACTGGGCTCTGACTGGCACAATATTACTGGGTTCTGAGTGGCACAATATTCCTGGTATCTATAATTGTACAATTTTCAAACACTGAAAAATTTGTGGGTGTTTTCTTACATTTTTATTATGGGGTGGGGGTGGGGGGGTGCAACACTCAGGGTCCGCCCCGGGTGCCAAATGCTCTAGGTACGCCCCTGTGTGTGACTGAGCTCATCTGGGCTCTAGCCCCAGATCATCCGAAGACCTAGCAACGCCCCTGCCTGCACATAAAGTCATGCTCACTTATTTAATCAAGCACACAATCACGCACACACACTCAAGCATTCTCACACACATGTACATTCACAGTTACACACACAGTCTCTCTTACACACACACAGCCTGGAGTAAATTAAAAAAGGCTCTCCCCCCCCCCCTTCTGTATTACCTATCATAGCAGGGGTGGGGGGCTCTCCAGCACTGTCTTTTTCCAGATTCCAGAAGCTGCAGTCCTATGCAGTGAGTGCTGGGTTATCATGTGACACTATAAACGGACAGTCACTGAGACATGCATGACGGTCACATTATGGGAGTCTCAGGAGGTTGTTTTCCGAAATGAATTGCTTTTCAACTCCCTCTGTTCTTGTGATTCCCAGCAGTGGTTCACCTTCATTTTTTGATAGTGTGTGACTGCACTTACTTCTTTTTGGAAGATTTGTTTTATTTGCTGACTATAAGTAATTTTCTTCAAGAAGTTTTCTTTTTTAGACTTGTTTATTGTGCTTATATGGGTTGGGGATATTCCCTCTATTTAATGTGTTTGATATGCATGTGGTTATTTTGTTGATGTTTCTATATATACATAACATACAGTGGAAGTCTTTTTTAATGTTTCTCAGAATATATGTTTTATCCCAAGTGAAAGTAAAATCCCTTCTACATTTTGCCACTTAGATTTTATACAGCGCAGTATATTTAATGTTTTATTGTGAAAGCCCCTTCCGTGTTTGATGTATTTTTGTTCTTTCACTTTAGTGTTTGTTCTGCCTACTGCCTTACATTATATTGGTATTAGTACGGGGTCCTTTTGTTATTTGTTATGCATTTATACATTGTTCTACCGAGAAAGTCGGTATTACTATCTTTCAAACCATTCATTTTTGGTGATTTTAAGTTAGCACTAACCTTATTATTATTTTTTTTTTTAAATATATTTATTTTATTTATAAAAAATAAAATAAAAAACTTATCACATTGTCATAATGTCCTCAAATCACTTCTCACAGTTCCATAATGCCCCCAAATCACTTACAGCAGTACCATTAGTCTCCCTTAATCTGCCTCTCCTCCATTCTGCCCTCTATGTGATAGGATGTATGGCTACCTTAGACAGCTATACCTACTCACTAGGATGAGACTTTGACTCAGGATGACTGAGTTGCTTTTGTTCTCAAATTTACCCCCAATTTATGTGACTGATCTGACATTAAGCGGGTAAGAGGTAACTATATAACCTGGTCATTTAGAACAAACAAATTTATAAATCATATGCCACAGTTTTTTTTATGATTGAATTAATTACATATAAAAGGAAAAATAAAATGATGTGTTTATCTCCAGCATCCATTTTGAGAATATTTCCCATGATGCAACATCATCCAAAATCTTCCAGCCAGTCTCACTTTACAATTATTGCCAAAGCCTGCATGATGATGTCATAAGAAACTACCCTGCTCTCTTACTGGCTCCTGTGTATCATAGTGACCAGGACTAGGTGATTGTGTACAACTTTTGTTTAATTGCCTTCCAACACAAAGAGAGGAGATTGACCTAATCAACCAGGATCATAACTCCGCCCCCTTGTGATGTAATAGTTACATTACCCTCCCATTCAATGCAAGTCTATGGTCAGAATTCTGACTTATAGACTGCATTCTGTGTCCCCAGCCCCAAAGTGAGATACTAGTGCTGTAACGTCAATAGGGGGGTGGCACCCAAAAACGCTATATTTCACAAAATGGCTGCACCCAGTCACACTTGTTTATTTACATATTGTATTAAATACAGTCACATAAATAAAACAAAAGCCATATCTGAAATCAACAATACAAATTTAAAAAAAAATGTAAAACCTTTTCATTTTTTGGTGGGAGCGCCCCCTTTAAAGAATTACATTTTGTACGGCTAATGGGCTATTCTTTGCAATCTCTATAAATGCGGCCGTCTGCACCCACGCAAATCTCAGATGCTCCTAACATGGGATGATTTGTGGAGCTGCACTGGAGTATGTGTAGTCTGCGCTGTAGCAGATGATGGATGGATCTCCACAGGCGTTTGAGCAGTTTCTATTCTCTGCCTCATTAAATACATTTTCAGGTGTGAGTTTTTTAGTTTCAAGTGCTATAAACCTTCAACTTTCTATTACGATTTACGGTATGTACTACCAGCCATAGCGTGTTTCATCTGCTCAATAATTCCTGGGCGGTGACAGCACATTTGTCGTCGAGAACAAATCTGATGGTTTATTTTATCATCTTAAAAACCCTAAAAAAAAACATTTTTTTTTTTTTTTTTGAGCAATTTAATGGGAGAAGCATCACTTAGCTGCCAGACAGCACAAATTCAGCCTTATCGTATTCAAATTGGCTGCGTGCTTTCTCGTTTTCCTCGGCGTCATAAATATTCTTTATGCCGTTGGCGTAGAATAGACTTGGGTTTTTGGAGAAACGCCCTTCTGGTTGAAAATCTCCTCTTGAGTTCTTTTGGAGCTCGATGAGAAGATCAGAAGTCCTCGTTTCGGACCCAATGGGATCACTTCGGTGATCAGAGTATCCCTTAATTTCAGACTAGTCCGAGATCAACGATGTGATCGCTCTTAATCTATCGCAGGCGCGAGGAGCTTCAGGCTTTATTTTTAGCAGACGAATAAAGACATTTACTTGGCAGGTGCAAAAACAGTGGATAAAGTGGGGAAAGATATTGGCTTCATATCCAGACTATGATTAAGTCGTTCCTGGTTGGTATGAAACGCGTTGGATGATTAGTGATCCGGATATGCCGCTAATATCGTTTCCCACTTAATCCACCTGCCAAGTAATGTCGTTTGATACAAATAAAGCTGGAGCTTTTGTGACACTCTTGTTGCCTGCGACGTACCATCCGTGGAAGCGGTGCGTTTTTCTTGGATGTTCTTGTTATATTACAAGTTTCGGACCTACGACATACATCGTAAGAGGATCTGTGCTTGTATTTTTCCCGTTGTAGCAGTCCTGCATGGCTTCCAAACGTAATCTGTACACTGGGGTCATTTCAGCCATTAAGGCTGGCAAAAGTTAAAGTATTTTTACATTACAGTACTTGCAGAGATTCCCCGACACTAACCGGCCTAATTTTTATACATTGGCTGGGCCGGCCCAATGAGTGTCGGCACAACCAAAAAGTCAGTAAACGGCGGATGAACCACAGACTCCCGAAGTTTGTCGGCAGTCTGCTTTACACACGCGGCAATAGCACCATTATTTGGCACGTTAGACTTGTTTGGCATGTTTATACATGACCCCCGTTATTCCTAACAGAATAATGTGCGATTCAGGGGCAATGGCAATCACAAAAATAGCGCACATTAAAGCATTAATAGCCACCCCCAGTTCCCTAGCATCCCCCCTCAAACTAAAACACAATAATTATCGGGCTAGGTGCTGACCAAGTCCCCCTAGTTTGAAAATATTCTTAAATAATTATCCCCTCAGGCCAGTGGCATTTTGCTGGCCCCATATAATACATCTAATTATATAATACATAAGCCACATATAATAATACAATTAGATTATAGTTAGCCAGGGTGCTATAGTATAGCTCCTATTAGTATATAATTTGCTGTACATGGATGGCAGCATTGTGAAGCTCCAATCAGCATGTAGTTATATATAGATATTAAAAGTGATGCAGCACATCAGTATATAGTTATCAAGACATAGAAATGTGTCCCAAACCAGAGGGATTGGTCCCTGGGCAAGCATTTGCTTGGGCCCCCTGGACCCTGCTCTCCTCCCTGGCATGCAATCACGCTCTCCATCGCAATATCACCCCCCAAAACACAAAAATAAGCACAGACATAATTGGATTTTTATTGCATTTATAAAATGTGTATATTACATGTATAATTGCAGTGTATAAACTGTATATATGGATACAAAATGTGTATATATGGCTGCAATATGTATACCATCTTACTATGTAACACTGCACTACAACTACTCATTACCCAAATGACAAAGATATACACAGATATTAGAGAGCACTTACATATATTCATATATATTTATAAATATCTATACACATCTCACTCTCTCTCACTAGTTGCATTTATACTTATATGAACTTCTTAATATTATATTCAACTATTTTCATATGTAATAAAAATATTATTGAAGAGTTGCATTTCTTGTTTATATTCCCTTTTTCTGCACCCACATTGCACCTAAAGGACTTAACACAGCCCCATATAGTAGCCACAGCACATGGCTTGCACTCATATTGCACCCACACAATTTGGCATGCCACAGAGTCAATTTGCCCCACAGACAATACAACAGTGTCAGTTTGTCCCACTGAACTGCCCCTGCAGAAGAACCCACATTGTCACTTTCACCCAGAGTACATGTTATTTTGCCCCACAGAACATGCCACAGCATCACTTTGCCAATCAAAATAAGCCACTGTCAGGTACCAATTAACATGCCACAGTCATTAACATATGCAACAACCAGTTTGCCTATTAAAACATGCCACCGTTTGACCATTAAATATGCTACAGTTTGCCCCAATTTCTATGCCACATCCAATTTGCACATTAATATGCCAGTATTAATTTGCCATTAATATGCCAGTATTATTTTGCCATTAATATGCCACAGACAATTTGCCCATTAATATGCCAGTATTAGTGTGTCATTCAAATGCCAGAATGATTGTGCCATTAAGATGCCATTTTTATTGTGCCATTAAGATGTCACAGCCAATTTGCCCATTAAGATACCACAGTTAGGTTTTTATTTAATAATATGCAAATGTTAATGTGCTCATTATATATCCCCCTCCTTTCCCCCCAACTCCCCCATTCCCCAGTACTCCCTTCCTGGCTGCTCCAGACATCTCCTCCGTGCAGTCTTGTGGCAATAATCTTCTTTTTTTTTGGCAGCCGCACCATCCCGGATATTAAAAAAAGTTTAGCAGCGTAATACACTGTGAAGAGGACAAATGAGGTCAGGGGGCCCATGGAGTAGCTGCTTTGGGCCCCCAGGAGTAATGGGGCCCGGGGCAGCTGCCCTTTTTGCCCTGCGTTAAAGACAGCCCTGCCCAATAGTGTATCTTCCACAAGGCAAACAAGGCACTCGCCTAGGGCGGCACTATGCCAGAGGGCTGCACTTTGCCAGAGGGTGTTCTGGTGCTTCAAACATTTTCACTCCCTCCCCCACCATTCAGCAAGCTTTAGCTCCTTCTAATTAATTGGTGTGATGGAGGCATGTAATGGACGTGGTGGTGGTATGAAATGAAGGTGATGGTGGCATGTAATGGGGGATGGGGCATTTACTGTGTGTGCAATGTGGGTGATGGGGGCAAATAATGGGGTGATTGGGCATTTAATGTGTGTGCAATGAGGGTGATGGGGGCATGTAATGGGATGATTGGGCATTAAATGTGTGTGCAATGAAGGTGATGGTGCCATGTAATGGGGTGATTGGGCATTTAATGTGTGTGCAATGTGGGTGATGGGGCATGTTGTGGGTGTGCAATGTGGGTGGGGGGGGGGGGGGTGCTCAAATTCTGTCTCCCTAGGGTAGCACAAAACCAAGATACACCACTGGGTTCACCCTTGCTACTGCACTGAGTCACAGTACAAACAGTGTTTAAGTGACAGTCCCTTTAAATCTTTTCAATTGATAATATTTCGGTCAGTCTATAATGTTGATTTATAAGCACATTTTGATGTTTAATCGTGTTTACCTTTAAACACCATATTAGTCAGTGTCGCTTGACGGCTGGATGGCTAGAACCCAATGTTCTCCCAGACTAATTCTCATTATTCTATCCTGTCCTTCCTTAAGCAGATCACAGCATCTTGTAATCATTTCTCCTACATTTATTTTAATGTTTATTTCTTTCGTTTATTATAACGTGATGTCGGATATTCGCTCATCCCCCGTCCAGTGAAATCCCGACGGGTTTAAAAGAGTTCCTGGCACGAATAGACTATAATAACCTCTCTGTAGCTCGCACTTTTTGATATTTTTATATCAAAAACATTAGCACTATAACTTGAGTCTGAGTGGGTGTCTCTTAACCTTCTGTGTCCAAAGGTATAGAGACGTAAATGACAGCCAACTGTCCTAGCCATACATATCTTGACCTTTACGAGAAATGTTCCAAGTTTCAGCTGCAAGCTAGCTGAAACTCCAACAGAATGTACTTTTTCAGTGCTGTATCGTTATACAAATAAATGTATCTACTGTAAGGATAGAAAATAATTCTACATCAGCATGGTACTGGAAAATGATTTGTGGTCAAGCATGACCCTGTAGAAATTGGTTTGGAAGAAGGCACTGACTGGGAAAACGGATATGACACTGGAACATTTTCAGCAGTTCGTTGGCCTGTGAATTTATCTGTGAACCCGTCATTTCGGCCCTACTGCATCGGGGGAAAGGAGTGTTTGCTGGAAAGCTGGCTGCATCTGCAGGGTCTAGGGCACTTCATCGCCGTGGCTTCAGCGCTGACAGTTCAGTGCGGCAGTTAGAACGCTGAACTGTCAGCGATGAAGAATAACGCGGCCGTTTCATCGCGGCCGCCGCTATGTAAGAGCTGATAGTTCAGCGCTGAACTGTCAGCTCTTACAAATGTACAAGTAAAAAGAAAAACAGCCCCCCTAATAAATGATTCCCCCCCCCCAAAGTGCCCCCCCAAACTCCAATACTAAAATTAACCCCAAAACCCCAATACTAAAATTAACCCCCGAACCCTAATACAAATCCCCGAACCCTAATACTAACCCCCTAAACCCTAATACTAACCCCCGAACCCTAATACTAACCCCCGAACACTAATACTAACCCCTGAACTCTAATACTAACCCCCTAAACCCTAAAACTAACCACTGAACCCTAATACTAACTCCCTAAACCCTAATACTAACCCCCGAACCCTAATACTAACCCCCGAACCGTAATACTAACTCCCTAAACCCTAATACTAACCCCCGAACCCTAATACTAAAATTAACCCCCTAAGCCCTATTACTAAAATTAACCCTCAACCCTAAAAACTAATTCTAACCCCCTAAACCCTAATTCTAACCACCCTTAACCCCAATACTAAAATTCTAATTCTAACAGTCTATCTTCTAACTCTAACACATTAAAACTCACCTTTAGCGATGAAATGTCCCGCAATGAAATCTCCCGCGACAAGCTGTCGTGTGGTGAAGTGACGGCGGTGAAGTGGCTGCGCGGATGCAGCCGCGATGAAGTGTCCCATCCCCCATCTGGAAAACTTATTTCCCAGGACCCTTTCTCCACTGGCTGGGCTACAACTGACTATACGGTTACATTCCCCAATGCCTACACTGCCATTTCTCACCACCTCACACTGTAAGCTTGCATTGTTTTAAGTCCTTGTGTCCTATTTGGTAATTCAAAAGGCTATAAATCCGTATAGTGATATTGATACTTAAATAAATTGCTGCGGTTTTCCATGGAGAGCGCTATTTTGTTACATTTCTTTGTTTTGCCTATGTGACGCGCCATATCAAGTTTGGCCACAGTAAGATCCCGGAGTGTACATTTCTTGCTAAATGTGTCTTTTATTATTGATGTTTTCTTTTTATACACTCCCAACACTTTGTTCAACAGAGAGAGAGACGATCATGAGGACTTTCTCAGAGGGGAGCATGGAAACTGCTGCAGAGTGAGCCAGCGGCACCCCCTGGGTCCTCCCTCTCAGTGATGTCACTGATTTAGAGGCGTGGTGAAATAATTTCAATATAAAACTACAGAAGAACTTTAAAAAAGTTAAAACTAAGTTCATTTTACATATATTTAAACATATTTAGAGCGTATAAAAAAATAAGCCCTTTTTAAAAATGGTAGTAAATCTTTTAAGGCTAAAAATTGCTTTGACAGCCCTTTTTTAAACTGATTTAATAGCAATAGTCTATGTAACCTGATCCTGCCGCGATACCAGGAAGCCGTCCCTAGGTAATATACATTATCTTCCCTAAGCCTATCCGCTCTTGCATCCTTTCTTTTTGCAGAAAAGGCTGGAGATCAATTTCACAGCATCCTGCAATGATCACGTGGCTCTATCATTTTTTGGCTCCACCGACTCCGCATCCCAATCTGTTGACAAGGATGACAGGACATTTTTACTTTGACTAGCATAATTTCCCTGCATAATATCACTTGGACGTCTGGAGGATGAGGTCCCAGAGACACATAAGCGGAGACCCCCATTAGAGTCTTTATCTCTACCAGAAACCTTTAGGGTCACCGGTGATGTTGCAAGGGCGTGCTCAAACACTTTCTCTAAATATGGTTAGCTTTGAGCAATGGTTACATTAACCTGTCAGAATGAGGCTGCTTAGCCCCTTCTTGACGGTGAATAACTGCTTCCGTCAATCGGTTGTAGTTGTTAGACATCCCCTAGTGGGAGTCAGCAATATTACAAAAAAAACCTAGCTAGGATTAAGGCTAGGTTTAAAGTTAAATTGAGCTTAGGGGTAGGGGTCAAATGTTCATTGTAGGAAAAATTGTAAGGGGGAAAAACACCTCTTTGGGTTATTGCCCTATAACTAGCACAAAAAAAAAAAAACTGAAAAATATGTGTGGGGAATTAAACGAGACAGAGGGGAATTACAGCCAAAACACCAACACTGAAGAAGTAAAAAAAAAAAAAAAAAAAAAAGCAGCCTGCGTCATGAAGGGGTTAAAGCCTAATGTGTGCAGTTCTTCAGAGCATCACGCCAGGCTGAGAGGTGCTACTTTTTCGAGGATGTCTTTGAGGATGGTACAGCATGTCCTAATGTAGGATTTGGGTAATAACTATGCTGTTGCTGAGATTTTTTGTTTCCTTCCATATTTGTATCTTTTTGACCATTGAGAGATGGCACACTGTGACTGGATGCAGGTGCCAGTGGCACTGTGACTGGATGCAGGTGCCAGTGGCACTGTGACTGGATGCAGGTGCCAGTGGCACTGTGACTGGATGCAGGTGCCAGTGGCACTGTGACTGGATGCAGGTGCCAGTGGCACTGTGAATTTGCACCGAAGGCTTTCTAAATGTTATCCTTTTTATTCCTGTGTTTATTATTCCCCTCATTCCGTCTGCCCTTTTCAATTCTACTCGCTATTGAGACGATGCTTTCGGATAAAAATCCTCCGTGCTTTGCTGCTCTGTCTTCTGGGTCACAATAATTATATTCCAAGTTGAGCAATATGCCAATATGTCACGCGAGGTACTTGGCATCCCCAGAATCTGCCCTTCACTCTGTAAAAGCTTTAGCAATGATCTGTATCTTTCTCTCCCACAGACAAACATCTTGAATTGAAACACAAAAGAGAACCATGGCATTGATAGGAATGCTTACAAGAAGCTATTCTTTATAATTATATGTTTTAAAAAAAAAAAAAAAAGGTAATTAAAGAATTGTGTACAACGTGGACAGACAATCACCGGTTATGTTCAAGTGGTTGCCGTGGGCCAGATGTTGCCTTCAAAAGGTTTTTCTGCCCCCCTCATTGCTGACTGAAGAGCCCATAGGTCTTATTGTATTAATAATGAAACGAATGCAGTAATGAACGAAATTCGTTTTAGACGAAATAAATAAAATTTTCGTCTGAATGGACGAAAACGAAACGATAAGTTTTGCACATGTCTACTGGCCACTGTCCTGTGCTGGCGGGTCGAGATTGGCCTATAAGTCAATACAGTAAGTTTAATTTCCAAACATACAAGTGGACTGCCATTACACAGTGCTCTATCTTTGTCGACAGAGAAGTCAATAAATCTGTAAAGGTGTATACTAGTATAGCCGTACACTATCGAGAAAAAAAAAGCAAACAAATGTATCATAACATTATAACAGAAAACATCACCTAGGGAAGATACTTTGTTACAAGAATAATATATCAACATGGATGAAAGTAAATTGATTTCCCTTGATACACATCTCACTACTGCAACGTGTAACTATCTAATCGGCTACATCTTTCATGTGTTTGTTTATCTTTTACCCCTAGATAGATATTTGTTCAAGTGCCTGGATAATAGAGGCCATAAGATTCACAAATACAATCCAATCAAATGGTGCTGGATCTAAACCAGGATTTATTGCATACAATGGAGAGGACTGCAGACTTTTTACTGATCACAGGTCTGAAATACGAGTTGTTTCTAAGCATCCATGAATTTAACTGTGACTGGGCAGTACTCCATTATGTAACTGTATAACAGGCTGGGATAGGTGGCTGCAGAACTTTTTATTTTTTATTATTTTTATTCCCCCTGGTGGTCCCTATTCTCTGGTGGTCCATTGGGTAGCATAAGTCTGTGCATTCCACAGACCGAACAGACACCTCTCCATCGCCATCCTAAAGATGCTGTATTAGCACTGTTGGTGGAGCCAACCAAACTAACAAACAATCTGCACTCCATGTTCAGGCTGTATAATTATCTTCATTCATTCAGGCTGCTTCTCAAGGTATTATTGTAAAGTCACCAGAGCAAAGACTCGCGGGGATGGGACTCTTCATCGCGGCTGCTTCCGCGCAGCCGCTTCACCGCCGACTCTGCACGGCAAGACAGCTCGTCGCTGGAGATTTCATCGCGGGACATTTCATCGCTAAAGGTGAGTATTTTAGCTATTTTAGTTTATTTTAGTAAGGGTGGTTAGAATTAGGGTTTAGGGGGTTAATTTTAGTATTGGGGTTTAGGGGGTTAATTTTAGTATTAGGGTTCTGAGGTTAGTATTGGGGTTTAGGGGGTTAGTATTAGGGTCCGGGTGTTAGTATTCGGGTTTAGGGGGTTCATTTTAGTATTAGGGGTCGGGGGTTAGTATTAGGGTTTAGGGGGTTCATTTTAGTATTGGGGTTCATTTTAGTGTTAGTGTTGGGGTTTAGTGTTACTATTGGGGTTTGGGAATCATTTATTGGGGGGGGGGGGGTATTTTCGTTTTACTTTTACATTTGTAAGAGCTGACAGTTCAGCGCTGAACTGTCAGCTCTTACATAGCCGCGTCCGCGATCAAACGGCCGCGTTATACTTCATTGCTGACAGTTCAGCGTTCTAACTGCCGCGCTGAACTGTCAGCGATGAAGATGCGGCGAACAAGTGTCCTAGACCCCAGACTGGCAGCCCGTTTAACATGCTTTGGACTTGGGCCTGATTCGGAAGCTTAGCTGTACACACACAATTACACAATAAATACACTTCAAATAACATAAATCGTCTGTACTTTAAATGATCAACTAAATGAAAAATGCCCCTAACATAAACTCTATAATCCATAAATATGTACAATAAATCCACATAAATAATACATGATTGCCTAACGTAGCGGGAACTGCAACAAACATGCTGGTTAATTAGTCTGTTATTAGTATCAACCCGTGCTTTTTAATAATAAGTATAATAAATAACATGCAATTAAATATTGCCCCCCCTCCACACCCCCCATGGCTTCTATCGACTCCAGATACATCCCTCCATCTTACCTTGCCCTTGAAGGTTCAATTAGAGGCTATCCCCTGGTGGTCCATTGGGTATCAGAGGTCAGTGCGTTCTGCAGACAGAACAGATACCGCCTCATGCTACGCAACGCTATGCCACCCTTTAATTAACCAGAGCGACGGGGTTAAACCTGCTGCTCCAAGAGATAGAGGTGAGGTGTGTAACATGAAAAGGGATATGTGCTGTTTGAAGAAGACACAGACTCCAGCTATTATGCACCCTGCCCATTGAGATTCCAGAGGAAGAGAGGAGGTGTCCGTTTAACCCCCTACCTGTGGAGACCCCTGTAAGCTTGTATTCTTATTCATAATTATGCACAGGAGAGGTCTGCTTCCAGTTTAACTTGCTAGAATAGATTACGGAGGCCGCGCGAAGACTGAGTAACCACCCAGGCAAGCCCCAGACACCTCTCCTCCTCTCTTATCCAGTTGGCTACACTTATATATTCAGATAGATGGTTGTAGGCATTTTTTTCTCCATCACTCCTGTTCAATATGTATGCAAATATTCAACCCATGCTGATAACTTAATAGCAAGCAATTTATTATAACAATAAAAGTTACACTGGGTTACATTTCTTCCACCTACAGTCTAAAGCATCCTCTGTCACCATTATTTTAATCCCTGAAACAAGAATTTCCAACCATTTGACTCAACAAGATATCTTAAAAGGGAGACTTCAGGCACCAAACTAACTTTTTTTTGTGTGTCTAATTTTGTTTAACCCGTATATTGTACAGGTTTGGGGCAAGAGAGCTGCAAAATGTCTGAAAGAGGTTCTCTCAATTCTAGTTGTAAGCGTTCTTGTTGCATACTCTAAATAGTAACATAGTAAATTAGGTTGAAAAAAGACACACGTCCATCAAGTTCAACCCTTCTACATATCATTCCAGCTTTTGATGCAAAAGAAGGTAAACACCCCTAAGGAAGCTATTTCGAATTTTGCCTCCCAGGGGGAACAAATCCTTCTCGACTCCAAAAGGGCAATCAGATTTCTCCTTGGATCAATAAGCTCTATTATTAATGCTTATTCTATTATTAATGGCCCTGTATGTTCTGCTTTTCTAAAAAAAAAAAAAATCCAGACCATTTTAAATGCATCTATTGTGGTTGATAGCACTACCTCTCTTGGCAGTGAGTTCCATAATGTTATTGTCCTTACCGTAAAGAATCCCTTCCTTTGCTGTCTATGATATCTTTGCTCTTCCAGCCTCAGGGGGCGACCTCTTGTTCTTTGTACATTTCTGTTATGAACAGGTCACTGGAGAGCTCTTTATATTGGCCCTGCACATATTTATATAATGTTATATCCCCTCTGAGACGCCTTTTTTCTAACGTAAATAAATGCTATTTTTTAAGTCTCTCTTCATAACTAAGATCCTCCAATCCCCTTATTAATTTTGTAGCCCTCCTTTGCACTTTTTCTAGTTCCTTAATATCCTTTTTAAGGACTGGTGCCCATAATTGTACTGCATATTCATATGCATACTGTATATTGTACTTAATAAATGTGTAGCATTTGCACCTTCTGGCCTCACACGTTTGCGAGCCTTTGTTGATTAACCGAGTTGTTTGATATTTGGTTTTCCTATCCTGAATGATACAATGTAATTGCAGGATCCACCATTGTAACATGTTAAGAGTTAAAGTGGCTGCCATGGGAATCCAGATGCACCCTTCACCATTCCAGCATTGTGTTTATGAGTTTTTCTAGGAAGCTCCCACTCTACCTGATTAGAATGTTCTCCCCAGCTGTGCACACCTCCAATAACCTCCGCTCCAGTACCAGCACTTTACTTACTATACCACAATACAAAAAGAAAGTGGCTCGATCCTCGTATTCTTTCAGATTATAGAAGAACCTCAGGGCAACCATCACATTTTCCTCCTGGCTAAAACCCCTTTAGAGATCTCGGTTAATATACCTCAATACAAAATGCATGTGTAACCATGGTTATACTTCTTACCTGTTCTGTGTGCAATTTGTGTATGTGTATTTTAATATAGTTTTGTATTTGTAATATTATTTTGTAACCTATTGTTACAATGGGCCCAAGATATACTGTAAAACGAGGGTGATCTCAATGTTCTATACCTAGCATAAATATACAAGTAATTCCATCGATTCAGTCTTTCTTTCCATACAATGCAACCCCTTAGAAAGCAGTTGTTTTTGTAGAGGATCCATCATTAGTACATAGGAGTGTTTTGTAATAATTATTTTAACTGCAGTATAATCATCATTACATTTGGTGCAAAACCCTATAGGTAAAGTCTGCTCGGCAATTTTATCATCCCCTTATTTGATTGTGTTCTTGTAATAGCTGTTTTCTAGCTCTAGATTTAGCTACATTGTAACCCAGAGCGCATTACTGCCTAGGCCCACAAGGCGCGGAAGACTTGAGGCCAGGGCGGAAGACTTGAGGGGGCGGCAGCAGCAGACTGAAGATGGTGACAGTAGAGTCAGTGCTACCATTATTGAGTGTACAACATTCCTTGAGTGTACATGCATGGACCGCATAGGGCTTTAATCATGAATTAGAGAGAATTGCAGAGGAATTAAGATGAGATAAGGCCACGTTGCAAAAAATGGGAGATTCCTTTTCTAACTCTGCAACTTTGGCATTTGAAATTCCCTTGTCAATACCCTGCAGTTCACTCTTTCACGAACAAAGTCCTAAGTTATAAAATAGTGACAGATTCCAAGGGCATTTGAAGAAGATCATTTCAAACAGTTGTTTTTTTTGTTCTTCATTCGAATTCTAGAATACAAGAAGTTATGCTCACTCGTAGCCATCCCTTCCTTCCACCCAATATGGACCATAGATCATAGACGTTGGAAGGCAGAACAATAGTAGAGGTTTAGTCACACAATTCTCCAGGAAATGTATGTTTGGGATGGCCGCTACTGGCACGTGATAGGGTGTTACCCACATTTGTTTTTGTTTTTTTGATAATTCGAACATTACCAATTGTTGACATCCGAAAAAACACCATTTCCTCTGTATGACACTGCAGTTCACCTCGTCATTGATTGGGGACCGTCCCTCCTAAACTGGGCACACCTGTGCGGTATGAGACTGGCGGCTTTGTAGTAAGCGTGTTTTCTGTGTGAACGCGTATTGCCCCGTCTCTTTTTTTTATTTTTTGCTTGTAAATTTTGTCTTGCAGCAAATAGTATTTGTATGCCTATTATGGTACATTAATAAAGGTATGGATTTTTCGATGTTGATAAATACCGCTTCCTGGCCATTTCCCGGGAGTCAGCTGGTGTTTGGTGTCGATTTGGTTACAAATTTGTAACCGCACCAGAGAGAGGGAGAGAGATAAAGTCATCAGGAGAAGTTGAGGCAGTGAAAATTGCGGAAGGGTACGAGACTGGGTTGATCCTTTAATTGAGCTGATGTATTCTTCACCTAGTATGGAAAATGGATACCCCAAATACAGTTTCGTAAGCAGTTTGCCTTTTTTTTCAGGGGCTGGCCCTTCCTCGCTTACCAACTTATTAGAGGAAAAGGTTGGCAGGTATGTATAAGGTGTTAAACCAATGAGCTCCCCCTGACGTCATGAGTTCAATAAATAGCCTGGACTTTCTGCAGACACATATAAATAAGAGCATCAGAAGGGAGTGGAATATACTGTTGGTTGTGTCTTAAATATAAACATGGCAGACAACTGCATGTTGACGTGAACCATTGCTTCGTTTATGGCTAAATTAAAAAAAATGGATTTCTGTCCAGCGAGAGGCTCCGAACTCTTTGCTCCTTTCTGTTTGGCCAACCGATGGTCTCAGGTACTGGTCACGGCTGATGTATCTTTCGTGGCTCGGGTCCGGTCATCTCTGCACCATATCTTCTTCCAATATTTTTGCTGCCGACTTATAATGTTGTGTTGAATTCTTTGTTTTGCTGGAAACCCTGATACGGAGGGCAGCCATGACACTATGTAAAGCTAATATATGGCAGCGTTGGGACTTATTACTCAAACCATACACTGGAAAAGTTAAGTTGAAACTAAAGCAGACTCGTAAAACATTCTTTTAAAGAATTCGGCAATGCAGAGGAGCCAACGGTACATGGGCTTCGTCATGCCACATGTCGTGCTTTTGCTGGCAACTTCTGTTTCCTTCTTCCGTATTCTCTACTCAAGGTCGCGGCAAGAACAAATACTCTAGCTAGGTCAACGACCACAAACCACTGTCTCATCCTATCTACATTTCACAGAACAGCCTGTTTCTCGAAGTATAAATGTTTTTAGCAATCACTTTATAGCTTACCGGGGCTTCTTGGCAGTAATAGCATCTCCCTGCCAAATAGCAATTTACATAATTAACGTTTGTTGCATTGATTAGGCAGTCTTCTACCAGATTTGCTAGACCTTGGTGTATTTCCCGCTGCGCGGTCCCTATACAATATGTAAATTGGCAGTGCTATTAGGCAAATTGTAAAATTGCTAATAAAATATTCATAGGAAACTGTATATGGAAACAGAGTCTGGAAAATTATCCTTTAGACCAGTGATTCTCAAACCTGTCCCCCCCAGCAGTCCAGGATGTAGGGATTACCCAGTTGTGTTTAAATAAGATTATGTAGAACACCTGGTATGGTTCCTTAAGCGTTAGGGAACCACACCCAGGTGTTATGCATATTCTTAATTAAACCCAACGGGGTGATCCCTAAATCCTGGACCATTGGGGGTCCTTGGGGACAGGTTTAAGATGCACTGCTTTAGTGTAAAGTTTTCCTTTAAAGAGGCACTGTGGAAAGACAACGGCACAAAGAGGGGTTGACACAAGGTAATGGGGGTCCATCTGCATGCACCTGCCCAATTTGACACTCCCCCAGAGCCCAACTGAGGGACTCTGGGAATCAGTTGTGCATCGTTAGGAGGACCTTACTGCTGTGCCTTCAATAAACTCTGGCAAACTGTTAGCGGAGCAAAGATGGCACTGACTAACAATGTGGGCACAAAGATGACACTGACGAGCTGTGTGGGGACAAAGATGACACTGACGAGCTGTGTGGGGACAAAGATGACACTGACGAGCTGTGTGGGGACAAAGATGACACCGGTGAGCTGTGTGGGGACAAAGATGGCACTGACGAGCTGTGTGGGGACAAAGATGACACCGACGAGCTGTGTTGGAACAAAGATGACACCGACGAGCTGTGTTGGGACAAAGATGGCACTGAAGAGCTGTGTGTGCGACAGAGATGATACTGACGAGCTGTGTGGGGCCAAAGATGGCACTGACGAGCTGTGTGGGGAAAAAGATGGCACTGACGAGCTGTGTGGGGAAAAAGATGGCACTGACAAGCTGTGTGGGGAAAAAGATGCCACCGATGAGCTGTGTTGTGAAAAATATGCTACTGAGAAGCTGTTTGGGGGCATATATTACAAAAACTGGGTACGAGAGGTGGTCCACTGCTAAAAACGTTTCCAATCATCAACACAATCATATTGTAGATGTCTCATTCAGGGCTGATCCTGGGCGGGTGCATGGAGTGCACCTCAAGGATGCAGAGGCACTGTTTTGGGAACTCTCTCTCTAACAGCACCTCGAGATGTGGCCCGCAGGTCAGTGTGTGCGGTAAACGCACCGAGGGGTGAGCGCAGCATGAGGAGTGCATGCTCCACCTATTCACGCTGTGAGACTTCCGGAGATTATACAAAAGACACTATCTTACAGTGTTCTGCCTCTACAGAGACAGGAGGCAGACACTGTCTGAACTGTACTCCTCCCCGCATATAAAGGTAAATAAGCAGGCAGGGGATCAAAAAGCTTCATTATTTTTATCACTATGCATGGGAAGATCGAGGCAGCACTGCTTGAGTTCTTAAATTGGGTCAGAATGGGAGCATGGAAAAGAGACATGGGAAGGGGCAAAAACATGGGGGGGAGGTGGGAGTTATAGGAGGAGAGACAGACATGGGGAGCATGGAGCAAAGAGACACATAGGGGTTGTGGGGGGAGAGAGAGATACTCATGGGGGTTATGAGGAGTGAGAGACAGACATTGGGGTATAGGAGGAGAGAGACCACCATGAGGAGCATGGGGACCAGAAAGACAGACGTAGAGAAAGATATGGGGTATGAAGAGAGAGATATATATCCAGTCTTGATAAAGGTCCGCGGTGTGGACCGAAACGTCGACTGGATCTACAAATGTCTATTTTTGTATGATATAAAAGTTTAGACTATTTGACTCATATTGAAGACCCGTGAGTGCGTGTTTTTTTCGTACGATTTTGGATATTTCTATATATATATATATATACACATAGGGATATGGGCAGGGGCGCCTTAACCAATGGGTAAAATGCCCACTTGCCCAGAGCCCACCGGTTAAAGTGGGGCCAAAGAAGCTATCCCGTGGGTCACACGGAGACAGTCAAGCAGTCAAACTATTTGATCGTTTTGTATTCTCTACATTCGGAGTATAAACAAAGTTTTCCATAACAGAGCGAGTTCCTTTAATTAGTGCTTTGAGAAGCAACCTTTGTTCACGTAACCTTAATTTGTGTCCCTTACTTGTACATTTCTAAGAATTTGTTGTTTTTTTTCACATCTCCAGCCCCTCTCCAACATTATCACCAACATCAGAATCTTTTTTTTTTGCCCCGATTTCTACCTGCGGAGAATCAGAGCTGATTATCGTTCAATTAAAGATGAGAGAGAGTGTCTTAATTCCAAGACAAATGGGTAATTAGTTCATAAAGATTAAGGACTCATTTTGTCCCACTGATGTCTCACTGTGTGAGCACTTCTAAAGCGATCCCACGCTTCACTTCTTAATCATACTGCCGCGATTGCACTGAATTTTACATTTAAAAAAGCAGTTCAGTGTCTGAAAAAAAAAAATATATATATATCCTTTCTCCAATAGCAACAGTTCTGCCTATGTCTCCAAGCCATTGCTATTAGAGGTGACCGGAGATTATTTTCAAAATAAAAAATACAGGAGAACTGATTTTTTTTTTTAAAAAAAGGTAAGAGTAAAAATAAGTGCATTTCACATGAAATAAAAATAAGCTTGTTGGAAATTAATCTTTTTAAAGAATGTTTGAACTTGCCTTCTAACTTTATATGTGATCTGTGCTTTTTCAATGCTTGGAATTACTTTGCTAGTTTAATGCACACGTTTGAGTCCCCTCCCCTTAGTTAATAAACTAGCACGACAGGGGTAAATGCTTTAAACCACCGAAATAGTGTTTGCTTCCTTAAAATATTAGAGTCTATTTTATATCTACACGTGGACCCCCCCCAACTCAATAATTGCCCCCCCCCCCAAAAAAAAAACGGCGCCAATTTCTCAAAAAAAGCCACATTTCGGGCATTTCAATTGGAGATTTGAATAGAAAAGTGTAGAAGAATTAAAGCAAACAAGAATATACAAAATATAGAAAAGAATGAGTAACACAATACTCTCCTTATGATATATCTCTGCAAGGATGTCCTCAGATCCCAAATAGGCCACAGGAAAAAAACAGGATATCGTAACACTGTATACTTATAGACTGGATACCAGTCTATAAGTATCCAGTCTATAAGTATCCAGTCTATAAGTATACGGTGTTCCGATATCCTGTTTTTTTCCTGTAGAAGAATTAAAGTAAACATATCTTAGACACCAAAAATATCCATATATATTTATATATTATGCTATATATGTGCTATAACCTTATACATTATATTAGAGTATTTACATTCATACATGCCTTTAAAAATTGTAATAAAAATATTGTTAATTTACTTTATTTTTATGTATTTAATGTATGATGATGTTATTTTTTTTTAATTATTTAAATAAAAACACATTTTGGGCAGCTTCAGGACAACCCTGGCGGTTATGGGTAGCGAGAGGAAGCTGGAATAATATTCCTATACTTTGGGAGTAAAATGAGCTAATGACAGATGTGCCAGATATGTGTATAGAAACACGGGGGTATAACCAGTGAGTTTAGTAATGTTGTGCCACTAGGGGGCAGGTAACATGACATTGTAGGTGTAACTGCTACTGATTTCTTAAATACATCTTGGCTCCCTCAGGGGTCTCATTACCATGAGTTTTCAGGTTCTCTCCAATATTTTGTTACATAATGTTTTTGCCCTAAAATATCTAGATATGTATTCCTCTCTGCATATATATATATAAAGGCTCTATTTTGTACATTAGAATTCAGTTATATATATTTGTATAGTGTAGTGCAGTGCCAATGAGTATAGTGTAGTGCACTGCCAATGAGTATAGTGTAGTGCACTGCCAATGAGTATAGTGTAGTGCACTGCCAATGAGTATAGTGTAGTGCACTGCCAATGAGTATAGTGTAGTGCAGTGCCAATGAGTATAGTGTACTGCAGTGCCAATGAGTATAGTGTAGTGCAGTGCCAATGAGTATAGTGTAGTGCAATGCCAATGAGTATAGTGTAGTGCAGTGCCAATGAGTATAGTGTAGTGCACTGCCAATGAGTATAGTGTAGTGCAGTGCCAATGAGTATAGTGTAGTGCAGTGCCAATGAGTATAGTGTAGTGCACTGCCAATGAGTATAGTGTAGTGCACTGCCAATGAGTATAGTGTAGTGCACTGCCAATGAGTATAGTGTACTGCAGTGCCAATGAGTATAGTGTAGTGCAGTTCCAATGAGTATAGTGTAGTGCAGTGCCAATGAGTATAGTGTAGTGCAGTGCCAATGAGTATAGTGTAGTGCAGTGCCAATGAGTATAGTGTAGTGCAGTGCCAATGAGTATAGTGTGGTGCAGTGCCAATGTGTATAGTGTAGTGCAGTGCCAATGAGTATAGTGTACTGCAGTGCCAATGAGTATAGTGTACTGCAGTGCACTGCCAATGAGTATAGTGTACTGCAGTGCACTGTCAATCAGTATAGTGTAGTGCAATGCCAATGAGTATAGTGTAGTGCAGTGCCAATGAGTATAGTGTAGTGCAGTGCCAATGAGTATAGTGTAGTGCACTGCCAATGAGTATAGTGTAGTGCACTGCCAATGAGTATAGTGTAGTGCAGTGCCAATGAGTATAGTGTAGTGCAGTGCCAATGAGTATAGTGTAGTGCAGTGCCAATGAGTATAGTGTAGTGCAGTGCCAATGAGTATAGTGTAGTGCAGTGCCAATGAGTATAGTGTAGTGCAGTGCCAATGAGTATAGTGTAGTGCAGTGCCAATGAGTATAGTGTAGTGCACTGCCAATGAGTATAGTGTAGTGCAGTGCCAATGAGTATAGTGTACTGCAGTGCCAATGAGTATAGTGTACTGCAGTGCCAATGAGTATAGTGTGGTGCACTGCCAATGAGTATAGTGTGGTGCAGTGCCAATGTGTATAGTGTAGTGCAGTGCCAATGAGTATAGTGTACTGCAGTGCCAATGAGTATAGTGTAGTGCACTGCCAATGAGTATAGTGTAGTGCACTGCCAATGAGTATAGTGTAGTGCAGTGCCAATGAGTATAGTGTAGTGCACTGCCAATGAGTATAGTGTAGTGCACTGCCAATGAGTATAGTGTAGTGCACTGCCAATGAGTATAGTGTAGTGCAGTGCCAATGAGTATAGTGTAGTGCAGTGCCAATGAGTATAGTGTACTGCAGTGCCAATGAGTATAGTGTAGTGCAGTGCCAATGAGTATAGTGTAGTGCAGTGCCAATGAGTATAGTGTAGTGCAGTGCCAATGAGTATAGTGTAGTGCACTGCCAATGAGTATAGTGTAGTGCAGTGCCAATGAGTATAGTGTAGTGCACTGCCAATGAGTATAGTGTAGTGCAGTGCCAATGAGTATAGTGTAGTGCAGTGCCAATGAGTATAGTGTAGTGCAGTGCCAATGAGTATAGTGTAGTGCAGTGCCAATGAGTATAGTGTAGTGCAGTGCCAATGAGTAGCCTTTTATGAAAAGACTTATACATCCCAGTATTTATTTATTATACTCGCAGACCGGCCAGCCATTCTGGAACGCAGTGTTTTCTTTCAATACGTTTCAGTAATTATTTATTTCATTCTTTCAATTATTCCATTTCATTTCCCTCTGCGATATTGGTTTTCCCAATAAATCGCGCCTACCGCGCGGCAGGGAATTATTTACCTTTCCGTAATCGTGTTTTTCGATTGACAAAATTGTGGAAGGTTTTTTTTTTATTTGTATTTAAATTATGTATCTCAAACCCCTCCGACGGTGAGATAAATCGAATAAAGACCAAAAAAAATTATGTTTGTTATCTTCTCCCCGAGCCGCAGTTGTCGAGCTTTTGACTTGTTTTTTATTCAAAGCTGATCGATATTATCCTGTTTGTTACAGAAACAGCTACACTTAGCGCACTGTGAAGTTATAGAATATTAATAGTATAGATTGAAATGTGCGGTATAGTCAGGTCTCATAGATTTATAATCTAGCAGTCCATTATCTGTGGAGACAATTATCCACAGCACAGGAAGACATAATGCTTCTCTACCTCCATCTTTATTCTGAAATAAGTCATAATGTTCACCACTCGTATTCCGAAAAATCGACCTGATCACCTAAATATTATTAATATTCTACCCATAAGCTAGTTTCTATTCTTCCTTGCAGAGTTATATGTTAAAATTCTAAAAATGGAGGAATCAACAGAAAAATGTCAACTAGTGTCCACGGAGACTGCTCCGTCCTTACAACCTAAAGTTAGAGGTGCTCTCTGTTCACTGGTTATATAAACAAAGAGATGGTGATGCCATCTGCTGCCCAGGATACATGTCTCCCGCTAATGGCATCCCGGTGTTTTTTTCTTTTTCTTTTCTTTCAATATGTGTTTAAGAGGAGTTGGCTGGGGAGATCAAAAGATCTCTCATCACAGCCCTCTCTGTGCACAGACAAGCTGGAACCTCTCATGCTCCCCTTTATTGTGGGGAAGTCAGAATGTTGGGGGGACATGTGACCTCCCGGCACTCGATCTCCAGTGACTGTCGGTGAGATTGGCGTTGGCATTGGGGCGAGGCTGAGGTTGCTGGAATCTACATCTGGGTGCTGGGGCAAGTCTAATTTATATAAAGCGAGTGTGTGTGTGTGGCAGAGTGTAAAAAACAGAATGTAATAAATGGGTGTATCACACACACATTGCTCTACAGAAATAAAAATTAGCAGAGGACTTTCCCATTGACAGCTCTATTGATATTGTAGCTCTGTTAGTACAACTGTGTGTCTGTGTGTATATGTGTTGGTGTATGTGACTGTGTATGTGTGACTGTGCCTGTATGTGACACTGCATTTGTGATTGTGTAGACGTTGCTGAGCAAAAGACAACAGAATATATGTTTGCCTAGGGCTGAAAAAAGTCTTGCACTGGCCCCAGGCTGAACCTGTGTCATGAGACCTCGCCGAGATGCCATGTTGGTTGGGGTGCATTGCTTGCTAGTGAGCAGTATATTTAATTAAGTCATAACTCTGGAAACAAACAATGTAGAGTGATGAAAATAGTTGCGTTGATCTAGAAATTCTAGCATGGATATGCTGTGCACATTTCATGATTCCAGAGTTTATCTTTAAAGCTTTTTTCCTGCTTCACAAAAACAAAAGGTTTTTATGTTTTATAGTTAGGATGTTGTTGGTTGTTTTGTCACTAGCAGAGGACCGAGGTATAAAAGCTCTATTAGTATCCATGGAGAGTAAATGATGTTATGATTATCTGCTGGGAGGAAAAAAACAAAAAGAGTTAATATAAATAAACCAAACTCTGTACATTTGTCAATGGTGGAAAAAGATGGAATACATAATCACAAAAAGCTTCCAGATATATGAATGATGATCTAGTAGGTCTGACCGTGACCAGTTTATCAGTCCATTTAGTCTCTTCATTTAAATTGGCAGATTCAACTAGATCAGGGGTGTCCAAGTTTATTCTGCAAAGTGCCACTTGGCTAGAAATGTATGCGTGCGTGGGCCGTATTCATTTTTCATTCAGTCAGAGAATAATACATATAATTATATACATGTGTGTGATATATTCACACTAATATGCAGTGGTCACATTAACTACAAACACACTCATGCATACACAGTCACACACCCCTAACCCCCCTTCCCACACAGTCACACACCCCTAACCCCCCTTCCCACACAGTCACACACCCCTAACCCCCCTTCCCACACAGTCACACACCCCTAACCCCCCTTCCCACACACACAGTCACATTTATACACACATACTCACATACACTTACCCCACACACCCACTTAACACACACTCACATAGATACACATTTATACCCCACTCACATACATACACTTACCCCACACTCCCACTTAACACGCACTCACATAGATACACATTTATACCCCACTCACATACATACACTTACCCCACACTCCCACTTAACACGCACTCACATAGATACACATTTATACACACACTCACATACATACATCCATTCACATACCCCACACAAACATACACATTTATACACACACATACACACACTTACCAAACAGTTTTCTTTTCTTTTTTTAAACGGGGCTGTGGATGCTGTGGGCTCCCTGTTATCTCCATGCTTCCGGTGTGCTTCTTCCCTCCCTCTGACCCTTGCGCATGACCTCACGCGCAGGGTAGAGGAGGGGATATGCGCATGAGAGCAGCACCCCTCTGTGTAGGGAACTTTGGTCCCTGACACAGCTTCCCGTGCGGTGCGCAGTTCGAGGTGCGGCTACCGGAGCAGCACTCAGACGGGCCACACCTCGCACGCGGGGCTGCATGTTGGACGCCCATGACCTAACTTATCTTCTATATGGTCTTATCTTTACTTTCAAACAACTTGCAGTATATAACTAGATATCCTGGCTTCATAATGAAGGAAGTGGGGTCATGTGGTATGCAGAGCTCTTGAACTCAAGACAGACTAATCAAGTAAACACTATACAGTATACATTGTGCATTTCCCATAAGGTACCTGTTGGCATACCAATGTCGGGTATCAGTATTTTGACCTTCCATGCAGACCCCATAGACTTGTGTGAGAGGAGAGACCCTCGCTGTCTCCGTTTCACAGCCTCTTCATTTCTGGATCTGAAACTGAGAAGGGGAGCTAAAAGGGCAGTGCAGACTGGGTAAAAATGCAATCGGGCCCAACCACTGCTCTACCTGTCTGTCTATCTCTCTGTCTTGTAAGTCTGTTAATATCGGAATCTCTGTACCTTATCTGTCTCTTTATCCATCTTGCCTGTCTATCTCTGATGATAGCGGGGGAGCAGATGGAATTGCAATGTGAGGCAATATATAGTAAAGTTCTCCCGGGTCAAAAGTTGCCTGTCCTGCCCTATTACCAGGTGTTGGACAGAGTCTAGTGTAAGGATATTGGTACCCAAAGTGGACAGATCTTCCCTCCTTACTCACAGAGATAGGAGCTAATGTAACGCTGATAATGTTCCAGGAGGAATACTGCTATTCTTAAAATGTATTATACTTAATAAATATCACGTCTACCATCCCTCGACACTCCAGGGATTAACCATGCTTATTCTCGTAATCATAATTAGTAGGTTTATGGATTATGGTAAATAGGGGGCTAGCAATTAATTATTATTTTTTTTAAGATTTTAATTCCACACTTAGATCATCATTTACATAAGTCCTGGTTCCATGCACAATTCTTTTTGTAAAAGCACATATTCATGTAAAATGTTGCATTGTTTATGAATTTTGGGGAATTAACCCCTTAGTGACAAGACAATTTGACCTTGAGACAAGGGCTGTTTTGACATTTCTGGGGTGTTTGTGTTTAGCTGTAATTTTCTTCTTTCTCACATACTGTACCTGCACACATTATATGTTGTGTTTATCGTCATAAGAAGGGCTTTCATTTGATACAATTATGTTTATCATATCTTATAATTTACTATAAAAAAAATCTTAAAATATGATGAAAAAAAAAAAAAAACACTTATTCTAACTTTGACCGAAAATATAATTTACACAAATACAATCATTAACAAAGACCCCATCTAAATAGTTTCTAAATGTTGTCCCGGGTTCAGAAATATGCTTGTTTCCATGCTTTTCTGCAGTTCTTTGCGAGTTATGAAGCAAAACCCAAAAATAGTGTTTTTTGTTTTTTTCCTATATTGACCTTTTGACCCCAACCTGAACCCTACATTTAACCCCAACTCTATCCCTTATGCTAACACTTAATATATTTTAATTTGTATTTCATTGTAACCCTATCCCTTATGCTAAACCCTAATTTAATTGTAACTCTAGCTGCTATTCTAACCCTAACCCTAGATTTCAGCTAATTAAGTTTCTTTGTTTCATTGCAATGTTGCTGAATACCTCTAGGGGCAGTCAAGCAACATATTCAGAGCGTCATAAGTGAATTTTTTTTCACTTCCAAAGCACTGACCACAAGAGGGCAATGCCATATTATGGCACCCACGATCGCTTCATGGCATGATCTTTGGTGCCCCAGAGCAGCACTGTCAGAATGGTTTTCGCAATCGTTTATCGCGAAAACCGCTCATTGTCAGTCACGTCCATTGTTGGGAACGAAGACGTGCCTGAGAAGTCCATTGTCACAAAGGGGTTAAAGGGCAACTGTTGGCAAAAGAACATGCATGTGGTGGTGTTATTTATATTGAAGACACACATGGGAAAAGTACCTGATGGAGTTATCCTCATGTGCGCCAATGCATATAACGCAAACTCCCGTCAAATGTTCTGTGTGCCGGTGCCCATCTTCCTGGCTCCTCCTGTGCACAGTCACCATTACACAAATTACATGGAGATGGCTGTTTTTTTTTTATGGCATGGTCAGTAGAACATCATTAAATGGTCCCCCACAAACCCCAGTGAATGTCCTGACCCTGCGATGGGGATCTCCCCACTAAACAGTGAAGTGTGGTGAATTATAAGATAAATCACTTGTAAAGGGCAACTCCAGCCTACATATTTAATGTATGTATGTGGTGGAGTGTGTTGCATTAAACATTCCCTATTGTATTTTATGCCAGTTGTTGGAGCTCTATATGTGAGTTCTAAACATAGAGCTCTGGGGGAATTGAACACAGGGCTTCCGCCATTGAAGATGTTGGAGGAAGCATTGTGACCGCTATGCATTACCGGCACTATTTGTGCAGCCCCCTAAACACCATGTGGGTTACATAGGTGATCCAGAGCCACTTAGGGAGCCCCTGTACCCCAGGGGGCAATTTATTATAATATGGGGAGACCTGGGCTACTTGCCTTGGCCCCAGCCCCCATGTAGGTAAAAAGGGTCTGGGAGCCTTTTGGATAGTTTCAGCCCCATTTATGTATGGGACCAGCAGAAGTCCGTAGGCCCCAAGGGGATATTCGTCTTTTTTATTATTCGAGTTCCCGAGGACCAATCAGCAGTTGAGCTACTATCCCCTTTAATCTACTGACCAATCCCCATACGAGCTAGGTTTTTCCCCTGTCAGCGGTTAATTTGAACGGACCAATCCCACTCCTTCCTACTCTCCGCTAAGCCCTTTTAAGGAATGCGACGGTTGACACACCGGGACAGTGAGGTGGAGAGGGGCACCAGGACGGGGAGTGATTTAAGCCCTTTGGGGGGAGGGCATATAAATACAGAAACAAATAAAATAAACATAATACAAACAGTAACCGGATTAGTGGTGGTTCCGGTACTGTATTTCTCTTTAAAATGCTTTCACTTGATCTTACAATTAATTGTGACTTCATTTTTTGCTGATAGTTGTCATTGGTTAACCGCTAAACTTAGATGTCGACGATTTCCTAATGACTTGCCACCAGGGCCGCCACCAGGAATTTCAGGGCCCCTTACTGAACAAATTTTCAGGGCCCCTTACCTCCCCCCCCCAACAATATCTCCCACTCGCCCCACCTACCCTCAAAAGCATGTTATCCCAGTCTAGTGTAATATGCAGGGTGGTTGGAAGCAGTTGGTCAATATTCCAGTAATATTTTGAAACTCAATAAGTCAGTATTTAGCCATATATGCCATTATTTTGTCATTTAATATGCCAGTATTTTGCCCCTCAATATGGCATTCTTTTGCCATTTAATATGCCAGTATTTTGTCCCTCAATATGCCAGTATTTTGCCCCTCAAAATGACATTCTTTTGCCCCTCAATATGCTATTCTTTTGCCATTTAATATGCCATTCTTTTGCCCCTCAATATGCCATTCTTTTGCTATTTAATATGCCCGTCTTTTGCCCCTTAATATGCCAGTCTTTTGCCCCTCAATATGCCATTCTTTCCCCATTTAATATGCCATTTAATATGCCAGGATTCTGCCCCTCAATATGCCAGGATTTTGCCCCTCAATATGCCAGGCTTCTGCCCCTCAATATGCCAGGCTTCTGCCCCTCAATATGCCAGGATATTGTCCCTCAATATGTCAGGATTTTGACCCTCAATTTGCCCGGATTTTGCTCTCAATATGCCAGTATTTAGCCCCTCAATATGCCAGGCTTCTGCCCCTCAATATGCCATGCTTCTGCCCCTCAATATGCCAGGATATTGTCCCTCAATATGTCAGGATTTTGACCCTCAATTTGCCAGGATTTTGCTCTCAATATGCCAGTATTTAGCCCCTCAATATGCCAGGATTCTGCCCTTCAATATGCCAGGATTCTGCCCTTCAATATGTTAGGATTTTTTTTTTTTTATCCTGGCGTGACCCCGGCCCGCTGGGCCCCCTGGACCCGCCTGATGGCGGGCCTGCTTGCCGCTTATGTTCACCATCCACTGTTCGCTGATTTTGTACAATGTTTTGAACTATTAACACAATAGCATGTTTGCCACTTCATCTAGTGGGTCAGCGGCTATGCCTCCATAAGTAATTTGGGTTGTGGATTACTAGAGTTATCCGGCTCACTGAGATATATGCATAATTGCTTACAGGAAGGGGATCCTGGCCTTTTCCCGTTGTCAGGGGTTATCTGCATACAAGAATTAGTTTTTCGCTTTATATTTGACAATCTATTTATTGCTCCTATTAATGACTGCAAGCTGCTACATTGCAGTTCCTCTCACCCTACAGTTTAATTAATAAACTATATAAACATACATACTTGTGAGAGTGATCACGCTTGTGTGAATTACATCTAATCTGTAGGGTCAGCTATATATTTTGTTCACTGTTCACTTTTGTAAGCCGTTATTATTTTCTTCACATATTTATTCCATTACTTGTCTTTTTCAGGTTATATATATATATATATATATATATATATATATATATATATACGGTATATACTCACACACATACTTTTTTTTATGTCTATATGAATAAATGTTAAGTTTTAACATGTAGAGGGGGGATACCTATTTTCTTCCTTTTCAGACCATTTTCCTTTAAACATTTATACTTGCGGATATTGGAGATTAAAATAACCAGGATGGGGGCTATGTACAAATATTGCCGCACAAAAAAGTGTCAGCAAGTTTCAAAACCAGAAGCGCCATGGCCATTTGTTATGTATAAAGGTGACTGCGGTGTTTTTATACATCCCGACACTTTTGTGTGCAAGAATGGATCGTCTAGTAAACATTGTTTTGGTGGATGTTATTCAACACTTCTCAGGTGCTCAGAGGAACCAGGAAGTTGGTGAATCGCTCACAGGTCATTTGTAGTTGGATGAGTTTGGAAGAACTTGACTGGCCGCACAGAGCCCTGACCTCATCCCCATCAAACACCTTTGTGCTGAGATTACAAGCCAGGCATTCTCGTCTAATGTCAGTACCTGACCTCACAAATGATCTACTGGATGAATGGGCAAACATTCCCACAGAACTATTACACCATCTTGTAAAAAGTCTTCCCACAAGTGGAAACTGTTATACTGCAAAAGGGGGGTGCATGTAGATCGTAGGTTTAGTTATATATATATAAATACGCGAAACGCGTAAAGTGTCTGTTTTACTAGACAAGCGTGTGCACTTTATACCTCCACGACTATTAAATATATATTTTTTGTACTGGATCTAAGAGTGCCGGTGTGTTTCTCGTGTTCGCAAGTGAAATTCAACCTCCCAACCGACCTGAAAAGGTTAGTGAATACCAATACATAATGTTTGAGGCGTTCTGTGGCGAAATGGGAGGTCGAATTCTACAAGGGGTGTGTTACGTTGGATGCAGAATTTTCTTTAATGAATAGCTAAAGTTATCCACAAATACACACAGGCGCACACACAGCATAGGCTTCTTACCTGGTGCTGTTGCAGCTTACCGTGTGAGGAAGGATCTCAACCAGTACGAAGAGGTTACCGAACCTTTAGCCAATAAGGAGAAGCTTCTGACCTCTCAGAGCATCAGGAGAGCCCTGGACATATAGTCCCATTGCAGGACTCTCCGGGACTTGCGGTGACCCTACCTACAACGCAGACGTTCCACCATATCCTCTGGTGTTCTGCTACACATCAGGACGGCTTGCCCACCAAAGCAGAGTATAGCATCACAACTTGGCTCTTACCGAGAACCTTGGCTTAACAGAATGGCTTTAACTTTGTTTTTCTGTGCTCAAAGCACTCGGCATAGTATGATGGGCTTCTTGTCCATTTGGTCTCATCAGCATTGATCCAATAGAAGGAAGATTGAATTGGTTGCTCCATACCCATGCAGATGGCACTACTGGGATGAAGAGGGGGAAGGAGTGTTTGTCCATTAAAAAAATAACACCGTTCATTTTATTTCATGAATGTGTGCATTATTTTTAAGAGGACAGCTGTTGTGGTACGATAACTGTATACTGATGAAATCTTTATTCTTCCATGTCCGTGTCTGGCTAAGTATATATACTGATGGGAGCGTTATGGTACCACCGCGGCTAAGATAGAAATGCAAATGGGGTGGCAAAGTTTATGTTGCAAAACAATCCTTGCACCATCCCGAAAAGAGGTGTAAGTTAGGACTTAAAAAAAAAAGTAAGTATATGTGATGTGACGTTATCAACGTGCCTGGTCTTTAAGTCTGTATGTTGGGAACAGGACATGAAACAGGACCCCCCCCCCCCCCCATTCACACACATAAAGCACATAAAGCGGGGTAGTTCTCCATTGTACATAAAACCACACATCACTTGTTTTGGATTTTTATTAATGCTGGCAGTTTTCAGATCATTAAAAGTATTAAATATGTGAAATCAAAAGATGTCCAAATACCCAGAGAGTTTTCTTAGCGCCCATTTAGCGTATATATAGCGACCCAGCCGTCATTTACCACAGCAAATAGATTAACGTTAAATAACAGACTTCAAGTAAATACCACGGGTCCGTGGCAGGTTCCAACACTTGATCCTTGTGTCATCCAGTATTTTTTCATATCAGTAGCTGAAACTTGACGTCGGAAAGATCCAGATTGTCTTTATTTAGGGGATTTCCCTTCAGGTTCACCAAGTTAAGATGTGGCAGAGAACACAACTTCCCAATAGGAACATCTATATAAAAACAAAGAAATAGAAACATGTAAAAAATATATTACATAGTGACCAGAAATCAAATACAGTCGAGCTGTTTCAAGGCCTGTGTAGGCCTGATTCCTACAGCCAAAAATTGTGTGTGTTACACACACAGGAATAAACTGCGAAAGTCAACTCATGCGGTCATTAAAAAATTAATATAGCAGCCAGAGTGGAGACAAAGATAAAAAAATATATATATATAGCAAAAGAGTTCAGGAAATCCACCAAGACAATAAGCCTGTAACAGGTAGCAGCATCCAGTCGGAGCAGCCTACAACAATATATCAATAAACATCCCTCCGTGAGACATAAATGGACTTGGAGAAAACCCTCTCTTCATTAAGCCCACGAGGGGGGAAGTGTTTGGAGTCAATATATCCAATGTAATTCCCTTCTTTTTTAAAATCCAGTAATATCAATGTAAATACTGTATAGAGTAAATAAATCACTGTTACTGTGATGTAGCTGTGATGTGAGGCATCGTTGGGAGCCTGCCGTTGGCCTGTCAGGTCTGCACACGTGTCATTGGATTACCCTTTGTGGGCGTGGGGGAATCCGAGCATGCATGGGAAGGCTATATCACAGCTTAAGGGGGCTGCACACTGAATACACTGTTATGAGATTATATTCTGGCTCTTTACTTATGTATTTGAATACATTCCCTACTTTTGCATATCTCTGTATGCACCTTCTAATTTAACTTTTCTCCATTCTGTTTAAAAAAAAAAAACAAAGAATCATATGACTTCTTAAACATATATTCTGCCTCTCATTAACGGTTATATATACTGAAACCTCCACAAACTCACATCTCAACGTTTAATCAGAAACATTTACAACAGGTAATTTTGCCTTCAATGTCAAACATACAGCAGCAAGCAGACCTCCGCAGGGATTACACAAGCACTTAACAGTGTTGAACAATCTGTAGAGGTTAAAGCAGACCGAGCCTGCCCTCTAAAAGAGGTACGTTCCACTTTTAACTTTTCTGATATGGCTCAGCCATATGTTTTTTTTTTTTTAACAAGATGCCATTAGGCTTGGATAACAAAGTATAATAGCTGTTGTGATTTTGTCTTGATGTTGGCTCCATCCCTGGCCACTAGCTTCTCTGCTGCTACATATTAGATCCTGGAAAACTAATATAGTTTGGGGGTTTTTACTAGCATCTCTATACCGAGGGATGCTTCACCTATTCTACTAACATCCGCAAACACATGTCTATACGATATCCTGTCCTGGGTAGTATCTTGTTACTAAAGGCTATGTAGACTGTGACATTGCGAGTTATGTAGACTGTGACTGTGCAGACGGGCTCAGCCGACAGCGCTAGAATTGACTTTTTTTTGTTTTTGTTTGATTTTTGAACAGGAAGACAATTTGCAAATGTGTGCATGATCTCGGATCTCAGAGCCAAGCCCACATATCATCTCTTCAGCTCTTAAAAAAAAAAAAAAAAAAAGATCCCAGGGGAGAGTCAATGAGTTGGGGATAATTGGGCTCAGAAGACCTTATGCAAAATGAAAAGTGCAATTAGCAATAGAATTGGGAGGCATTAATGAGAATAACACAGACCTGCCAACCCCCTGTGCAATTAAGTCACACATTTATTCCTCTAATAGTTGAACATATTTTGAATTAAGAAAACCGTAAATGTAGCAAAAGGGCATGGCCTATGTTTTTAAAAAAAAAAAAATCATATTAAATTCAGATTTATATGTTATCAAAGAAAAACCATATCAAAAAATTAAATAATATATACTTTGTATGAGTACAATAAAGAAAGAAATGACAGTTAAACACAAACCTAGGAATAGTATTAGGATTAACCCCTTCGTGACGTTAGGACGTACTATGCCATCCTGACTTTAAGTGCCTTAAAGTCGTTAGGACGGCATAGTACGCCCTGTACTAAACAGCTCATCGTGGCTCCCCGCGATGAGCTGTTTTCGGATCCCGCTGCAGGCACTTACAGTAGGATCCCACTTTGAGTGGCCTCAGTCTGACAGGGGAAATGTAGCCGGTGCTCATAGCGATCACCGGCTACATTTCGCCAAATTGCGCCGTGCCCGAACTTCCGGGTTCGGGCACGGCTCCGTGACGTCACATATGACGTCCGGAGGTCTCGAGATTTTTTTGCAGGTACCCACAGGTTCTGTTAAGACCCTGATCGGGTCTCTGCGAGAGTGTTCCTGGCTACCGATCACCTTGGGATCGGTGGCCAGGAACCAATCGTGACGTTTTGGTGCTTGCGTCGTTTGGGACGCAAGCACCTTGCGTCACGAAGGGGTTAATAGCTATGGATACATACAAACTAAAACATAAAGAGATTATTTTCAATGGGAAACGTGTCATTTGCAAACCAAGCTACATGTGATGTCACAGGAGACACCAAAGATACAATAAAACAAACAAACAAACATGTGCTTGCAACACTACAATCGGGAAAGGAGGGAGTGGGTTAGAATGTATACATCATTTTTCTTTGTTTTTGTTCTCTATATTTTACACTATAAACAATGTTTCTGTGAGTCCATTTAACAAGTGCATTTGTCATCTCCTACAAAAACTCAGTCCACTATGTTGAGGTAATCATTTGTTTGTTATTACTCATCTGCTTTTTTGCCCAGAGAGGCCATGTTTTTTGTATTTTTCTGACTTGTTTTCTTGAGCTATATATAATCATGTGACGCTATTTTTCCGTTCGTTTAAAGACTACAGAGGTTCTGTACAAGTAACAGGCTGCTTCCAATATTAAGCATGTTATATGTCAGGGGTAGGGTTGCCACCTTTTCTTCAAAAATATACCGGCCTTGGTACTGTCTCCATAGACTTAACATTGGCCTGATGCCAATTTTTTACCGGCCTGCCGGTAAAATACCGGCCAGGTGGCAACCCTAGTCAGGGGGGGCACCAGTTGTGACATTTTCTACACTGTATTGGGGTCTACATTAAGTAGAGTATGTACTTTATCTTTTATGCTTTCTCTACATAATGAAGAAGAAAGGATTTGCTTGAAGGGTTTGCCATACTCTTAGCCAAAAAAACTCTTAAAGAACAACTGCTGACAAAAAATGAACAAAGAGAGCTCAGTAAGGTACTTGATTTGTATTCATTTTTTAAAGCATTTCTATTTAAAATGCCTACACTATGTTTGGACAGTTGTCCTTTCACAATAAAGATTTTCCACGTTAAATATTTCCCCTGATACGTATCGTGTCCAAGTCTAATGTACTGAAGTTAACAACAACAAAGACTGGGACAATGTCATAGTGTAATCGAGATAATGAGGCTGATCAGTATATATTCCAGTATGAATAAGACACATAACTTAACACATACGTATGAAACAAGAGCAAGGACAAGAGCGAGAGGATGGGGGGGAGTCCTAATATCCATCATGACATGTTGCTTAGGCTTATGTGGCCAGTGATGAGGAGTGGGTCCAGCGGTAAGCTTCTGGCTGGCTACAAAATCCACACCAGCGGGAGAATGTCCGGGGGAGAAACATCCGCGAAGAAATTGAAACAAGACCGACAAATAGGAGGGCCCGATATGGGTTCAAAGTTGACCAACATAGGACGTCTCCACCTATTTATTATCCTTAGTCCTCAAAGTGAGCCATTTGTCCTCAAATCTGTTGAACTTGGAAGGATATGCCTCTTTCCATATTATATTGATATTCTAATTGCAGTTTTATTTCCTGCCTCCAATGTCTTGATAGGGTGATATTAAAATGGGAGATGGGCAGATATTAAGGCTATGGCTATGTCGTGCTCAATGGTTTGTTCTGTAATGTCAGATCGGACCTTTAAGACTTTCTTCCACAATGGTCTTATAACTAGACAGTCCCACCATGTGTGGCTAGATGTTCCTTGCTCCTTGTTGCTTTGCCAACATTGGTTTGAAATCGTTGGCACTAAGGTGTTTATCCAGTGATTGATCTCCTGACATCTTTTATTGAATCAGCCCAACTCTTTATGCCAGTGATTCTCAAACCTGTCCTCAGGACCCCCCAACGGTCCATGATTTAGGGATTACCCAGTTTTGTTTAAATAAGAATATGTAGAACACCTGGTGTGGCTGCTTAATGGTTAAAGACCCGGGGGGGAGTCCTGTGTGTGCAGTCAGTTGCTGGGGGGAGTCCTGTGAGTGCAGTCAGTTGCTGGAGGGGAGTCCTGTGAGTGCAGTCAGTTGCTGGGGGGAGTCCTGTGTGTGCAGTCAGTTGCTGGGGGGAGTCCTGTGAGTGCAGTCAGTTGCTGGGGGGAGTCCTGTGAGTGCAGTCAGTTGCTGGAGGGGAGTCCTGTGAGTGCAGTCAGTTGCTGGGGGGAGTCCTGTGAGTGCAGTCAGTTGCTGGAGGGAGTCCTGTGAGTGCAGTCAGTTGCTGGGGGGAGTCCTGTGAGTGCAGTCAGTTGCTGGGGGGAGTCCTGTATGTGCAGTCAGTTGCTGGGGGGAGTCCTGTATGTGCAGTCAGTTGCTGGGGGGAGTCCTGTGAGTGCAGTCAGTTGCTGGGGGGAGTCCTGTGAGTGCAGTCAGTTGCTGGGGGGAGTCCTGTGTGTGCAGTCAGTTGCTGGGGGGAGTCCTGTGAGTACCATGTAAGTGCTGGGTTAAGTCCTGGGTGCTGGGATAAATAAAGTGAGTTAAATCTGGGTGCTTGAGCAACTCCTGTGAGCACAATCTGGGTTAAGTCTTGGGTGCAATGTGGCAAGTGATTTAGGGGCAATGTGACAGTGTGGGATGTGATGTGGGGACAATATCATTAAATTAGAGGTGTTGCCTATAATCAGGACAAAAAAGTTTATTCCAACAGGATCTTCCTAAGTATATGGGACTTATGGGAACTAAGATATACCTTGTCTGCCTAACTATGAGCTGTTCTGTATAACTAAACAGCAAACAAGGGTGATAGGTGCGCTGGAGGTCTTACACACACAGAAATATGTATATGACAAAAAACGTATAATTGCCTTAAAAATCAGTCAACTTCACAAGCTGAGGATATAGGTGATCTCATCAGGCTCGGAACATAGGGAGACAGAGAAAAACAAAGAACATAGTGCAACTCTATATTCAGTGTAGAAACTTATAAAGTGAGGTGGTGAATTGCACTCACAAAAGTGGATAAGAAAAAGAGCTTATCTGATCCAAATGAGATGATTCCTTCGATTCTTCTTACTCAGTGACCATATGTAAGTATGATGGCAAAGAAGTGAAGATAAAATCAGTATATGATAAAATACAAAAAGCTTTAATAAAACATAGTATCTTACATATATGGAATGGTAAAAACAGCGCTGCAGATCTTCCTTTTCAGGCAGCAAAATAGTCCACAGGTCTGCAGTTAGAGAAAATCCAAAACTTTTCAGCAAGGCTGGAACTGGATTAAGATCAATCAGTGGTGTACAGTGGGTCACGCAACGCGTTTCGCCTTTTCTCAGGCTTCCTCCTGGCGTGTGACCACTGTACTATGTGAATTCCTTAAATATCCGAAAATCGCGGGCTTTACTTCCGGGTGCGTGACGTCATGGCGACTCCGTCGCCGCGCGTGATCTTCTTCCAAAACATCGCGAGATTCGGCCGTCGGCCATTTGGTTGGCTTGGTTGGCAACATAATAAGCACATAGAATATGCATAGGAAAGAGAAAAACGATTTTACAGTCTACCTGAAGACTTAATGTTCTTATTTAAAAAGCATAATGTACTTTAGCTTTTTGCTATATGCATATATATGCAACAAAGATATATTATAAATATCTTTATATAAAAATAAGATTATTATTAATAGTTATAAAAATATATATAAAAAGCTGAAAAATATAAAAAAAAAAATATATATATATAAAATAGGGGTGTTTACTGTATATATTATGGACATTTTCTAACATCAACCTTACATTGCCAAATGGGGTTATATTATGTATTGTCTTGTAACCATATTGTAGTGAGCTTAAAGCTAACGTACATATGCACATCAAAACCCCACACAGATCATATGTATATCTTAACACGCAGGGAAGATAGAAAGAGCCAAAGAGAGAAATCGGAGGCTTATTTTACAAAAAATTATGCAGATCGAAGTCTGCATTGAGACCCTTTGGAAGGAGGGTATCTATGTTAAAAACCCATTTCATTTCGATCTTTCCCATTTCTTTGATGTTATCCCCTCCCCTCCAATATTTTTTTACCTTGTCAATTGCCCAAAATTTAAGACCTTTTGGGTTCTTGTTGTGCTTTTCTAGAAAATGTTTGGAGAGGGCGTGCTGGGTAATGCCTTTCCTAATGTTTCTAACATGCTCACCCATTCTTTTTTTGAGGGTTCTTGATGTTCTGCCGATATATTGTAGCCCACATGGGCATTCGGCAAGATTGGAGGGGAGGGGATAACATCAAAGAAATGGGAAAGATCGAAATGAAATGGGTTTTTAACATAGATACCCTCCTTCCAAAGGGTCTCAATGCAGACTTCGATCTGCATAATTTTTTGTAAAATAAGCCTCCGATTTCTCTCTTTGGCTCTTTCTATCTTCCCTGCGTGTTAAGATATACATATGATCTGTGTGGGGTTTTGATGTGCATATGTACGTTAGCTTTAAGCTCACTACAATATGGTTACAAGACAATACATAATATAACCCCATTTGGCAATGTAAGGTTGATGTTAGAAAATGTCCATAATATATACAGTAAACACCCCTATTTTATATATATATATATTTTTTTTTATATTTTTCAGCTTTTTATATATATTTTTATAACTATTAATAATAATCTTATTTTTATATAAAGATATTTATAATATATCTTTGTTGCATATATATGCATATAGCAAAAAGCTAAAGTACATTATGCTTTTTAAATAAGAACATTAAGTCTTCAGGTAGACTGTAAAATCGTTTTTCTCTTTCCTATGCATATTCTATGTGCTTATTATGTTGCCAACCAAGCCAACCAAATGGCCGACGGCCGAATCTCGCGATGTTTTGGAAGAAGATCACGCGCGGCGACGGAGTCGCCATGACGTCACGCACCCGGAAGTAAAGCCCGCGATTTTCGGATATTTAAGGAATTCACATAGTACAGTGGTCACACGCCAGGAGGAAGCCTGAGAAAAGGCGAAACGCGTTGCGTGACCCACTGTACACCACTGATTGATCTTAATCCAGTTCCAGCCTTGCTGAAAAGTTTTGGATTTTCTCTAACTGCAGACCTGTGGACTATTTTGCTGCCTGAAAAGGAAGATCTGCAGCGCTGTTTTTACCATTCCATATATGTAAGATACTATGTTTTATTAAAGCTTTTTGTATTTTATCATATACTGATTTTATCTTCACTTCTTTGCCATCATACTTACATATGGTCACTGAGTAAGAAGAATCGAAGGAATCATCTCATTTGGATCAGATAAGCTCTTTTTCTTATCCACTTTTGTGAGTGCAATTCACCACCTCACTTTATAAGTTTCTACACTGAATATAGAGTTGCACTATGTTCTTTGTTTTTCTCTGTCTCCCTATGTTCCGAGCCTGATGAGATCACCTATATCCTCAGCTTGTGAAGTTGACTGATTTTTAAGGCAATTATACGTTTTTTGTCATATACATATTTCTGTGTGTGTAAGACCTCCAGCGCACCTATCACCCTTGTTTGCTGTTTATGTATATTTTTTCACGTGTGTTTGCAGAGATACACACAGGTTGGTGCTGCTTGGTCACAGATCTAGCGCTGAATTCTACCCCTTGTTTCAACTGTTCTGTATAACTGCATGCTAATGGGAGTTATACTGTACCACATCTGTGCATTGCTAACTATAGACTGAGCTGACTATATGTCCACTGAAATGGTAACCCTGCATTGAGGGGGCGGCAAAGTCCATCTTCGCCTAGGGTGACAAATATCCTTTCACCAGCCCTGGCTCCAGTCGCCATAGAGAGCCCCTCGTTTTGGCATGGGATCAGCAAGGGGGGGGGGGACCTTAACTAGGTCGGGTACACGTTGGGTTTACTTAAAGGTCCCGGGACATGTATTATTTAACCCTTGTTTCCTTCAAGAAAGCAAGGGTTAAACAAGGTTTAATGTTCCTTTACGTATCAAGAGAAGCAGCCTACAATGAATGGGCATTTAAATTACAAATTGAAAGCTACATCCAAAATGGATTGATTGCAGAAAAGGTAACTTACAAAACCGTGGAAATTATTCAAAGAAGAGCTTTTAGTATAACTCACGGTAATTAGATGAAGATTCCAATTTCAGCACTAATCTGTGCATCAAATAATAGAGGAAAAAGTTTTAACACAGTATAAAAAAAAGACTTCTAGCAACTACTGTGTAAATATAAGGTATCCTGGCATGCCTGGGTTTATTCGTTGTGAAATCAGTAAAAGTATGTTTAATGTGTACAGAAATAGAGGTCCTCTGTATAGCTCTAACAGGGGCAGACATCTTGGACGAGATAAAGGAAGATATGATAGAAATATGTTTCTAAACATGTGAAGTTGACACAGTAGTTGGAGGGAGCGAGCAGACACAAGATGTCGGCACTGTAGTAGAAGAAGTAGCACAGAACATGCTGAAGATTTATAGGTAAGTTGTTTGTTCCAGCACATTACGCCAGGACAAAAGGTAAGTGTTGGAGGAACTCTTTAATATGACAGATTTGTATTTTTAGGCTTTAATCCCTCTTGGAAGCAGTGTTGTGCCAAACAATAGGTAACAATAATTATTAATTGTAAAGACAAAGCGCTCAGTTTGCTAATTGAAAGAAAGACCTTGTTCTGATCCACAATCTGTCAACTGAGACAATTCTGAGTAGATATGGGACATTTGCATCTCTTGGGTGAGACAGAATTATTGCACAAGCCTTAGCTATCATACGGCTACCTTTTTTGCATGCTGCAGTTTGGGCAGAAATTAATAGAAAAGTATCGGGACTCTGGATACAACAGACAAGGCTGCACTTCTGTAGAAAATGCTATAATATTTTTTTTTTCAGGTCTGAGTAAAATAAATGCAGAATAAAATCACAATGCTTTTGTCACAAGCTGCCACAGAACTATACCTACTGAAACATATAAATATCCACCCAATAATTAAAAAAAGATAAAAACACATAACCCTATCAATCCCTTAGATGTATGGAATCAGATAAGTTTCTAAAAGCTTAGCAGAAACGAATGTAAAAAATAAATGTGAAACACGAAGGATCCTACATGTAGAAGGGACACAAATCTCTTATACCCGAATGGGTTAGCAAAAGTCTGTGCCGATTATTTAAAGATAGCATGCAAAACAGAAACTGGATATTATCAGATTTGTAAATGTATTTCTGTAGTTTATGCTTAAGATAAGGAAAGAGCTAACATTGTAATGGTTATAATCCATAGTCTGATATGCTTGCTGTATGTAATAGAAGTGAATTTAATACCTGGGGGGTCAAGCGGCCAGAAACTTCATGTTGCTTCAAACAGGTCTCCACCCCCATCCGAGGGGGACGGGTCAATACCAGAAAACATTGAGAATCTAAAGTCACCCCCATTGCGCAGCTTCAAATGTCTCCATAATGATAGATCCGATATGTGCTCTCGAATCCGTCCCTTCACCTTGTCCATCCAATGTATTGTGTGCCACCCTTTCCACGTGTACTGAGATAGATGACACACTGTGTGGCACAATTAATGTGTCGCTGAGTTTTGAACTGACTTGACCCATTCCGAAATTACATATGTGTAGAAAGAGGCGTCTGTATATATATCGAAATTAGTTGTATAATTATATGGTGCTGCAGACACTAGTGTTAACCCCAGGACACATATAGACTTGTCTCATCAGAGATAAGTATATCTATTCACAAATGGACATTGATTGGATTCTGGGCAAGTATATTCTAGGGCCCCCTGGACACTCCAACTCCCCCCCTCTGCTTGACATGCAAACACACACACGATTATACAGAGCACTTGTATTGCAGAGTATAATGTTATTTGGAATAAAATGGGACTATTTTGCCAATAATCAAATGAATGTAGACAATTATTACCCATCTGTTTAGCTTCAGCCGCGATAGACAGGCGACAATCTGTTAGAAATTCATGCGGTGTAAAAGAAAGTATCATACAGTAATCAGATGTCAGAACCAATTTTGACGGCAAGTTACATAATCTCAAAATGTCCTTCTTTTTTTTTAATCCTTTTACAGCCTGACTCTAAATTTCTCATTAAGTATCAAGAGAAGCAGAATCCAATGAATCCTGGGAGTTTAGTTCAAACTGAAAGCTACATCCAAAATGTATTGATTGCAGACAATGTAACTTACAAAGCCCTGAAAATTATTCAAAGGAGGGCTTTACTACAGGTCGCGGTAATTACAGATGAAGATTCCAACTGCAGCATTAAATCTTATACCGTAGCAGAGCTTTCACCCCTCGGATGTGGGTAGTGGGCCCCTAAGGCAGCTTCTCTGGGGCCCCAGGAGTAACTGGCCCTGGGTCAGCTGCACGTTTTTTCCGCATTAAAGACTGCCCAGCTGGTTACCTACTATATGGTATATGATTTTTTTCCTTCACTATGAAACTATATTACCCAGTGTCTCTTTTGGGGACAAATGTGATGCCATCATCTAGGATGTGACAATAGGTTTTATCAGAGCACAACAATGTAAGAAGTTTCTTTACAATACATGTAATCTTTGCATACTCCAGGTCAGTAGTGTATCTTCCACAAGGCAGACAAGGCACTCGCCTAGGGCGGCACTCTCCTAGGGCGGCACTCTCCTAGGGCGGCACTCTCCTAGGGCGGCACTTTGCCAGAGGGTGTTAAAGCACACTTCTGGTGCGTCAAACATTTTCGTTCCCTTCCCCACTGTTCAGCAAGCTTTAGCTCCTTCCAATTAATCTGGGTGATGGGGGCATGTAATGGACGTGATGGTGGCATGTAATGGGGTGATGGGGCATGTAGTGGGTGTGCAACGTGGGTGATGGGGCATGTCGTAGTTGTGCAACATCGGTGGGGGGGTGCCCAAATCTTTTCTGCCTAGGGCAGCACAAAACCAAGATACACCACTGTTCCAGGCTATACGGTGTGGTACATTACATTATTCCCTGCTGGATCGGTATCATTATTGATGTCAACCAACCATCACTTTTATCAGTTCTATATGAGACTTTCTATTTGCCAACCCATGAGCCCTGTTAAAATCACTATCACTATATTCCCTCTGCCTGAATCTTTCCTTAAAGGGACTGTATCCCCTAAATACTGTGAAGATAGAGAATAAAAAATGAGCTATACATTATATGAGGAGAATTTCAAATAAACGCCTGAATTAGCAGAGAAATAGGTATTAAATGTGCCTGGGTAGTCTGCTGCTTATGACATCACCTGTGGATTCAAATGCAAATGACACATCTTAACCTCCCCAAAAAGCTTGTCTGTGCCATCTTTACCCCAAACAGTCCCATACATGCAGTTATGCACATGCACATACGGTCCCATACACATACAGTCACAGTTTAAGGCTATTAACATGCAGGGGTATGTTTAAAATAAAATTGTATTGGAGAACATAAAATCAATCTTCCTGTCCCTTTAATAAATGCAAATATATAGTAAAACCCTTGAATTCATTTAATCATCGCCCACCCAACACTTTGTAACAAGAACATCTTATCCTTGGATAAAACGGCAAGCATAAAACAAATATCTGAGATTAAGACAACTCCTCGGATGTCATAGGTTTACATATTAATTAGTGCTACAAAGTTAATCAACCTTGATTTTCACAGTGTGTAGGGTACCTATCTATACAAAGCAGTGATATAGTGATCTCAGATCAGTGAATAGACCCCATTCAATGCTATAAACATCTCTAACATAGACTGTAAAGCTGGCATGCATTCTGACTGCATTACTGAAGATTTTTCCAAGATCTCGTTCCACAGTACTGTATTCTATCCTTGTTCCATTATAGACCCCCTTATTTCTAATTAACAGTGGAGGAAGGGAGCAGAGGGGACATTTTTCTACATACTGTAATATAAGTTATACAAGAGAGACCATGCAGGAAAGGTAAGCGGCTCAGCTGTATTAGAAGCAAGGCAGATATTATGTTCAAGTCTTCTATTTTATTGCCACAGACTTAGTTATGGGACATACCCATGGGAGCATCGTGATGTTCTATGCTGAAAACTCTTCATTTGTCTAATGTTATTGTATAATATTACCCCCCTTTGGAATTTGGTTGTTTTTATCATGACATGGTAGCTTCAAACATCAGGGACATGTATTCGCCTAGAAATAACTGACTTAAAACTAGACTGTGGGTCAGAAATAATGGCCACAGCACTTTATTTAAATAGTCATTGCATTATATTTATAACATTCCATAACATATACCAGTATTACACAATAACTAACATTATATTCCATATAACATCAGAAAACCATCCAAGCATGCACGAGTATCCAGGTGGCTGCCGAATGACTTTCGTGTTCCGGGCATTTACCAATGCCCCCACATATCCTGAGGTTCGAGGTACCACTTTCCCCTCGAACCTCCCACCAGAGTCTTGATTGACTCCCCCCATTCCGTTCCTCCCTTAACCCTCCTAGATACTCGGCAAGCTTCCGCCAAAGCTGTGACATGAAGATAAAAACACACTTAACATAAAAAAGAAAGGGAGGGTGGGTGGGACAACAGGTAGGGGATCCTATCATTTAAAATGGCTGACTAACTTCCTGTTCCCTAACTTTTATAACTTCCCAACTCCTTTCACTATTCCACTAAAAGGCTGGACATGTCCCCTCAGCACCCTGTCATGACCGCCCCTCCCCGACCCTGTCTGGGGGCTACATGAAAGACCAAAGGTTTAAATCGTTCTAAATCCTCTAGAATAGATATTTCAAAAAGTTGAACTGCGCCAGATTTATAATGACCAGGCTAAAAGGAGGACTAGCGTGGCGTGCTTGAATTCAGAGAAGCGTTGCAAGGTAATTTGGGATTGTTTCGGAAATATTTCTCTAGAGTCAAACTTCTTGAAAATCTTTGTATATCTGTGTATTGAATTTATTCAGAGTCCTATGTGGGGCAAATATTTATTTTTGTATACATGTACATTTTAAATTAATGTGTAGCTCCTTGCACCAATCCTCTACTTAACATCATCACAGGAAAGATCATTAGCGATCACACTGCCTGATTATCATATCGTCAAGTGGTATCTGGAGGATTATCAGATTATGTTTCCTAACCAGCCAAATCAGTAGCTGGAATCTGCGTTGAAATAAATGCGCACGGAATATTTTATAATTACCAAAAAAATCTACAAATGTAAGAAATAAATAATAACAATATTTCTGTCCATTCTATTTTGTTTTTTTGTTTCTGGTTTGTCTCTGTTTTGGGAAAGCAGTAAAAAATAATAATAAAATGTGTTCTAAACATGTTTGTACCTTATAAAACATGGACATTAGCCAATGAGTTTAGGTTCATGTAACAACCGGATAATTATATTATTAGGATATATTACTAAAAATGTGTTAGTCATACACTAGCTATACAATTATAATTAATGCTGTACAAAGTACATTATGAACCCTGTTTGCTCTGTATAGCTCTACTGGGGGCAGACATGTTGTTTAGAATGTTTAGTCACATGGGTCAGAGCTTCCTTCATCTGACCCAAGATTCTAAACAACATGTCCGCCCCCCGAGAGAGCTATAAAAAAAAACAGGGCTCACGAAGGTGGTTTATTTGTATTCTTTAGTTAAAGCTTTTATATTTAAAACATCTACGATCTTTCAATTACAGATACGTTTTTCCACATCTGAGCACTGCCCAGGAGTACTGTCTGTGTTATACACCCAAGTTAGTGGTGAATTGTGGAATAAAATTAGTCCAAGGTCTCCTAACAGGGGAAACAAAAATAAACATTTACCACACCATAAATTGCATTTAACCTCTTCATGGTGCTTCCGTCCCAAACGTCACGATTTGTTCCTGGCCACCGATCACAAGGTGATCAACACTATGGCAGAGACCCAATCAAAAAATCATGAGATCTCCAGACGTCACATGTTATAAGCCAATAGCATTACATGGCTATTGGCTTTCTATAAACGAAATAGAGTCCCCATTCATACGAATAGGTCAATTGACCTATTCGTATGAATGGGGACACTCACCCACATTTTACTTCATTTTGCAGCCCTCTAGCCCTTTCCAGGACTTTTTTAGAGGCATTTTAGTGGCCAAAAGTTTGTGTCCCCATTGACTTCAATGGGGTTCGGGGTCAAGTTCGAGCACGGACCTGGACATTTTTTCGAAGTTCGACCGAACCAGCCGAACCCGAACATCCAGGTGTCCGCTCAACTCTATTAGCTAGGTGATACATAATAGCTACTGTAATTATATAGTAAGCCATACATCTATGGTGATTCACTGCATCTTCCAAGAGTATATACTAAGCAAGATTTAGATGGTGATACAGTGGAGTTTCCTAATGTGTCTATAGTTAAGCAAACATGAATAACATCATGGGAGACTTTTGGTAGGCTGGGCATAATGGGAGTTCACCATTAATATTTTTATTCCACTGAGCACCTTCAACTGTATGTGTCTGTGATATACTGCCTTAATCACCTCACCCTCGTTACTGCATATATGTTAAAGAACTATAAAGACATTCGGATAGTTCAATAAAAATCACTACGTATCAAATTATTTACTATCTATATGCTTTTTTATTTCCTTTGACAGTCTATGCTTCACTCCATTAGCAATTTCGCAAAGAGGATTTCCTTTCTAACTGATTGAAACGTCTTTTATCCCCTCTTGGTAAGCAATTATATGCAAAATAGTTTTATAAGCTAATGCATCAATGTTTAAAAATCATTATTAAATGGTTTGTCTACTGTGAGTCTCTCGATTTGTGTCATTCTACAATACACTGAGCCAACAACTTGGCTGCAAATGGGTTAAAAAAAGGATATGGGGTTTAGTAAACACGAGAAGACTCAACACATCTAATAGCTGATAGCATATATATTTGTAGAACAATATACATGTTAATGGATACATTGCGGATGATTTCTCTTCTAGGAAAACCCATTCCATCAATTTGGTGAGTGCACATAATCACTACAATATGTATTTCATAATGACATGGTTCCTGTATTACTCCATGTATCATATACCCAACAATCTGGTTTAGAATGGAAAGGGACAATTTCCGATGGCAATCCATCTACCAGCTCGGAGCATATGTAAAGTAGCAAGAAAACCAAACAAAACACACACACACACACATATATAGACACATCTCCATCGACACGTTTATATTATATGCCATGGGGAAATTAGAATAGAAGACTTTCATGTGTAACAAACATTGACATGGATTTGATGAAAGCCTATAACAGTTGTTTAAACCAACAGACAAAACATACAACAAGTACATTATCCATTCACATTCCATTTAAACCAGTGGTGGATTTGAGAAGAAGAAGAAGAAGATTGCACACCATTAATAGTGAACAAGACCTTTCCATCTATTTGGTTGGTCTAGATATGTCAACGTCTTCCTCTAAGCTAACATTTATCTATATAGTGCCAACAATGTACGTAGTGGATACGTTGGAACAACCTGATACTCAAGATAGAGAGCCGTGCTCGCAAGCTAGAGGGAACAATTACAACAACCAACCTATTATCTAAAGGTATATAAAAATACACACAATGACTACATTAGGTGTTGAAGATAATTTCACTTCTGGCAGAATGATGAAACGATTTATTCACTACATTTCTTTTTTTCTTTTCTCCTTTTCTGTTCACATAGCTTGGCACATAGACATTTGTTGGCCCAATCTTTGTGCGTATACATGATAGATATAGTTCCTTTTCCTATAACCAGTTCATTTACTATCTCACTTCCCTTCTCCCTTCGTTCACATTCTAGAACACATGAGTACTCTCTTGTCCCTCTGTTCACATTCTAGAATACACAGAGTACTCTCTTCTCCCTTCATTCACATTCTAGAATACACTAAGTACTCTCTTCTCCCTTCATTCACATTCTAGAATACACTGAGTAGTCTCTTCTCCCTTCATTCACATTCTAGAATACACTGAGCCAAGATCTTGATTGAGAATGGAAGAGGAGGTAGCAAACACTGGATGTTTCAGTTTATCTACTAACGTAGAACATGTATATGCCAGAAAAATATAAATAGTATTTTATTTCTAGCACTAATACAAAGCACTGTCTATGGCTTTGGTGATTGCCTGTAACTCTATAAATATATTCAGTATATTTAAATCTACAACGAGTTTCGACTCCACACAGATCCGTTATGAAGATCTTGATAACCGTTCCATGAGGAGCCGAAACGTTGATCAAATTATACTGAATCCTATAGACTAAACCCTTCGAGTGCGTGGAATTTTTGGGATTTTCACTGTAGTTGGCGACACTGCCATATATCTATATCTTGATCCATGCACTCCAGACTAAGGGAGTTATATGCCCCGGTGCAATCCTGGCAAGAAGAAAAGGGACTTGTAAATTATGAAGAACTATAGTAACTATATACAGTGGGTATACAGTAAGACCACCCACAAATCAACAGACGCCGGAACACGAAAAAGTGTGAGAAAAATGGAGTGGATGGGAGAGAGAATGGTCATGGATCACCATGGATACCAGGGAGACAATCAGAGCGGAGGCGGCAACCTCTGGAACTGTGCACAAAGACAAATACTGCCTCGAGCGCAGAGAACGAGAAACAAACATTTACAATACAGAAGCATCTGCTCAGGAACAGTGCAGGGGAAGAGACAGGCACACATATATACATATACTCCTTCACATTACATGCTCCACTAAATGGAAGGCCTGGGTGAGAAAACTCAAGGTTATGAATGACCCAATCTATCATTTCTATTCACTGATGATGTTATGTCCTATACACTGATGAGGTTGTGTGCTATACACTGATGATGTTATATCCTATACACTGATGATGTTATGTGCTATACACTGATGAGGTTATGTCCTATACACTGATGATGTTATGTCCTATACACTGATGATGTTGTGTCCTATACACTGATGATGTTATGTCCTATACACTGATGAGGTTATGTCCTATACACTGATGATGTTATGTCCTATACACTGATGAGGTTATGTCCTATACACTGATGATGTTGTGTCCTATACACTGATGATGTTGTGTCCTATACACTGATGATGTTTTGCCCTTTTACGCTGATGAGGTTATGTCCTATACACTGATGATGTTATGTCCTATACACTGATGATGTTATGTCCTATACACTGATGATGTTATATCCTATACACTGATGATGTTATGTCCTATACGCTGATGATGTTATGTCCTATACACTGATGATGTTATGTGATATACACTGATGAGGTTGTGTCCTATACACTGATGATGGTGTGTCCTATACACTGATGAGGTTGTGTGCCATACACTGATGATGTTATGTCCTATACACTGATGATGTTGTGTGCCATACACTGATGATGTTATGTCCTATACACTGATGATGTTATGTCCTATACACTGATGATGTTGTGTGCCATACACTGATGATGTTATATCCTATACACTGATGATGTTATTTCCTATACACTGATGAGGTTGTGTGCCATACACTGATGATGTTATGTCCTATACACTGATGTTGTGTGCCATACACTGATGATGTTGTGTGCCATACACTGATGATGTTATGTCCTATACACTGATGATGTTATGTCCTATACACTAATGATGTTGTGTCCTATACACTGATGATGTTATGTCCTATACACTGATGATGTTGTGTCCTATACACTGATGATGTTGTGTCCTATACACTGATGATGTTATGTCCTATACACTGATGAGGTTATGTCCTATACACTGATGAGGTTATGTCCTATACACTGATGAGGTTATGTCCTATACACTGATGATGTTGTGTCCTATACACTGATGATGTTATGTCCTATACACTGATGATGTTGTGTCCTATACACTGATGATGTTATGTCCTATACACTGATGATGTTGTGTCCTATACACTGATGATGTTGTGTCCTATACACTGATGATGTTATGTCCTATACACTGATGAGGTTATGTCCTATACACTGATGAGGTTATGTCCTATACACTGATGAGGTTATGTCCTATACACTGATGAGGTTGTGTCCTATACACTGATGATGTTGTGTCCTATACACTGATGATGTTGTGTCCTATACACTGATGATGTTGTGTCCTATACACTGATGATGTTATGTCCTATACACTGATGATGTTATGTCCTATACACTGATGAGGTTATGTCCTATACACTGATGAGGTTATGTCCTATACGCTGATGTTATGTCCTATACACTGATGATGTTATGCCCTATACACTGATGATGTTAGGTCCTATACACTGATGATGTTATGTCCTATACACTGATGATGTTATGTCCTATACACTGATGAGGTTATGTCCTATACACTGATGAGGTTATGTCCTATACACTGATGATGTTATGTTCTATACACTGATGAGGTTATGTCCTATACGCTGAGGTTATGTCCTATACACTGATGATGTTATGTCCTATACACTGATGATGTTATGTCCTATACACTGATGAGGTTATGTCCTATACGCTGAGGTTATGTCCTATACACTGATGATGTTATGTCCTATACACTGATGATGTTATGTCCTATACACTGATGATGTTATGTCCTATACACTGATGAGGTATGTCCTATACACTGATGAGGTTATGTCCTATACACTGATGATGTTATGTCATATACACTGATGAGGTTGTGTGCCATACACTGATGATGTTATGTCCTATACACTGATGAGGTTATGTCCTATACACTGATGAGGTTATGTCCTATACACTGATGATGTTATGTCATATACACTGATGAGGTTGTGTGCTATACACTGATGAGGTTATGTCCTATACACTGATGATGTTTTGCCCTTTACGCTGATGAGGTTATGTCCTATACACTGATGAGGTTATGTCCTATACACTGATGATGTTATGTGCTATACACTGATGATGTTATGTCCTATACGCTGATGATGTTATGTCCTATACGCTGATGATGTTATGTCCTATACGCTGATGATGTTATGTCCTATACGCTGATGATGTTATGTCCTATACACTGATGAGGTTATGTCCTATACACTGATGATGTTATGTGCTATACACTGATGAGGTTGTGTGCCATACACTGATGATGTTATGTGCTATACACTGATGAGGTTGTGTGCCATACACTGATGATGTTATATCCTATACACTGATGATGTTATTTCCTATACACTGATGAGGTGGTGTGCCATACACTGATGATGTTATGTCCTATACACTGATGAGGTTGTGTGCCATACACTGATGATGTTATGTGCTATACACTGATGAGGTTGTGTGCCATACACTGATGATGTTATGTCCTATACACTGATGAGGTTGTGTGCCATACACTGATGATGTTATATCCTATACACTGAAGAGGTTGTGTGCCATACACTGATGATGTTATGTCCTATACACTGATGAGCTTGTGTGCCATACACTGATGATGTTATGTGCTATACACTGATGAGGTCGTGTGCCATACACTGATGATGTTATGTCCTATACACTGATGATGTTATATCCTATACACTGATGATGTTATGTCCTATACGCTAATGATGTTATGTCCTATACACTGATGATGTTATGTGCTATACACTGATGATGTTGTGTGCCATACACTGATGATGTTATATCCTATACACTGATGAGGTTGTGTGCCATACACTGATGATGTTATTTCCTATACACTGATGAGGTTGTGTGCCATACACTGATGATGTTATGTGCTATACACTGATGATGATGTGTGCCATACACTGATGATGTTATATCCTATACACTGATGAGGTTGTGTGCCATACACTGATGATGTTATGTCCTATACACTGATGAGGTTGTGTGCCATACACTGATGATGTTATGTGCTATACACTGATGAGGTTGTGTGCCATACACTGGTGATGTTATGTGCTATACACTGATGAGGTTGTGTGCCATACACTGATGATGTTATGTCCTATACACTGATGAGGTTGTGTGCCATACACTGATGATGTTTTGTCCTATACACTGATGAGGTTGTGTGCCATACACTGATGATGTTATATCCTATACACTGATGAGGTTGTGTGCCATACACTGATGATGTTATGTGCTATACACTGATGAGGTTGTGTGCCATACACTGATGATGTTATGTCCTATACACTGATGATGTTGTGTGCCATACACTGATGAGGTTATTTCCTATACACTGATGAGGTTGTGTGCCATACACTGATGATGTTATGTGCTATACACTGATGAGGTTGTGTGCCATACACTGATGATGTTATTTCCTATACACTGATGAGGTTGTGTGCCATACACTGATGATGTTATGTGCTATACACTGATGAGGTTGTGTGCCATACACTGATGATGTTGTGTGCCATACACTGATGATGTGTCCTATACACTGATGATGTTGTGTGCCATACACTGATGATGGATCTAGACAACTGGATGGTAAATGGAATAAGGAAAATAGAAACATCATAAATAATAATATAATCAAAGCGTTTCAACACATGCGAAAAGAATTTAAGCTCCCAAAAGAGGAAATGTTCTCTTATATAAGAGTACGCCACTTTCTCACCAAAACTAGATTAAGAAATACACCAAAGGAAATAGAACTCTTTAGTAAGATTAAAAAAAACCTCAGCATCATAAAAAAAAAATGAATCTCTAGGTGCAACCAACTCTCAAGAATGAAAAAGAAAATACAAACCCCCTACAGCCCTAAAAGCTTGGCAAGAAGATCTCGTTATAAAGATAGATGATGAAGAATGGAATAAAGCCTGCAAAGACACCAATGTGGAAATTCACTGCCTGAATCTAAGAGAAGCCTATTATAAAGTATTAAACAGATGGCACTATGATCCCGAAAACTGTCTAAAATGTGCATGGTGGACATGCCTCCAGATCAGAAAATTTTGGCACGAATTAACTGAAAAAAATCAAAACTTTAACAGGATACACATCAAAATGGAAATGGGGATCTGAAACAAACTAGATACCACAGCTCAAGGATAGACTCTTGGAACAAATGGAGACTCACTTTGGAAAACAAGCCTTGATATTTTGATGAACACACCGCCCCCTTTGTTCTTCTCTTTTTTTTTTTTTTCTACATGTTCGTTACTATGTCTATGTAAGTAGATTGATATCCATTTGTCTGTTTGTATTGTCTTTTCGTATACGATAAAAATAAAGAGATTATATATAGAAATTGACGCTGGGCAAAGAGACGCATTTATTCCAACAATATACATATTTTAAAATAAAATAATATAAGTAATGTAGTTCGATCAATTATTGCTTTTTGTTTACTTGGTAAGTGCATAAATGTTAAAGGATAACTGTCGGCACAATATAATGTTATGTAATTGAAAGATGGCATCAAATCTAGACATCTTCAATGGTGAAAGAGTACAGATAAAGTAACCTATTGAACCCTCTTAGCTTGTGTAGCACTATCAAGGGGCGGACTTGTTGAATTATCTGTTCGTTATTTGAACACAATTTCATTTCTTTGCCAAGTTGATATACGTAGCAATTCATTATTTTCTGTATTTTCTGTTTTCTTTAGCATTCAGTTATCTAATAAACCAACATGGACAAAGAGTATCTCAGGCCAACTAACACAGAAAGACCCAACTAACTATTTATTTATTTTTATTATCTTTTTTTTTTTTTGGCTAATATAGCTTGAAATATAAGTGTCAATGGGGAAATTGATCATGGAAGAAGAGGAATGTACACCTATCAATCACTGGAAAGCCTTTTCCACCAATTTGGCAAGTGCATGTAAGTAAAAGATAGATCTTAGGGATACTGGGTTCCAAATCCATTTAAAGTTATGTATTTACTAATTATATGGTTTTCTTCAAATGTTCTGTTTTTTTTCTCAACTGGATGATTTTTACCCCAAAAAAACAAAACAATAGTTAGAAAAACATTTATATTTGCTAAGTTTTTATATGTAGAAGAACGACATATGACTAAAGACTACAGATTGTACAAGTAGTAAAGCAAATCTATCCAGCAACGCGTGTCTTGAAAGGATCTTTGGCAATCTGTGCCTAGTTAACTGCTCTGGGAAATGCTTGTTACATCTTAGAAAAACTGCTGCTATGAGACGCCTTCTGCGTATTACATAACCCTGTATAGGCTTAGGTATAAAGCTCGATGTACGGAAAAGTTCTAAAAGAGAGATGTTCCCAAATGCTTTATCACCGACCAACCAACCTATTTTGCAGAAATTCGGCCTCTCGTTACAGCCAATTTCGTCTACCCCCCCCCCCCCGGCAAATTACATGGATTTACATATAGTTTTCATCCATATTCGGATCAGGGAAATTGTCCCCTACTCAATAGGGGCTGAAATCATCCCAAATCCACTAAAACAGGCACATTTCAGGCATTTAAAATTGTCAGTTAATAATAAGCAATATGAAATTAAATATAAGACCCCTGGCCCATGTAATACTCATGGGGGGGTATTACAAGTAGCCCTGCCCCCCTTTAATAAATGGGGCTTGAGCTGGGAAAATGGTATGTAAAATACATGGGGGTCCAGGGCAAGTAGCATTGGGCCCTCCTCTATAACAACCTAAATGGTTCCCAGCCCCACTCCCATGTGTTAATGGGGTAGAGGCTTGATAACGGCCTTTTACCCATTAATACACCACAATAATTACCATGCTCCAGGGACTGGCCAAATGCTCCTGGACTCCATAATAAATAAACGAACTGCTCCGGGGCGGTCTATGTGCCCCCGGAACCAAATAAAAATATATTTAACCCTGGGTCTGGGCAATCTATGGGGAGCAAAGAGGCTGCTATTTCAGCTGCCCTAATTGAAAGTCTATTTGGATATGGAAGTTGGAGCTACCTGAGCAGACACTACAGTAATTTGTTCTGCCCACACGATACAAGGTTGCAAATCATGCATCTGCCTCCAACATTTTTGGAATCATTTTATTTGTACATACTCCAGGAACTTCTTCACCAATGCATCCATGCATGAGTTTGACAGAATAATACAATCTAAAGAATTCTAAACCATATGTCAGCGGGTAAACATTTTGTACAGTCTAGTACCTTTTTTTGTAATATTTAGCATTCTTCATTTAATACAAATTTACTGACTGTAATTGTGGATTCATTTTGCTCTACTTTTCTCCCAGTGACATATTCATCGTCTCCCCCGCTGTCCACCCATTGTTGACTTTAATATTTTGAGATGTCCCAGAGGTGAGAAACATACAACATCTTGAGAAAGGGATAAAAGCTTTCAGATATGAATTAGCCCTGACTAACTTTCTCCTGTATGTTGTACAATATTCAGCAAAGCACATCACAGCTTCCAAGAGCTAAAATATGATGCCATTTTACATACTATGAACAAAAGAAGGGGAATAAAACCCTAATTAAGTGATTTCTGAATTACGTCCCATAGGGGGAAAGTTCCTTACTAACTCGAAAAGGCAATCCAAATACTCCTGGGATCAACAAACTCTAAATGTTAATATTGAGTTTATTATTGATAGCCCTGTATGTTCTACTTTTCTAAAACAAAAAAATCCAGACACTTTTTTTAAAGGTATTTCATAGCACCACCTCTCTTGGCAGTGAATTCCACACCTTTACTGTCCTTACCGTAAAGAATCCTTTCTTTTGTTGCTTATGGGATTTTCGCTCTTCCAGTTTCAGGGACAGAGCTGTTGTTCTTTGTACATTTCTGGAGAGCTCATTATATTGGCTCTGTTTATATTGATATAATGTTATAATATCCCCTCCATGACTGTGCTTTTCTAGTATCTGCAAATGCAACTTTTCTAGTCTCCCTTTTAACCAAGATGTTCCGCCCCACACATTAATTTTGTAGCCCTACACTGCAATTTCTCTGATTCCATAATGTCCTATTTAAGGACCAACGCCCAGAATTGCACCACGTATTCAGGTTGAATTGATATTTGACATCCCTCCAGCTTGGGAGGAATTGCTCCTCTCCATCTGAGCTGCTGGTTATGTACAGCTTGATTGGCACGCCCCCAAGCGCACTAATTATGGAGTTACAACCCCAGTTCTCTCTACTGTCACAAAAGTACCAATCCGTCAAATGACAGCCCCTAAGTATTTGGTAACGAAATAATAACTTTTGAATGGTTCACAACCGGTGATGCCTTCTGCATCGTTAAAATGGTTTTAGATGTTCCCCTGTCTCTAATCTCCCACCCATGTTCATTTTCCTAATATATTTTGTTTGGTATGTTCTTTTGGGTAGCCTTGGGGTATCAGACAAGTGCAACAGCTGTGATCAGATTACTGCAGCTCACAGGAGTTTCAGTACAACATCGTCTCTTGACTTTCTCGGTCTCGGGCAGATGTAACTCCATTTTGTTTTGCTTTTATCTCTTGACTTACCTGGTCTTAAAAATAAAAAAAAAATCACTGTACTGGGCAAGAGCTGGTTTGAAGCTCCACGTGGTACGGACAAATTGCTTTGACAAATGATCCCATAACTGTATAATGATACATGAGCACTCCAGTGCAAATGTATAGAGTAGAATATTCCACGGGGGCTGTGGATCAAGGTGGATAGATCTACAAGTGTCAGTCACCATGGAGACCAAACGGAACATTTCCGCTGATTACATCACTTTTATCGTTTGCACATAATTCCCTGTGTGTATTATGTGTAGATCCGTTTGCCTTCTTTGAGTTGCATAATTAGCTATGTTAGTTTATCCACCCTCTTAATTTACTGCTTGTGTGTCTCATTAGTGCGTAAGCATTGTTTTGGTCCTAATTAATCAGTTTACTATACAAATGTGATCACGGCTTTTGCACCTTTCGTGTGCAAATTAAAATAATTGTCTACAGGGAAAGACATATTAGCAATTCCTTTTAATGCTTATATAATACATAAACAGGATTTTTTTCTGGAGCAAGGCTCTTGAAGGGACAAAAGTTAAAGCAATTGTAATGGTATGATCCTTTAAATTTTTTTGCTTTTGTAATGTCAGGTGTCAATATTGATGTAATTTCTGAAATACGTTGTTTGCTTATACTGAGCAAAGTAAACCACTATAGCCAGCCACGTATGTTCTATATGTTGCACATATTTCTGATATGTTAAATGCACTTATTTAAAAAAAAAAAAATTCCTGTAGTTTTACACTGAAAATAATTTCTCCGGGGCTTCTAAATTCAGTGATTCCAATAAGGAGGAGCTTGGAGATAGCGCCAGGACAGCTGCTATAGCAGCAGCGATAAATCTATTTGTTGTTTACTAACAGGATTCATTTTGGACACTGCAGGTGGTACCGCCTCTCTAATATCTAAGGTACAATTTCGAGTACATAAATTTCAACAAAATGGTCAGAAAAACAGCCGAGTAGGGCAAAGCAGTTACTTTCCCGCGGACTTTGGGAGCGATCTATCATGTGAAAGAGCAGGTTAAGGCTTCTTTCTAGGTTTCAGAGGTAATATCAGTTACAGCCTGGCAGCATGGAAAACTAGATTAGATAAAAACCAATTCACAATAAGTTATACAGCACATCGCTCCATCGGCTGCTAAAGGGACTTGATTAAGACCAGACGGAGCTGAATGATCTGATCAATTATTTATGAACGAAATAATCTCTTACATGGCCAGATGCAAGGTCGGAAGTACAACGCAGGGTTTTTCCTATCCATGCCAGTTCCTGTGAAGATCCTTGATGCCCTGGTATTAACTGTGGCAAAATGGGAATAGTATTCCAGGTTTTGTCATTGCAACATTAACAGCCAGAAAATGATTTCACATGATACAATGCTGATTAATCTGTAACTCTACTAGAACAGAATAACAGGACTCTGCATTGTTTAGACCAGAGGTGGCACTAGGGTTGGTGTCACCCGGTGCGGTAACTCATGGTGTCACCCCCCTGGATTTCCTCCAATACCATGCCAAACAGATTCCTTAGTAATGCCAGTCAGATGGCCCATTAAATATGCCACATACAGGAGCCCCACAAATTATGTCACACGCAGGTGCCATTTAACTACGCCACACACAGGAGCCCATTAACTATGCCACACACAGGAGCCCCATAACTATGCCACACACGGGAGCCCCATAACTATACCACACACGGGAGCCCCATAACTATGCCACACACGGGAGCCCCATAACTATACCACACACGGGAGCCCCATAACTATGACACACACACCAGAGCCCCATAACTATGCCACACACAGGAGCCCCATAACTATGCCACACACAGGAGCCCCATAACTATGCCACACACAGGAGCCCCATAACTATGCCACACACAGGAGCCCCATAACTATGCCACACACGGGAGCCCCATAACTATACCACACACGGGAGCCCCATAACTATGACACACACACCAGAGCCCCATAACTATGCCACACACAGGAGCCCCATAACTATGCCACACACAGGAGCCCCATAACTATGCCACACACGGGAGCCCCATAACTATGACACACACACCAGAGCCCCATAACTATGCCACACACAGGAGCCCCATAACTATGACACACACAAAACCCCATAAATTATGCACACCAGAGCCCCATTATTTATGCCACACCCACATACGCCCCTTAATCATGCCACACACCAGCGCCCCATAATTATGCCACACATGGGGCCCAATAAATATGCCATACATGGGACCTCCATTAATTATGCAACACACAGGAGACCCACGAGGTGACAATTGTACAATTCTAAAACAATACATATCTATACACACAGACATCTCTCTATCTCTCTCTCTATAACTAGTTGCATTTATACTTATTTGCATTTTTTAATGTTATATTCAACTATTTTCATATATAATAAAAATGTTATTGAAAAATTGCATTCCTTGTTTTTATTCCCTTCCTCTGCACCCACATTGCACCTAAAGGACTTTACACAGCACCATATAGTACCCACAGAACTTGCCATGCAACTATATTGCACCCACAGCACTTGGCTTGCATTTATATTGCACCTACACAATTTGGCATGCCACAGTGTCACTTTGCCCCACAGAACTAGCCAGTGTCACTTTCCTCATAGTACATGTTATTTTTCCCCACAGACCATGCCACAGCATCACTTTCCCAATTAAAATAAACCAGTTTTCCCATTATTATGCCAGTGTTCGCCCATTAATATGGCACAGCCAATTTGCCCAATAATATGCCAGTATTATTTTGTCATTCATAAACCACAATTTGCCCAATAATATGCCAGTATTATTTTGTCATTCATAAACCACAATTTGCCCAATAATATGCCAGTATTATTTTGCCATTAATAAGCCAGCTAATTTGCCCAATAATATGCCAGTATTATTTTGCCATTTAATATGCCCCAGCCAATTTGCCCAATTATATGCCAGTATTATTTTGCCATTAAATATGCCAGTATTTTGTCACTCAATATGCCAGTATTTTGCCATTCAATATGCCAGAAATTTGCCATTCAATATTCCAGCATTTAACCCCTCAATATGCCAGTATTTTGTCACTCAATATTCCAGCATTTAACCCCTCTATATGCGATTATTTTGCCATTCAGTATTGCAGCATTTAACCCCTCAATATGCCAGAATTTTGCCATTCAATATTCCAGTATTTAACCCCTCAATATGCCAGTATTTTGTCACTCAATATTCCAGCATTTAACCCCTCAATATGCCAGGATTTAGCCCCACAATATGCCAGGATTTAACCCTTCAATATGCCAGGATTTAGCCATTCAATATGCCAGGATTTAACCCCTCAATATGCCAGGATTTAGACACTCAATATGCCAGGATTTAGCCACTCAATATGCCAGGATTTAACCTCTCAATATGCCAGGATTTAGCCACTCAATATGCCATAATTTAACCCCTCGATATGCCAGGATTTAGCCACTCAATATGCCATAATTTAACCTCTCAATATGCCAGGATTTAGCCACTCAATATGCCATAATTTAACCCCTCGATATGCCAGGATTTAACCCTTCAATATGCCAGGATTTAGCCATTCAATATGCCAGGATTTAACCCCTCAATATGCCAGGATTTAGACACTCAATTTGCCAGGATTTAACCTCTCAATATGCCAGGATTTAGCCACTCAATATGCCATAATTTAACCCCTCGATATGCCAGGATTTAGCCACTTAATATGCCAGGATTTAACCCCTGAATATGCCAGGATATAAGCCCTCAATATGCCAGGATTTAACCCCTCAATATGCCAGGATTTAGCCCCTCAATATGCCAGGGTTTAACCTCTCAATATGCCAGGATTTAACCCCTGAATATGCCAGGATATAAGCCCTCAATATGCCAGGATTTAACCCCTCAATATGCCAGGATTTAGCCACTCAATATGCCAGGGTTTAACCTCTCAATATGCCAGGATTTAACCCCTGAATATGCCAGGATATAAGCCCGCAATATGCCAGGATTTAACCCCTCAATATGCCAGGATTTAGCCACTCAATATGCCAGGGTTTAACCTCTCAATATGCCAGGATTTAACCCCTCAATATGCCAGGATTTAACCCCTCAATATGCCAGGATTTAGCCTCTCAATATGCCAGGATTTAACCCCACAATATGCCAGGATTTAACCCCTCAATATGCCAGGATTTAATCCCTCAATAATCCAGGATTTAACCCCTCAATATGCCAGGATTTAACCCCTCAATAAACCAGGATTTAGCCACTCAATATGCTAGGGTTTAACCTCTCAATATGCCAGGATTTAGCCCCTCAATATGCCAGGATTTAGCCCCTCAATATGCCAGGATTTAACCCCTCAAATGTCAGGATTTAGCCACTCAATATGCCAGGATTTAACCCCTCAATATGCCAGGGGGATGCCGACAGCATGGGTGTCACCCCCGCTGTGGGTGTCACTCGGCCACTGGTTTAGACTGTCAATAAAGAGACTTGAAAATGACGAAGACATGATCTGTACATTGATCTAGCAGAATTGCAAGCAAATGCTTAAATTAAAAGCAACATGTTTAAAATAGGCATGCTCGTCTCCTGTTTATGACATCACTTTGTGGCTTGATATGCAAATGACACATTTCCTCTCGAAAATGACTGAATTTGCATATCAAGCCACAGGTGATGTCATAAACAGGAGACTCCACAGACAGATTTGAAAGGCATGCTCCTCCTAATTCTGGCATTTGCTCGCACTTTTGCTAATACTGGTATTGATCATTTTGACTAATTTTTTTATTCACCACATTCACAGTCGAAACAAAAAACAACACAGATGTATTAAAAACACATGTTCTCTTAGCAGAATTGCATACAAACAAACTAATGATACCTAGTTTAGTGCTTTTTTTAAATTCTCTACTTGCAAGGTATAATGATGTTTGGGTAACATAGCGCCTTAATGGCAAACTTGTCAGCCACACATGTGATCTACATGCTTGCCAGCAAAATCATCATGTAGGTCAAGAGATAGAAAGAGCAGAAATATCACTTAAAAAAAGCTTATTTGTTTTCTATACCCCCCTTTACTGGTCTGCTATCTTCCTCTCCCTCTAGCTGCTGCTACTTCACATGCATAGAGTCCCCGCCAGGGCAGAGATACAGCCTGCATGCTGCACACACAAGGTACATGTATTGCAGTTTTCGTTAGTTAATACTAAGCCACCCTGATAGCATCATGGGAAAGTGAGTACTCAACAAATGGAGCTGGCCAAATATATGATTATGGACTGGTAGTACAGCTAGCGTGGAATGTACATCTCATTATTCTCAGCCATCCATCTGGTTGCCTGAACATCATCAGAAATTCTATAACAACACCTGTAGTGCCAAGGGTTACTACCACTGCCGCATAACTACCAAGTGTCCTGTCTTGTTTGCAAGCCTTTATGTCCCTTTTTGCTACCCTCTTTTGTATAATACGTTAGGATGTTTGCTGTTTGCACGGAGCTACCCTACACTACACAACGGTAACATTCGACAGCTTGGAGAGGTTTTCTAACTTGGCTACTTTGACCTTAAGTCTGATATTATGATTTCCATTCCCTGTACTTCTGTCTCTTAATGAATAAAGCCCTAACTTTTGTTGAAAATATCTACAAATATGATTCAGCCAGCTATATGGTGGCTCCCTTGATGCCCGGCCAGACATGGCTGAACACCATAGGAATTGTGGTCTGGGGTAGTTGTGGCTGATCTTTACCACCCAAGGCTAGTGCAAGCTCAATTTCCCATGTTGCGCATGTCTGTTTTTAACACCGGTCATATACTTTTTCCTGTTAATGGGTAACTAACAATTTCCTCCCACCAGGAAACTCCTCTCCGACGTCAACAATGGGGAGAAGGCATGGAGGTATTAAGAATTTATTGCAATCAGAAAATATTAAGCATAATAGTCTAACTTTATAACTATGTGGGCGTTATTTAACCCCTTCACACCTTTTGTCCTTAAAACAACTGTTGGCCAAAAAACACATATTATGTTTAATTGGAAAGATTTAATCACGTGTAGACATGTTAAATAAAAAATGTTTTAATGAAAGAATACAAATAAAGTTCCTTACAGAACCCTATTTGCTCATATAGCTCTATCGGGGCGGCCATCTTTGGTCAGATGAAGGAAGATTGGATCCAAGATTCTAAACAACATGTCCGCCCCTTCGTAGAGTTCTACTGAGCAAAGAGAGCTCTGTTTTATTTGGTTTCTTTAATCCTTTATTTGTATTCTTTAATGACAGCATTTGTATTTAAAATGCCTCCATTTGATGCAATCTCTCAATTAAACTTGTTTTTTGGCCGACAGCTGCCCTTAAAAATCAAACTCCCCAAAAATGCGATTATCACGGAGTCAAGGTGAGAGTTTTTACGGACCCTGTGTGTCTCAGACAAAAGATTACGAGACCTGAAATCGCAGTGATGGAGTGATTTTGGGAATCACATTGAGCATCGTTTCCATTGAACCTGTCAGACTATGGCTGCTCAAAGTGCCCTAATCTGACAGGAGTAGGATAGCCTACTCCCCTTGTCTGCATCACAGGGGGCCCCAATGCGCTGCTGTTGAGAGGATGGTGGTTAAGGCCATTTATTTTAAGATGGTACAGAACATGCGCAAATGCTTAAAGGTTTGGGGGTCAATTCAGTGACACCAGTCAACTGAAAAATAACGGATCTACTTGTGTAATGCATGTGTTAATTCTATTTGCCCTTTGCGTTTTACGACAGGTCATTAAATTGATTTTCTGTGCTATTCAGCAGGTGTTTCCTTGTATAAGATACTTTTTTTTACAGCATTGATTTTCCAGACCCACTAATTACTTTTTCATGTATATTTACCAATAATTACATTACGTTCATTCTTGCACACCACCAAGCTGACCCCATGAACTGTTAAACGAAATAAAAGAACAAACCTAACACTATAACTGAGCCTGACACACAACCGAGTTCCAGTTATACGTTTGCTGGTGTGTTGAACTCGTAAACACCACAACATACGCACATGAATATATTGTAACTGAAAGGTGACTCATTCGGTGTTAAATCCTCCAGGACCTGGTTTGTCAGGCACCAGTTTGCTCATCCTTTCCCCCCCCCCCCCCCCCCCACAATTTCTAGTCTTTAATTAATTCCTATTTCGAAAGGTTATTATTCCATCTCCGTTCTCCAAGTCCTTCACTAAGCCTATTTTCCATCCGTCTCTTTTTCCCTGTGCAAGCAGAAAAAAAAAGGAAAAGGTCTGTGCGCTAAGCTAGTCACGGGCTCAAATATTATACATGTGTAATACGAAGCTTGCCAAACAGGTGTGTGCATGCTGCAAATACAGTGTGATTGGCTGTACAGTGCATGCAAAAAACCAAACAAATACTGCCTGCGCTTCTCAACCTAATAAATTTGGCAACAAATATATAAACATAATATTAATGAGACATTATGGTTATATGTATAGGACAAAACATAATTAGGCTCACCCGCCACATCAAAGCACAAGTTGGGGTGAGAACCTAACCTCACCTACTATCTACAGGGCACACAAAGCAATGTATATTGCTACCAAAACATATTTTATGTGTTGGGGGAGGTGCAATTTGCAGATAAACCTTTCTTTTTTCAATGTGTCTTTCTCCATTCTCTACCTCCCCTCTGTACCCAAATGTCATCACTACTCTCTTTTACTCTTCTGATTCCTGGTGACTCTCCCTTGTTCACTATTTTTGTTCTTCCTAGTTCAGGCTCAGTTTTTAAGGCCCTGACTCACCCTATACTTATAAACAACAGAAATATCAATGTATTCTTAATGGTGCAGAAATATAAAAACTGTATACTGTACAACATCTGGACTAATGTATTGTGTGGGTTTACCTTTCAGCACCATGGACAGTGACCTCACTACTACAGTCATCGGAAAGGACAACTGTTTAACTCAAAGATTGCATCAAGTGTAGGCTTTTAAAATAGTGATCCCTTAATGAAAGGACACAAATAAAGCACATTATTGAGCCCTCTGTTCTTGTATAACTCAGGGGGTGGCCATCTTGGGTCGGATCTTACTTCATTCTGAACAAAATATCAGCTGCCTGATAGAGCTACACAGGAACAGAGGGCTTAATAATAATTTGTTTTTTTTTAAACTTTATTGAACTTGCGCGGCTTCAATAAAGGAGATTAGACTGCATGGAGGAAACATCCAGAGAGCAAGCAACAATGAGGTAGGTACTGGGGAATGGGGGAGGAGGGTGGCACAAAACGAGCAAATCCTGGCATATTGAATGGCTAAATCATGGCATATTGAGTAGCTAAATCCTGGCATATTGAGTGGCTAAATCCTGGCATAATGAGTGGCTAAATCCTGGTATACTGAGTGTCTAAATCCGGGCATATTTTATGGCTACATCCTGGCATATTGAGTGGCTAAATCCTGGCATATTGAGTGGCTAAATCCTGGCATAATGAGTGGCTAAATCCTGGTATACTGAGTGGCTAAATCCTGGCATAATGAGTGGCTAAATCCTGGTATACTGAGTGGCTAAATCCTGGCATATTGAGTGGCTAAATCCTGGCATATTGAGTGGCTAAATCCTGGCATATTGAGTGGCTAAATCCTGGCATAATGAGTGGCTAAATCCTGCTATACTGAGTGGCTGAATCCGGGCATATTTTATGGCTACATCCTGGCATATTGAGTGGCTAAATCCTGGCATAATGAGTGGCTAAATCCTGGTATACTGAGTGGCTAAATCATGGCATAATGAGTGGCTAAATCCTGGTATACTGAGTGGCTAAATCCTGGCATATTGAGTGGCAAAATTCTGGCATATTGAGGGGTTAAATGCTGCAATATTGAATGGCAAAATTCTGACATATTGAGGGGTTAAATCCGGGCATATTTTATGGCAAAATCCTGGCATACTGCGTGGCTAAATACTGGCATACTGCGTGGCTAAATACTGGCATACTGCGTGGCTAAATCCTGGCATACTGCGTGGCTAAATACTGGCATACTGCGTGGCTAAATACTGGCATACTGCGTGGCTAAATCCTGGCATACTGCGTGGCTAAATACTGGCATACTGCGTGGCTAAATCCTGGCATACTGCGTGGCTAAATACTGGCATACTGCGTGGCTAAATACTGGCATACTGCGTGGCTAAATCCTGGCATACTGCGTGGCTAAATACTGGCATACTGCGTGGCTAAATACTGGCATACTGCGTGGCTAAATACTGGCACACTGCGTGGCTAAATACTGGCATATTGAGTGGCTAAATACTGGCATACTGCGTGGCTAAATCCTGGCATACTGCGTGGCTAAATCCTGGCATACTGCGTGGCTAAATACTGGCATACTGCGTGGCTAAATCCTGGCATACTGCGTGGCTAAATACTGGCATACTGCGTGGCTAAATCCTGGCATACTGCGTGGCTAAATACTGGCATAAAAACTAGGTGCGTCATATGGAGCGAAAAATTTGGTAAATCAAAAGATTGGTAGGGCTGCATCTTCCACGTAAAGTATTTACTTTTATTTTAAATGGACTCTGTCACCTAAATAGCGTTGATATTGTGAATGTAGAGAACAATAATGAACTATATGTTAGAAAAACTGCATGATATGCAAATTACACATCACCTGTGGCTTGATAGGCACCCTTTCATTGGGAGATATGTCATGAAATGGATTTGAAGATCCACTGTGACGGGGGTTCTTGGAGGGGACTGGCAGCCAGAAGACTCCCTGTGGACTATGGACCCTGTCTGTAAATATATTAGTTTGAGGGTACACACTTTGAGGGCGCCAGTGGACCCCTGTTTTCAACTGGACTTCAAATACAGGCTCATTCAGGATGTGAGCCAAGATGTGTACTTTAAGATTTAAGCCTTTGTCCCATTCACTGTGTTTTCCCCAGGTTAAGATTGTATCCTATCCTGTAAACCCCTGTAATTATGTCACCTTAGCCATTGTCTTCATGTAAGTCATTCAGTGTCCTGTTGTACAGTGATGTCATTTAGCAAGTTACTTTAATTGAGTGCACTCTGTATGTATCTGATACCTTTGTATCCTGAAAGGTGTGAGGCAGGATTTCCCCATTGTATGTCCTTCTGTTAAACTGATTATATTGTGTTGATTATGTGTCTTACTGTGTGTATTGTAATTAGGTTTACTCATGGTCATTTCTATCTGGATAACTAATGCTGTGATGTCATGTTTATGTGTATTTAAGTCTGTGCTGTTGCACAAATAAAGGAGTTCTTCAATCTTGCTGTACCTGACTGCTAGATGTCCTGTCTATTTGGGTACAAAGAGCAAGGGTCCAGGAAAGACTTGCTGGGTGAATGCTGAGCTGTAATCGGGGGGCTAGGAGGTGATTTCCCACAACGGGCAGAGGGTCTACTACGTCGGGTATACAGTAGACATGTGCATTCGTTTTCGGACGAATGCATTTTCGGACGAAAATAGCATTTTCGTCCATTCGTCCGAAAAACGAATAACGAAAATTTTAACTAACAAAATCCGAATGAACGAATGGTTAATAAACGAAAATCATTCGTTCATTCGTCCATTCGTCCATTCGTGCTATTGGCATTCTAAACCGAAATAGAGTCGGTTTACAATACCAATAGCATTGTACTACATTCCATAAACCGACATGAATGACTTTCGGTTTATGGAATGCATGTAATGCTATTAGCTTCCTATAAACCGAAATTGAGTTCCCATTCATACGAATAGGTCAATTGACCTATTCGTATGAATGGGGACTCTTTCGGTTTATAGAAAGCCAATAGCAGCATGTATTCTATAAGCCGAAAGTCTTTAAAACAAACGACGTTCGGTTTATAGAATACATGTAATGCTATTGCTGTTCTATAAGCCGAAAGACATTCGGCTTATAGAACAGCAATAGCATTACATGCATTCTATAAACCGAACGTCGTTCGTTTTAAAGACTTTCGGCTTATAGAATACTATTGGCATTCTATAAACCTAACTAGAGTCCCTCCTCATTCATAAGAATTTCTTATGAATGGGGACTCGACTCTAGTTCGGTTTATAGAAAGCCAATAGTATTCTATAAGCCGAAAGTCTTTAAAACGAACGACGTTCGGTTTATAGAATACATGTAATGCTATTGCTAAACTATAAACCGAACGACTTTCGGTTTATAGAATAGCCATAGGATTACATGTAGTACATAAGCCGAAAGTCTATAAACCGAAAGTCGTTCGGTTTATAGGCTGTCGGCATTTAACTATACAGAGACAGAGTCTCCATTCATAAAATTATGAATGGAGACTTTGTCTCCGTGTAGTAAAATGCCGAAAGTCTATAAACCGAACGATCGGTTTATAGACTTTCGGCTTATGTAATACATGTAATCCTATGGCTATTCTATAAACCGAAAGTTCGGTTTATAGAATAGCAATAGGAATACATGTATTCCATAAGCCGACAGCCTATAAACCGAACGTTCGGTTTATAGGCTGTGGGCATTTTACTACACGGAGACAAAGTCTCCATTCATAATTTTATGAATGGAGACTCTGTCTCTGTATAGTTAAATGCCGGCTTTTAACTATACGGAGACAAAGTCTCCATTTATAATTTTATGAATGGAGACTCTGTCTCCGTATAGTTAAATGCCCACAGCCTATAAACCGAACGTTCGGTTTATAGGCTGTGGGCATTTAACTATACGGAGACAAAGTCTCCATTCATAATTTTATGAATGGAGACTCTGTCTCTGTATAGTTAAATGCCGGCTTTTAACTATACGGAGACAAAGTCGCCATTTATAATTTTATGAATGGAGACTCTGTCTCCGTATAGTTAAATGCCCACAGCCTATAAACCGAACGTTCGGTTTATAGGCTGTGGGCATTTAACTATACGGAGACAAAGTCTCCATTTATAATTTTATGAATGGAGACTCTGTCTCCGTATAGTTAAATGCTATTGTATTCTATAAACCGACTCTATTTCGGCTTATAGAATGCAATAGTACTACGAATGGACGAATGAACGAATGATTTTCCTTTATTAACCATTCGTTCATTCGGCTTTAGTTAGCTTAGCATTTTCGTTCTTCGTTTTTCGGGCGAATGGCCGAAAATGCAATTTTCGGACGAAAATGCATTCGTCCGAAAACGAATGCACATGTCTAGTATATATTCACATGTAAATTGCTTTTTAAATAAAAAATTATGATATAAAAAAATCTTGTTTTTATTTCCTTTTATGTGACAATGCTGCCTCTCTCTTTCCCTTGCCCCCAGATTTGTCGCTCTCCCCCCCTTAGTGTTGTCTCTCTCTCACCCTCCCTTTGGCTCCCCCCTCGCTCCCCTTGTGTCTGTCTCTTCCCCCCTTCCCTCCCCTTGTTTCTCTCTGCCCCCCCCCTTGTTATTCTGTCCCCCCCTCACCTGTTTCTTGCTCCCTGGTGGCTAGTGGGGGCAGCCGGGGGATGTATGCACTATACATAATAGACGGAAGTGTCGGGCAGCATGGAGGTTGTCTGCACGATTCGTGCAGACATCCCCCAGCTGCCCGATTCTCCCTGGTGGCTAGCGAGGGAGCGGAGGATGTCTGCGCGATGAGCGAGACCTCTCCTGCTGCCGCCCGGCATGACCGCCGGGACTTCTATGATGAAGCTGGGTACTTCCGGCTTCCTCATAAAAGTCCTGGCTGTCGTTCCGGGCGGCAGCAGGGGAGGTCTCGCTCATCGCGCAGACATCCACCGCTGCCTCGCTAGCCACCAGGGAGAATCGGGCAGCTGGGGGATGTCTGCACGAATCGTGCAGACAACCTCCATGCTGCCCGACACTTCCGTCTATTATGTATAGTGCATACATCCCCCGGCTGCCCCCACTAGCCACCAGGGAGCAAGAAACAGGTGAGGGGGGGACAGAATAACAAGGGGGGGGGCAGAGAGAAACAGGGGGAGGGAAGGGGGGAAGAGACAGACACAAGGGGAGCGAGGGGGGAGCCAAAGGGAGGGTGAGAGAGAGACAACACTAAGGGGGGGAGAGCGACAAATCTGGGGGCAAGGGAAAGAGAGAGGCAGCTTTGTCACATAAAAGGAAATAAAAACAAGATTTTATTTATATCATAATTTTTTATTAAAAAAGCAATTTACATGTGAATATATACTAGACATGTGCATTCGTTTTCGGACGAATGCATTTTCGTCCGAAAATTGCATTTTCGTCCATTCGCCCGAAAAACGAAGAACGAAAATGCTAAGCTAACTAAATCGAATGAACGAATAGTTAATAAAGGAAAATCATTCGTTCATTCGTCCATTCGTAGTACTATTGCATTCTATAAGCCGAAATAGAGTCGGTTTATAGAATACAATAGCATTTAACTATACGGAGACAGAGTCTCCATTCATAAATTTATGAATGGAGACAAACGTATAGTTAAAAGCCGACAGCCTATAAACCGAACGTTCGGTTTATAGGCTGTGGGCATTTAACTATACGGAGACAGAGTCTCCATTCATAAAATTATAAATGGAGACTTTGTCTCCGTATAGTTAAAAGCCGGTGTTCTGACAAATTTCTGGAGCAAATTCTCCTGCGCAATCGCAGGAGAATTTGCTCACTGCGCATGCGCATAAAGTTACAGCTGATAACTCAGCTGTAACTTTGTGACCACCGTGCATGAGACAGCTGCGCAACCCACCTCCCGCCCCCTCACACCCGCCGCACACCCCTTCTTACCAGATCATCGACCACAGCGATACACAGCGCATGCGCACGCCTATCCAGCCGTTTGGGAATGCGCGCGTCCGTTGTTGTGTTCTTAAGGTGGTAAGTAACACGGGGCGTCGGGACATAAGGGGGCAAGCATCCTGGTGAGGGCTGCCTCATCTTGATGGGATTTGTGATCCTCCTGCTGTATTATTGATGCAGCAGGAGGATCACAAATCCCATCAAGATGAGGCAGCCCTCACCAGGATGCTTGCCCCCTTATGTCCCGACGCCCCATGTTACTTACCACCTTAAGAACACAACAACGGACGCGCACATTCCCAAACGGCTGGATAGGCGTGCGCATGCGCTGTGTATCGCTGTGGTCGATGATCTGGTAAGAAGGGGTGTGCAGGGGGTGTGAGGGGGCGGGAGGTGGGTTGCGCAGCTGGCGCATGCGCGGTGGTCACAAAGTTACAGCTGAGTTATCAGCTGTAACTTTATGCGCATGCGCAGTGAGCAAATTCTCCTGCGATTGCGCAGGAGAATTTGCTCCAGAAATTTGTCAGAACACCGGCATTTAACTATACGGAGACAGAGTCTCCATTCATAAAATTATAAATGGAGACTTTGTCTCCGTATAGTTAAAAGCCGGCATTTAACTATACGGAGACAGAGTCTCCATTCATAAAATTATGAATGGAGACTTTGTCTCCGTGTAGTAAAATGCCCACAGCCTATAAACCGAACGTTCGGTTTATAGGCTGTCGGCTTATGGAATACATGTATTCCTATTGCTATTCTATAAACCGAACGTTCGGTTTATAGAATAGCCATAGGATTACATGTATTATATAAGCCGAAAGTCTATAAACGGATCGTTCGGTTTATAGGCTTTCGGCATTTTACTACACGGAGACAAAGTCTCCATTCATAATTTTATGAATGGAGACTCTGTCTCTGTATAGTTAAATGCCGACAGCCTATAAACCGAACGACTTTCGGTTTATAGACTTTCGGCTTATATAATACATGTAATCCTATGGCTATTCTATAAACCGAAAGTCGTTCGGTTTATAGAATAGCAATAGGAATACATGTATTCCATAAGCCGACAGCCTATAAACCGAACGTTCGGTTTATAGGCTGTCGGCATTTTACTACACGGAGACAAAGTCTCCATTCATAATTTTATGAATGGAGACTCTGTCTCCGTGTAGTAAAATGCCGACAGCCTATAAACCGAACGTTCGGTTTATAGGCTGTCGGCTTATGGAATACATGTATTCCTATTGCTATTCTATAAACCGAACGACTTTCGGTTTATAGAATAGCAATAGGAATACATGTATTCCATAAGCCGACAGCCTATAAACCGAACGTTCGGTTTATAGGCTGTCGGCATTTTACTACACGGAGACAGAGTCTCCATTCATAAAATTATGAATGGAGACTTTGTCTCCGTGTAGTAAAATGCCCACAGCCTATAAACCGAACGTTCGGTTTATAGGCTGTCGGCATTTTACTACACGGAGACAAAGTCTCCATTCATAATTTTATGAATGGAGACTCTGTCTCTGTATAGTTAAATGCCGACAGCCTATAAACCGAACGACTTTCGGTTTATAGACTTTCGGCTTATGTAATACATGTAAACCTATGGCTATTCTATAAACCGAAAGTCGTTCGGTTTATAGAATAGCAATAGGATTACATGTATTCCATAAGCCGAAAGTCTATAAACCGAAAGTCATTCGGTTTATAGACTTTCGGCTTATAGAATACAAGTAATACTATTGCCTTTCTATGAACCGAACGAGAGCCCCATTCATAAGAATTTCTTATGAATGGGGCTCTCGTTCGGTTTATAGAAAGCCAATAGTATTACATTGTATTCTATAAAACGAACGAAAAAAATTAACGAAACGAAAATAATGAACGAATTTCGTCTGAAACGAATGCACTAATGAACGAAATTCGTTTTAGACGAAATAAATAACATTTTCGTCCGAATGGACGAAAACGAAACGAAAATTTTAGTTTTGCACATGTCTAGTATACAGTCCGTTACAGATGTCATAAACAGACACATTTAAAAACACATCTTTATATTCTTTTATGCCTTTGTTTGCAATTCTGCTAACACAATTTATAAATCTGTTTGTTTTTTTACTGTCTGCATTTACAGTATAAATGTTTTTTTTTTTTTAGGTAACAGAGTCTCTTTTACTCTGGGAACTTAGCAATTCCGTTTCCAATGTCCTTGAATCAGTTAAAGGTTAGCTGTTCCATTTACTCTAGACAATCTTCCATCCTGGAAGCAGCTGCTCGGCTGTAAGGCACCACATGGCGAAGCCCCTGTCTCTGCTAACCGCTGGCAAACAAGGGAAGCAACGCAGTATAAAAGGACATGCCTGCCAAATTCCTACTACTAGGGAGAGAATGCATTGTATCTCTCGCTCTCCAAGACTCACGGCCGGGTGACATTTGCAATTACCTCATTCAAAGAAACATGCACAGCCCTTCAAAAAATAAATAAATAAAACATCTGCATTAAAAAGTATCACTTCAGGACGTTTGAAATCAATATGTATTCAGTTGGATAGCTTCACGCGATGAATACACTGCTTACTACTGTACTGTGCTAAAGAAATAATATAACACAAATAAACATGCAAAATGATCAGCATGGCGGCCAACATGCCCTCCGGCAACATCGATAGGGCAGAATTAGGGAGAGATGAAGAGTAGAGCAATGGCACTCCAGGAGTCGGTATAGGTGAAGTAAGTGATGTTTATTTAATCCAAAAACAGATAAATAGTTGCACAGCAAATAAAGATGGATGAAAGTGAAAAACCGCAGTCACTAAGCTTGACGCGGTTCGCGCATATAGCGCTTACTCATAAGCAGAATGACCAACTTTCTGTAGCTAGCTCCCCAACAATAAAGAATTTAATAAGGGTCGGTCAAGTGATGTGAACTCAGCGTCCCGTGCCCCTCCGAGAGATTGAGCTCCAGCCCCCCTTTTTATAGAATATCTTGAGCTTAATTCCCCTCCAGGGGTAGGCAAACTTCAGAACTCCAGATTTTGTGGACTACTTTTCCCTTGATGCTTTGCTAGCAGTACAGCTGAAATAGCATTAAAGGAGATGTAGTCCATAAGCGATGGAGTTTTAGACTGTGTATATCTATTAGGTATATACAGTGTAAACACAATGCTGGCTGTGGAACAGGCACGAATTTAACGTCACGAGATTCCAGTGTGTGTATGTGTCAATGTCAGGCTCCTAAAACTGTTAGGAGAGTAAAATTAACCCCAAATTTTTTTATAAATATATAAATGGAAAAAAGCTAAAGAGGGAAAATGTTGGGCCCTTGTTATCCCAAATGGGAAATTTGGTAAGTGAGGACAGAGAAAAAGCAGACATTTTAAATACTTTTTTTTCTTCGGTTTATACTAAGGAAGAACAGATGGATGAGCCTCTGCTACCGGAAGTTACGGAACAGTCACCACAAACATGGGATTGGCTGACACAGGAAAAAAGTGTTTATGCAATTAAACTCTGTTAAGATAGACAAGGCCCCAGGACCAGATGGTATACTCCCAAGGGTCCTTAGAGAGTTAAGCATAATTCTGGCCAGACCAATATTTATGATCTTTAGGGAGTCTTTCAGTTCAGGTACAGTGCCAACAGACTGGCGAAAGGCGGATGTCATTCCAATATTTAAAAAGGGATCAAAATCTCTGCCTGGTAATTATAGGCCAGTGAGCTTGACATCTGTAGTGTGGAAATTATTTGAAGGATTGCTAAAGGTATACACTCAAGAATACATCTTGAATCAGAATATAATTAGTAAAAGTCAACATGGTTTTGTGAAAGACAGGTCTTGTCAAACAAACTTAATACCATTCTATGAAGATGTCAGTAATAATATAGATCTAGGTGTGGCAGTTGATGTGATCTATTTGGATTTTGCTAAAGCATTTGATACAGTTCCACACAAAAGGTTACTCTACAAATTGAGAGAAATAGGATTGGGGGCAAATGTATGTATTTGGATTGAAAATTGGCTAAAAGATAGAACACAGAGGGTTGTTGTAAATGGTAAAGCTTCAAATTGGACCAGGGTAGTGAGCGGAGTACCTCAGGGGTCTGTTTTGGGACCTCTTCTTTTTAATTTGTTTATTAATGATCTCCCACGTTGTGCTGAGTGCCATGTCTCAGTGTTTGCTGATGACACAAAATTAGGTAAGGTAATAAAGACTAATCTTGATGTTTTTTCTTTACAGGAAGATTTGGACAGAGTGGGGAACTGGGCAAGAAAGTGGCAAATGAGGTTCAATATAGACAAATGTAAAGTTCTGCATTATGGGAAAAATAATAACAAAGCAACATATACGTTAAATGGTATTTCCCTGGGAAAAACTATTAACGAAAAGGATTTAGGAATCATTGTAGATAACAAACTTGGCAACAGTGCCCAATGCCAGTCAGCAGCTGCAAGGGCCAATAAGATATTGGCATGTATAAAACTAGGTATAGATTCACGGGAGGAGGATATCATCTTGCCTCTTTACAAATCAATGGTAAGACCTCACCTTGAATATGCAGTACAATTCTGGGCACCAGTCCTTAAAAAGGATATTAATGAACTAGAAAAAGTGCAAAGGAGGGCTACAAAATTAATAAGGGGATTGGAAGATCTTAGTTATGAAGAGAGACTTAAAAAATTGCATTTATTTACTTTAGAAAAAAGGCGTCTTAGAGGGGATATGATAACATTATATAAATATGTGCAGGGCCAATATAAGGAGCTCTCCAGGGACCTGTTCATTAATAGAAATGTACAAAGAACAAGAGGTCACCCCCTGAGACTGGAAGAGCAAAGATTTCATAGACAGCAAAGGAAGGGATTCTTTACGGTAAGGACAATAAAGTTATGGAACTCACTGCCAAGAGAGGTAGTGCTATCAACCACAATAGATGCATTTAAAAATGGTCTGGATGATTTTTTAGAAAAGCAGAACATACAGGGGTATTAATAATAGAATGAGCATTAATAATAGAGCTTTTTGATCCAAGGAGAAATCTGATTGCCCTTTTGGAGTCAAGAAGGAATTTTTTTCCCCCTAGGAGGCAACATTCGAAAAAGCTTCCTTAGGGTTTTTTTTTGCCTTCTTTTGGATCAAAACGCAGAAATGATAGGTAGAAGGGTTGAACTTGATGGACTTGTGTCTTTTTTCAACCTAAATTACTATGTTACTATGTTACATTTGTCAAGCCCTGGATCAGGATATATACATCCAACGCGCCTGACACACATTTATTGTTAAAAGGCAAAATAGTGGCTCTCTGTACAAGGATTTACTGGGCCATTACACAGAGCCAGTCACTAGCATTTACTGGGCCATTATACAGAGCCAGTCACTAGCATTTACTGGCCCGTTACACAGAGCCAGTCACTAGCATTTACTGGGCCATTACACAGAGCCAGTCACTAGCATTTACTGGGCCATTATACAGAGCCAGTCACTAGCATTTACTGGGCCATTATACAGAGCCAGTCACTAGCATTTACTGGGCCATTACACAGAGCCAGTCACTAGCATTTACTGGGCCATTACACAGAGCCATTCACTAGCATTTACTGGGCCATTACACAGAGCCAGTCACTAGCATTTACTGGGCCATTACACAGAGCCAGTCACTAGCATTTACTGGGCCATTACACAGAGCCAGTCACTAGCATTTACTGGACCATTATACAGAGCCAGTCACTAGCATTTACTGGGCCATTACACAGAGCCAGTCACTAGCATTTACTGGGCCATTACACAGAGCCAGTCACTAGCATTTACTGGGCCATTACAGAGCCAGTCACTAGCATTTACTGGGCCATTACACAGAGCCAGTCACTAGCATTTACTGGGCCATTACACAGAGCCAGTCACTAGCATTTACTGGACCATTATACAGAGCCAGTCACTAGCATGTACTGGGCCATTACACAGAGCCAGTCACTAGCATTTACTGGACCATTACACAGAGCCAGTCACTAGCATTTACTGGGCCGTTACACAGAGCCAGTCACTAGCATTTACTGGGCCATTACAGAGCCAGTCACTAGCATTTACTGGATCATTACACAGAGCCAGTCACTAGCATTTACTGGGCCATTACAGAGCCAGTCACTAGCATTTACTGGGCCATTATACAGAGCCAGTCACTAGCATTTACTGGACCATTACACAGAGCCAGTCACTAGCATTTACTGGACCATTACACAGAGCCAGTCACTAGCATTTACTGGACCATTACACAGAGCCAGTCACTAGCATTTACTGGGCCATTACACAGAGCCAGTCACTAGCATTTACTGGGCCATTACAGAGCCAGTCACTAGCATTTACTGGACCATTACACAGAGCCAGTCACTAGCATTTACTGGACCATTACACAAAGCCAATCACTAGCATTTACTGGCCCGTTACACAGAGCCAGTCACTAGCATTTACTGGATCATTACACAGAGCCAGTCACTAGCATTTACTGGGCCGTTACACAGAGCCAGTCACTAGCATTTACTGGACCATTACACAGAGCCAGTCACTAGCATTTACTGGACCATTACACAGAGCCAGTCACTAGCATTTACTGGCCCGTTACACAGAGCCAGTGACTAGCGTTAGAGATGGCAGACATGGTCGGGAAAGGAGATAGAGAGAGATGGCAGACTGGGGTGCGGGGAGGGAGAGTCCTGATTATTCTTCTCGGTTTGCCTATGTAGTCCAGGTTGACGATGTACAGAATCCACATTGATATCTGGGGTATTGCTGTATTCCTGACCAGTCTTTTTTGTGTGTTCTAAGATCCGTCTGTGCTCTAGGGCTGCAATCATTGTGTCAGTTACACATCTTCAGTTCATGGGAATGTAGATCCTACGTTACTGTATATATCCCAGTTCCTGCTCCTCCAGTTAAAGCAGCATGGGGTGGGGACACATTGGTGAATGAGCTCAGGTCTTCTATGTAGAAGAAGTCCTATTCAGTTACTATCATCCCATGAATGTAATGGGTCAGGACTAGCATGGAGTGTCAACATAAATATATTATCACACATTTTATCTATTAGATCTGTTTTGATGTAAAATTCTTATGTACACCTCCCCTGTGAACACCTGTTGGCGCAATATGAAGACTGATCCTCCCACTGAGCTTTCAATCAGTGCATTAGATGCACTATAATATACAGAGACTGGGTAATATCAGCAGCGACAGATTAATGGATGTTTCTTTGTAAAAGCAAAACGTTTTTTTAATCTATGTAATAATGATACTCATGCTATTTTTAAACACAATCATCTTTAGTGTACCAGACTTGTATCCACACAAGAGGAACAAACCAAGAATCAAAGTGGCAACCATGAGGCTTGAAGATGCCCCATACCCTATGTCTTAACCAACAGAGCCATCAAGTCTCACATGATATGGGGGTGCGTAATAAATGTTATTATCCACGTAATAAAGATAATTATCATCATTAGAGGCATGTAAGAAGGAGGGGCACCCAATCAAGTATTAAACCTGCAACTATGAGGACTGAACATGCTCTACAGTCAGGGTAATAACCAACTGAGCCATCGCACCTCACACAAGGCCAGGTAAAATGCAGCTAACGCAGATACAAAAGACTATTTATACTTTCATGGCACATGGGGAGGGTGATGGCTCAGTTGGTTTATGCAGTGGCTGCAGAGCATTTTAAAAGTTCAGGGTTGCATATTTGACTTACATGTGATCCAGCTCCTCTTCTTCCAATTATATAGGGAGGACTGTGATTAATACCAGACATGGCTGTGGAAGTTATGTTTTTTGAGCATAATAAATGTTATTAATCTACTTAATAAAGATGAAAATTATCCTCCTTTTACCAGCCTTGGGGGTATGAAAGGATGAGGGGAACCAAACCAAGAACCAAACGTGCAACTGAGCCAACACACCTTAAACTCCTAGAATGTTATACTATACTGCTGTATGCAAGGTGTGATGGTTCCGTTGGTTAATACACTGCCTGCAAAGTATATTCAAGCCTCACAGTTGTGTGTTTGGTTCCCTTCATGCCTCCAAGGCTGGTAAAAGCATGATAACAGTCCTTTCTTCACATAGCAGATGTGCAGACAAAAGAATGAGGGGAACAATCCAAGCATTAAACCAGCAATGTTGAGGCTTGAACATGCTCAATACCCTATGTCTTAACCAACTGGGCCATCACACTACGTTGACTGATCTAAAATTAGATTTTATTAATGAAGTGCCACATAGCAGCTAACTCACATACACTAGCAGACCAAATACTATTTTCAACCATTTTGAAATATCTGAGGTTTGATGGCTCACTTGGTTATTACATGTGCTGTAGAGTGTATTCCTACCTCTGGGTTACTGGTTAGATTCCCAGTGTCTCCTTTCCTTCCAAGTGTATGAAGATAGTGGGGAATGTCAGACATGGCCAGTGAATGAATGTTTTTAGTGCATAATGAATGTTATTCAATTAATAAAGATAATTATAACCCACACTTTTCCACCCACGAAGGAAGCCCACTAAGAAAGGTATAGAGCTTGTTCAAGCTGCAAATTCCAAACAGCACAACCAACTGAGCCATCAAGCCTCACATGACTGGGAGTGGTAGAAATGTTATTTTATTAACGAATGCTACTCATGTACATAAAATGTAGACAAAAAAAAACATTTTATACCTGCCTGACACATGTCAGCTATGATGGCTCAGTTGGGTGATGCACTGACTGTGGAGCATGTGCAAGCATCTGGGTTGCTGGTTCAATTCTTCCTTGGTAAAATGAACATTGTTATAAGTGGACAATTTTTCTTGGTAGTATGTAAAAGAGAGGCTGGGTCAACCCTTGTATAAAAACCTATTTTATACCATTTCCTAGTGCGTGGTGTGATGGCTCGGTTTGATTATCTGCTGCCTTTATCAACTGTTCAAACGTGAGAGTTGTTGGATCGATTCCTGGTTGTTCCCCCTCATCCTTTCAGTGCTGGTATAATACCTGTAATGTTAATTATATTCCTAAAACATCCATTCACCTGCTGTGTCAGGTCATACCCACTCTCCACTGGAAGGATAGGAGTTGGACCTTCTGGGAATAAGCCTGTGACTCGGTGAGCATGTGAACAGTTGTTGGCGCAATATGAAGACTGATCCTCCCACTGAGCTTTCAATCAGTGCATTAGATGCACTATAATATACAGAGACTGGGTAATATCAGAGATAGGAGATGAATGGATGTTTTATTAAAATGCAAAAAGAAGGTTAATACAATTAATAAAGATATACTCTTTTTACTAGTCTTGAAGACATGTAAGGATTAGGAGAAACAAGTGAGAAATGAACCTGCAAGCCAGAGGAGTGACCATGCTCTACACCCAACATCTCAACCAACTGAGCCATCACACTGCACATTATGTGCACTGCTATAAAATGGTCTTTTATGAACAATGGCCCCAAAGTAGCTAACTCACATACAATAGTAGACAAACTAACATTTGAAATCAACATTTTAAACCACCTTGAACTCCATGAGGTGTGATGGCTCAGTTGGTTGGTGTGTTGGCTGTGGAGCATGTTCATACCTCTGGGTTGCAGGTTTGGTTCCCAGTATTCCTCTCCTGAATGAATCCTTTTAGAGCATAATAAATGTTATTAATAAAATTCTCATTTTACAAGCATTGGCATCATGAAAGAATCCAACCAGGATTTGAACCTGCAACCATGAGGCTTGAACATGCTCTACAGAAAATGTATTAACCAACTGAGCCATCACATGCACAGTGTGAGGTCTGCTATAAAATGGTATTTTATTATTAGAGGGTCACATAGCAGCTAATGCACATATAACAGTAGACAAAAGACCATTTCTACCATCCTGTTATGTGTGAGGTGTGATGGCTCAGTTGGTTGAGATGTTGGGTGTAGAGCATGTTTACTCCTTAGGGTTGCAGGTTCAGTTCTCAGTTAGTTCTCCTAATCCTTACATGTCTTCAAGACTAGTAAAATGAGTATATCTTTATTAAGTCTATCAATAATTTATTTTTGCATTCTAATAAAACATCCATTCATCTCCTATCTCTGATATTACCCAATCTCTGTATATTATAGTGCATCTAATGCACTGATTGAAAGCTCAGTGGGAGGATCAGTCTTCATATTGCGCCAACAACTGTTCACATGCTCACCGAGTCACAGGCTTATTCCCAGAAGGTCCAACTCCTATCCTTCCAGTGGAGAGTGGGTATGACCTGACACAGCAGGTGAATGGATGTTTTAGGAATATAATTAACATTACAGGTATTATACCAGCACTGAAAGGATGAGGGGGAACAACCAGGAATCGATCCAGCAACTCTCACGTTTGAACAGTTGATAAAGGCAGCAGATAATCAAACCGAGCCATCACACCGCGCAATGAGTAATGGTATAAAATGGGTTTTTATACAAGGATTGACCCAGCCTCTCTTTCACATATTACCAAGAAATAAAAGACAGTTTTATACCATTCACAGAGCACAAGCTGTGATGGCTCAGTTGGTTGGTACTCTGGATGTAGAGCATGTTCAAGCCTCTGGCTTGCAGGTTTGGTTCCCAGTATGTTGGAAGGAAAGGAGACACTGAGAATCAAACTGGTCATTCAGGAGCTTAAACATGCTCTAAAGCCAGAGTACCAACCAACTGAGCCATCACAACTTGTGCTCTGTGAATGGTATAAAACTGACTTTTATCACTTAGTAAAATGTGAAAGAGAGGCTGGGTCAATCCTTGTATAAAAACCCATTTTATACCATAACTCAGTGCAAGGTGTGATGGCTCGGTTTGATTATCTGCTGCCTTTGTCAACTGTTCAAACGTGAGAGTTGCTGGATCGATTCCTGGTTGTTCCCCCTCATCCTTTCAGTGCTGGTATAATACCTGTAATGTTAATTATATTCCTAAAACATCCATTCACCTGCTGTGTCAGGTCATACCCACTCTCCACTGGAAGGATAGGAGTTGGACCTTCTGGGAATAAGCCTGCGACTCGGTGAGCATGTGAACAGTTGTTGGCGCAATATGAAGACTGATCCTCCCACTGAGCTTTCAATCAGTGCATTAGATGCACTATAATATACAGAGACTGGGTAATATCAGAGATAGGAGATGAATGGATGTTTTATTAAAATGCAAAAAGAAGGTTAATACAATTAATAAAGATATACTCTTTTTACTAGTCTTGAAGACATGTAAGGATTAGGTGAACCAACTGAGAACTGAACCTGCAACCCTAAGGAGTGAACATGCTCTATACCCAATGTCTAAACCAACTGAGCCATCACACTGCACATGTTGTTGACTCATATAAAATGGTCTTTTATGAACAAAGGTCCCCAAAGTAGCTAACTCACAAACATTAGTAGACAAAATAACATTTGAAACCTTTATGAACTCCATGAGGTGTGATGGCTCAGTTGGCTGGTGCATTGGCTGTGGATTGTAATCATACCTCTGGGCTGCAGGTTTGATTCCCAGTGTTCCTCTCGTTCCAAGTGTATAAAGAGGACTGTGGCTTATTTCAGACATTGCTGGTGAATTAATCCTTTTAGAGTATAATAAATGTTATTAATAAAATTCTCATTTTACAAGCATTGTCATCATGAAAGAATCCAACCAAGATTTGAACCTGCAACCATGAGGCTGGAACCTGCTCTACAGAAAGTGTATTAACCAACTGAGCCATCACATGCACAGTGTGAGTACCGCTATAAAATGGTCTTTTATTAATAGAGGGTCACATAGCAGCTAATGCACATATAACAGTAGACAAAAGACCATTTCTACCATTCTCTGATATGCAAGGTGTGATGGCTCAGGTGGTAAAGACGTTGGGTGTAGAGCATGTTCACTCCTCTGCCTTGCAGGTTCAGTTCTTAGTTGGTTCTCCTAATCTTCAAGACTAGTAAAAAGAGTATATCTTTGTTAAGTCTATCAATAATTTCTTTTTGCAGTTTAATAAAACATCCATTCATCTCCTATCTCTGATATTACCCAGTCTCTGTATATTATAGTGCATCTAATGCACTGATTGAAAGCTCAGTGGGAGGATCAGTCTTCATATTGCGCCAACAACTGTTCACATGCTCACCGAGTCGCAGGCTTATTCCCAGAAGGTCCAACTCCTATCCTTCCAGTGGAGAGTGGGTATGACCTGACACAGCAGGTGAATGGATGTTTTAGGAATATAATTAACATTAAAGGTATTATACCAGCACTGAAAGGATGAGGGGGAACAACCAGGAATCGATCCAACAACTCTCACGTTTGAACAGTTGATAAAGGCAGCAGATAATCAAACCGAGCCATCACACCGCGCACTGGGTAATGGTATAAAATGGGTTTTTATACAGGGATTGACCATGCAAAATTGAAAAACATTTCAATCAGTTTAATAAAGATATTTTTAATAATTTTGGAGACAGCCATCTTTAGTGTTCCAGCCATGTATACACAAGGGAGGGAACTGACAACCATGAGGCTTGAACATGCTCAATACCCTATGTGTTAACCAACTAAGCCATCAAGTCTCACATGACATGGAAGTGTTTTTTGTACAAAATATATGTTATTATCCACGTAATAAAGATAATTATCTTCACTAAAGGCATGTAAGAAAGAGGGCAAACCAACAAAGGATTGAACCTGCAAGTCGGAGGCTTGAATATGCTCTACAGACACTGCATTAAACAACTGAGCCACCAAGCCTCACATGCTCAGACTTGCTAGAAAATGGTATTTTATTAATAAAGTCAGATAACTGGTAATGCACATACAATGTAGACAAAAGTTCATGTTATACTATTTCACAGAGTATGAGGTGCGATGGTTCAGTTGGTTGATACACTGGCTTTAGAATGCTTTTAGAGGAGCAGTGGGTCAAAGAAGGTGCTACAACCAAGGGCAGCGATGGTGGAACTATGGCACGTGTGCCGCAATTATATATACCTTCCCTCCCTAGCCCACTATCCAATTCCTAGGGATAGGGAGGGAAGCTATATATAATTGTAGTATATATTGTGTCTTTTATCTGTATTTTTATTCACCTATCTGTGCTACCTCTGAGGAAGTCGGCTACAGACCGAAGAAACGCGTTGGGTGCGAAGGTGTATCTTGCTTTCCGTACAGCTTCCGCCGAAGTTTCAAAATAGGCCACCAAAAATTTTTTGCCCTCCCTCCCCCAGGCCAAAAGCTACCAGCCTACCCCTGCTTGCATAGGTGAAAACTATATCAACAACTTGATAATTTACGAACTCAGGATTAGTATTCCAACTGGTAAGAAATCTAAAACCTCCATTTTTAAGCAATCTTCCATAGCCAATAAAGTTTCCCAGATCCCTTCCTTTATAGGGCGTATTGTGTAACCAACATATTGTTGGCTGCAACACTGGTATGTCAACAAGTATATCACTTAACCCGTATTTACAACTGGGAAAAAAAAACATTTATTTTAAAGACCTTCTCAGAGGTCGATGATTTGAATTGCAATTACCGTATTTGCTCGATTATAAGACGACCCTGATTATAAGACGACCCCCCAAACTTTGGATATATTTCTTTAGGAAAAAAAACTAAAAGCCTGAATATAAGACTACCCTATAGGAAAAAAGTTCAACTTGTATATATTCACATGTAAATTGCTTTTTTAATAAAAAATTATATCAAAAAATGAATTTCTTGTTTTTTGTTCCTTTTATGTGCCAATGTTACCTCTCTCTTTCCTTTGCCCCCAGCTTTGTCTCTCTCCCCCCCCCCCTTAGTGTTGTCTCTCTCTCCCCCTCCCTTTGACTCCCCCTCGCCTCTGTCTCTCCCCCCCCCCCTTATTTCTCTCTGCCCCCCTCCCCTTGTTACTCTGTGGCCCTCGTTGTTTGCACGCGATCAGCACAGTGGAAGGAAGCAAGCGTTACAAAACAGTTTAGTCGTCCTATCCAATAAATTGGTTTGTTTAACATTCCCGTCATGTTTCTATCTAAATAAAGAAAAGAGAGAAGGGGAAAAAAATGAGAATTTTATTAGCTTGAGTTTGGCATGCAACACCTTGTGAAATGTTCTATTCGGATATGTTGACAGCTAAATGAATATTTTAGCAATATGGTATTTCCAATGTCTCATTCAGTTATACAACTCGGGAATTGCTACTGTAAATTCTAACTTTAACTTACTGAGTCCACTTATGACAAATACGCTCCGGGTGAAGAAACAGGACAAGTAGTAAACAAACAAATCACTGTAGATTCAAAGACCTCAAGCCTGTTTGGATTGGTTTCTGAAAAAGAACCGTGACGTTCTCAGCTTGTTTCAAGAGTTAAGACGTTAATTAGCTATACATTGTGCCGGGGCAAGCATGGTGAGTTGGCTTAGTGGGAGAAACTCATCGGTTTTGACCCTTGGGAGGCAAGCATGGCTAGACGTAGAAGGTCCTTGTGTGAGTGTGGCGCTTGAATGGGTTTAAAGGTAGGGTTGCCACCTGGCCGGTAATCTACCGGCAGGCCGGTAAAAAATTGGCTTCAGGCCTATGTTAAGTCTATGGAGACCGTAGCAAGGCCGGTATTTTTCTGAAGAAAAGGTGGCAACCCTAGTTAAAGGCACGTGGGTGTATGGGTGCGTGCCTCACTATGTCCACCACGCGGAGGTAATGGAAGGTTTAAAAAAGCTGTGGGTTAAGAGAATTTCCCCAGCCATTTAAAATTGACTAGCCACCCTCCCTACCCTTGTGTTTTTTTTTTTCCGTTTATGTGATGTACTCATTTGGCTTTCTTGTTACAGTAGGCGGGGTGTCCGTTCCACTCGTGGTAGCATCGGAAGTAAATGGGAATGATAGTATAAGCGGGCTTCCCACTCCCCTCTTCTCACGTGGTTGGACATGCTTACTGAGCCAAAGGCTGGCTAGTGGTCAGACGGTGCAAAGCCAGGATGGTTTGGATATCTGGTAAGACAGGAGGGGTGGCACCCAGAGTTTGTAAGTGATATATTGTTATTGTTAGCAATGGCAAGGATGAGTTATTTATTATAGTTTTATATATAATAAAAAGAAAGTTAAATATTTGGTGAAATGTTTTTTTTTATACATTCTGGGGCCTATTACTCACCAAGACAAGTCTTGTGTCTGTTACTGGGAAAGGGGTATGGGTTCGATAGACAAATGGAAAAAAGGTCCCCACTACCTTTACACATGTCCCTGCAACTCCACTTTTAATCTTTTGTTGTGTGCGAAGATCAGTTCCCCGTGCCAATCGCTTTGGATGAAAGCTGTTCAGCTTTATTTCCATAAACAAAGGGATTGCACATTACTTTTAAGCAGCATTAAACTGGGACTAGCATTAAAAAAAAAAAAAAAAATCTTCTTCTAACACATGCACAACTTTAAAAAAACAAACAAAAATAAAACCAGTGCCCCGTCTCCTATGTAAGCTGTACGTGTGTCTTTAAAACGAGTTTATATTCAGATCTGCCTCTCAGCAGAGACAAAACGGATCTGACTTGAAGCCTGTGCACTTATCTATCAGGATCTGCCGGGTGCTGACTGACTCTATTTTTACATTTAATCAGTATGTGGAACCTGGTATGGTAGAAACGAGGGCATGTCACTGTGCTATCGCTGAGTGGCAGGGAGGGATAAGATCAGCCTTCCTGCCTCACAAGTGGAAAGCGATTCTGTATTTGTAAAATAAATGAGATTGTGCATTATGCTCACCCTTTGGGCTTAATATATTAATATTTGCATCCAAGATGGGATTCCGCATGAGACACACTGAGATAACATCTGCTTAGCGTATATTCTAATTCACATCCCAAACTATATATGTTTCCTTTAAGTTAATGCTTTGTTATTAATGTGCGATCGGTTTCTCTTTTTTCCCGACAGTTGGCTACAAATCCTAATTTTCCCGCAGCGTATATCAATAGCTGGGAAATGCCAAGGAGCACTCTACAAACCGACGTATCAAAGCCTTGCTAAATATAGGAACCCGCTGACCTATCCGAGGTCAGTTTGCGCGGATCTGACCGATGTCAACATCATTAGATTTGGTTTGACCCTTGACGGTCTACTCAACAAAGAGAGAATTGCAAGGAAATAGAATGGGAATGTCAAACGTTAGGCCAATTCTCCACTGTCTGGCGCCCCAAATGCATCTTCCAAATATTAATGCATATTAATGTGCTTTCAGAGTACTTTAAAATGCATGTCTTACATTTTGCATGGCTTAAAATATAAAATACTTACAGCTAGATGAAATTGTGAAATTACAGCAATTTGCAAGAAACAAGGACTCCCCACACTAGCTGAGTCAAAGTCCTTTCTTTTTTTTTCCCGTCTCTATTCCCTTCAATTTTCTCTTTATTGAGTAGAGCCTTTAGCATTCTGAGCTTGCATATTGTATAGGCAGAATTGTACACAAACACATATGGAGGCTATGTATAAAAAACCCCGTACTGCAAAGGCACAGTTTATTATGTATAAAGACGATTGCGTTTTTTTTTATAACTCCCGATACTTTGCAGTACGGGAGAGGGGCCCTGATTGTTTTATACAAAGGCTCAACAAGGGCCGGCACAACCTAAATGTTTGTATTCGGCAGAGACAACACAGAATCCCTGAAATGCGTCAAGATTCTACTTTATACATTGGCGCACAAACCGATTATGCCAGTATTTGGCGCAATCTGCCTGTGCACTGTGTTAATACATAACCCCATAGTGCTTTGTCCATATTACGATATTGTAGAATAACCATATTTGCATACGGTGTCGTCAACAGATTAGCACAAATGTATGTGTTATTTTTTTTTTTTTTTTTTAAGTTGTGGCAAATTTAATGAATATGTATTTTCCTGATATACAGCCGCACCGTAAATACTGTTTGTATGGCACTGGGCTCCTTCATCTAAACACTGTTTATGTTGTGAACGTAGAGAGATGATCTATACATTGTGTTTGCATAATTACCCTACAAGTTCCCGGTTACCCTTTTTTTTTTTTTTATGATTTACTTTTACACATCTGTGAATTCATTGTTTATTGTAAACTTTCAACACAAAGTTCCCCTCTTTCTATTGGACATTATAGTCCTAGATATTTCTTTGCTGCTTTCCTTATGTGTTTTATGTATTGTTTTAACATTTATTTTTCCTAATTTCAACTATATTATACTTTATATCATTTAGAATTTTACATAATTTCGTTAAGCTTTAGATTAACTATTGTTCAAATTTCTGTGTACAGTGAGAGTCTACGCAGACAAATTATTTTGGGGAGTTTGTGCTCTAGACAGGCTAGGCATGGAGGACAATTGCTCCTCTCTAACCTCAATAGACTGCATCACTTTTCAGTTTTAAGTCGCACTCTCTATCCATTGTCTTGTCTCTCTGTCAATCGCTGTACCTTATCTGTCAGCAGATGTGCCCTGTATACCTGTAGCATCTACTCAATAAAGACAGAATTGCATGGAGATGAGACAGGAATCCATTGAATTGAATTGGAGAATTTTTCCAAACTCGGCGACTTTGGCGTATAGTTTGAAATTGCTCTCTTAAGAACCTTGTGTCTATCGCTGATGTTAACAGGGAAGCGGATGAAGTTGTCCCATGGCTTATATAACCCCATTTGTGTTGTGTTAAATCTTAGGGGGGGGTGGGGAGTTTTATAAAACAGTTTTTCTAAGACCGTAATCTATCTACGATGAAGTCCTTCCTGGACAAAATGCGTAAAATGGTTCCACCGAGTATGGGCTTCTATGTATCACTTTTTATCACATTTTTTATTTTATAAATGTTATATTTTAAGGATCTGGCGCTACCTTATGAGTTCCTGCACATTGGACTATTTCTTTCCAGTTTGTTTTCTAAGACCGTACTCTACCTTGGAAATAAATATAGTCATGTCCTAACACTTCAGTGATTGGGGCGTAAATTCTTCCAGTCTCCATAAATCTCATACTCTTGAAGATTATCCCCTCCAGCATCCATTCTGCCTTGAAGCAAGTTTCCTACACTTCTCCAGTTCCTAAGACGTTGTTTGTTCATGTGATCAAGTAGTCACAGAAGATTCCCGTGAAAGTATCGACTTAAGAGATGGTCTCACGCTGGAGAGTCTTTGTCCAAGTGTAGAAGCCACCTTCTTAACATCAGCGGGGATCGCAAAGCCTTCATTACGAGTTCGAGAAAAGAAAACTGTGATTTCTGCTCTCAGTCACACACGGCTTTGGAGAACTATATGATTTCAGAGACGGTGTGTATAGGAAAGCAGAAATAGCAGGTCTAACATACTAAAGAAAGAAAGAAAGAATTGGAAACTGCCACCCATGGTTCCCTCTGAATTACCTACAATGCTTAAAGACATGAGCCAGCCTGAGTCACAAGACCACAGTAGGCCTGTAGTATCCTGAGATTTAACAAGTCCTCGTTACATTTATATATTTGCATGTTAAATAATGTTAAAAAAAAAAAAAACATCCTTACGTCCACACTCCAACCTCTCTTCGGAAATTTTAAGCATATATGTCGAGGTTGAACTTAGAGGGAGAAAGACAAATGCAGATCATTGATGGCTCCCCTTCTTTGGATCTTGAGGTGCAGTCTACAGGTAGCAAGAGGGAGGCAAATATAAACTGCAGCCTGGGAGCAAGCAAAAGGTCGGGGGAGGTCAAAGCAGCAAGGTCGAGGGGAACGAGCTAGATAAGCACACGTTATGGATGGAGCGAATCCGACCCAGATAAACTGTCTCAATATATGGGAGATTATATATATATAATGCCATAAGTGTCATGATAACTGAAAATGATGCATCAAAAAAAAAAATGGAGAAAGAAAACTTTTGTTTAAGGAAAAATAGCCCTTGCGTCTATAACATGCATGGCATTGGTTGGAGAAACAGACACCATGTCCATAAAAATATACCAGAAGTAAGATACAGGGACAACGCCTAGATGTGATGCTCAGTGCTTGCTTTGTACAAAATATAATTAGGAAAGGTGGCTCTATGATGCTCTGTGATGCTGGGGTCAGTTTATCAAGGAGCACTAAGTGCAATATATGAATCACACCTCCAAATGTCTTGCCCCACCAATCCAGAATGCTTGGGAGGCCAAGTGTCCGTGCTATCGCGTATGAGGGGTATCGCTGACACAAGGGCTGCCATCAGAAATTGTAGGTCCTCTTACAGAACAAGTGGTCTGGGCCCCCACCTCCCTCACTCCATTTGTCCCGCACTAGTTGTATTATTGCCTCCTAATCCCTTGCCATAGCATCATGTTGTGCACCCAGGATATGCCCTGGCGACCACATTGCACACCCAGGATTCCAGAAAGCACTCACTTTGCATCCACAGGACATTTCCCAGCACCCATATTACATAGCCAGCACCCACAGAACATGCTCCATCACTGATAGTGCACACTAAGGACTTACCCCAGCCATCACCCACAGAACATGGCCCATCACCCACATTGCACCCACAGAACATGCCCCATCACCCATATTGCACACTAAGGACTTACCCCAGCCAGCACACACAGAACATGGCCCATCACCCACAGAACATGCCCCATCACCCATATTGCACACTAAGGACTTACCCCAGCCAGCACACACAGAACATGGCCCATCACCCACAGAACATGCCCCTTCACCCATATTGCACACTAAGGACTTACCCCAGCCAGCACACACAGAACATGGCCCATCACCCACAGAACATGCCCCATCACCCATATTGCACACTAAGGACTTACCCCAGCCAGCACCCACACTTTTTCTCTAGCTCCCTGGTGTCCCTGTTGTGGGCAATTGGATGTCTGTGGCATGACTATTGTGCCCCCATTTTGGGCAGTATATCAAGGAAGCCAGAAATTATGAAAATTGCATTGAAGGAACTGTTATCAAGTCACTGTTTGATCGCTTTGGCATATAAAAGCAGGAGTGTTAATAAGTGTTGGTACACAGTCAAAAACAAATACACAGGTTGACTAGTGTCTAGCAAGAAATGAGTCCCGGGGACAAGCCAGCGGTCGTATTGCGGAAAACTAATAATTCTCCCTTGAAGTATTGTCCTGTAAGCTCACTTCATGAAAACTCAATCACTGCAAGAGCTTATTCCACAGCTGCTACATGCTCGCTGGTTCGTACAAATCTATATCATATAGAGATCCCCCTGATGTACTCTATCAACAGAATCGTTGATTCTCAAGTACCATAGAACACCGAAAAAACACATGACGCTTTAAAGCAACAAGAAAAATGTCTACAACAGTTTAAGTGTGGTTACTATAGACCATAGGCCCAAGGTTAGAACCCAGCCACACTCCACTTAAGACCATAGAGCAGTGCTAGGAACAGCTAAGATACTGCACAGAACCTCACACTCCCAGACCTCTGGTACAGGACCTGAGGATATATATATATATTAATATAGAGCAGTGCTAGGAACAGCTAAGATAAAGCACAGAACCTCACACTCCCAGACCTCTGGTACAGGAGCCGAGGATATATATATATATTAATATAGAGCAGTGCTGGGAACAGCTAAGATACTGCACAGAACCTCACACTCCCAGACCTCTGGTACAGGACCCGAGGATATATATATATTAATATAGCGTAGTGCTAGGAACAGCTAAGATACTGCACAGAACCTCACACTCCCAGACCTCTGGTACAGGACCTGAGGATATATATATATATATTAATATAGAGCAGTGCTAGGAACAGCTAAGATACTGCACAGAACCTCACACTCCCAGACCTCTGGTACAGGACCTGAGGATATATATATATATATTAATATAGAGCAGTGCTAGGAACAGCTAAGATACTGCACAGAACCTCACACTCCCAGACCTCTGGTACAGGACCCCAGGATATATATATATATATATATATATATATATATATATATATATATATATATTAATATAGAGCAGTGCTAGGAACAGCTAAGATACTGCACAGAACCTCACACTCCCAGACCTCTGGTACAGGACCCCAGGATATATATATATATATATATTAATATAGAGCAGTGCTAGGAACAGCTAAGATACTGCACAGAACCTCACACTCCCAGACCTCTGGTACAGGACCCGAGGATATATATATATATATATATTAATATAGAGCAGTGCTAGGAACAGCTAAGATACTGCACAGAACCTCACACTCCCAGACCTCTGGTACAGGACCCGAGGATATATATATATATATATATTAATATAGAGCAGTGCTGGGAACAGCTAAGATACTGCACAGAACCTCACACTCCCAGACCTCTGGTACAGGACCCGAGGATATATATATATATTAATATAGAGCAGTGCTAGGAACAGCTAAGATACTGCACAGAACCTCACACTCCCAGACCTCTGGTACAGAACCCGAGGATATATATATATATATTAATATAGAGCAGTGCTAGGAACAGCTAAGATACTGCACAGAACCTCACACTCCCAGACCTCTGGTACAGGACCCGAGGATATATATATATATATATATTAATATAGAGCAGTGCTAGGAACAGCTAAGATACTGCACAGAACCTCACACTCCCAGACCTCTGGTACAGGACCTGAGGATATATATATATTAATAAAGAGCAGTGCTAGGAACAGCTAAGATACTGCACAGAACCTCACACTCCCAGACCTCTGGTACAGGAGCCGAGGATATATATATTAATATAGAGCAGTGCTAGGAACAGCTAAGATACTGCACAGAACCTCACACTCCCAGACCTCTGGTACAGGACCCGAGGATATATATATATATATATTAATATAGAGCAGTGCTAGGAACAGCTAAGATACTGCACAGAACCTCACACTCCCAGACCTCTGGTACAGGAGCCGAGGATATATATATATATATATTAATATAGAGCAGTGCTAGGAACAGCTAAGATACTGCACAGAACCTCACACTCCCAGACCTCTGGTACAGGACCAGAGGATATATATATATATATATATATATATATATTAATATAGAGCAGTGCTAGGAACAGCTAAGATACTGCACAGAACCTCACACTCCCAGACCTCTGGTACAGGAGCCGGGGATATATATATATATATATATTAATATAGAGCTGTGCTAGGAACAGCTAAGATACTGCACAGAACCTCACACTCCCAGACCTCTGGTACAGGACCCGAGGATATATATATATATATATATTAATAAAGAGCAGTGCTAGGAACAGCTAAGATACTGGACAGAACCTCACACTCCCAGACCTCTGGTACAGGACCCGAGGATATATATATATATTAAAATAGAGCAGTGCTAGGAACAGCTAAGATACTGCACAGAACCTCACACTCCCAGACCTCTGGTACAGGACCCAAGGATATATATATATATATTAATATAGAGCAGTGCTAGGAACAGCTAAGATACAGCACAGAACATTACACTCCCAGACCTCTGGTACAGGAGCCGGGGATATATATATATATATTAATAAAGAGCAGTGCTAGGAACAGCTAAGATACTGCACAGAACCTCACACTCCCAGACCTCTGGTACAGGAGCCGGGGATATATATATATATATATATATTAATATAGAGCAGTGCTTGGAACAGCTAAGATAATGCACAGAACCTCACACTCCCAGACCTCTGGTACAGGAGCCGAGGATATATATATATATTAATATAGAGCAGTGCTAGGAACAGCTAAGATACTGCACAGAACCTCACACTCCCAGACCTCTGGTACAGGACCCGAGGATATATATATATATATTAATATAGAGCAGTGCTAGGAACAGCTAAGATACTGCACAGAACCTCACACTCCCAGACCTCTGGTACAGGACCCGAGGATATATATATATATTAATATAGAGCAGTGCTAGGAACAGCTAAGATACTGCACAGAACCTCACACTCCCAGACCTCTGGTACAGGACCCGAGGATATATATATATATATTAATATAGAGCAGTGCTAGGAACAGCTAAGATACTGCACAGAACCTCACACTCCCAGACCTCTGGTACAGGACCCGAGGATATATATATATATTAATATAGAGCAGTGCTAGGAACAGCTAAGATACTGCACAGAACCTCACACTCCCAGACCTCTGGTACAGGACCCGAGGATATATATATATATATTAATATAGAGCAGTGCTAGGAACAGCTAAGATACTGCACAGAACCTCACACTACCAGACCTCTGGTACAGGACCCGAGGATATATATATATATATATTAATATAGAGCAGTGCTAGGGACAGCTAAGATACTGCACAGAACCTCACACTCCCAGACCTCTGGTACAGGACCCGAGGATATATATATATATTAATATAGAGCAGTGCTAGGAACAGCTAAGATACTGCGCAGAACCTCACACTCCCAGACCTCTGGTACAGGACCTGAGGATATATATATATATTAATATAGAGCAATGCTAGGAACAGCTAAGATACTGCATAGAACCTCACACTCCCAGACCTCTGGTACAGGACCCGAGGATATATATATATTAATATAGAGCAGTGCTAGGAACAGCTAAGATACTGCCCAGAACCTCACACTCCCAGACCTCTGGTACAGGACCCGAGGATATATATATATATATATATATATATATATATTAATATAGAGCAGTGCTAGGAACAGCTAAGATACTGCACAGAACCTCACACTCCCAGACCTCTGGTACAGGACCCGAGTATATATATATATATATATTAATAAAGAGCAGTGCTGGGAACAGCTAAGATACTGCACAGAACCTCACACTCCCAGACCTCTGGTACAGGAGCCGGGGATATATATATATATATATATTAATATAGAGCAGTGCTAGGAACAGCTAAGATACTGCACAGAACCTCACACTCCCAGACCTCTGGTACAGGAGCCGGGGATATATATATATATATATATATATATTAATATAGAGCAGTGCTAGGAACAGCTAAGATACTGCCCAGAACCTTACACTCCCAGACCTCTGGTACAGGAGCCGAGGATATATATATATATATTAATATAGAGCAGTGCTAGGAACAGCTAAGATACAGCACAGAACCTCACACTCCCAGACCTCTGGTACAGGACCCGAGGATATATATATATATTAATATAGAGCAGTGCTAGGAACAGCTAAGATACTGCACAGAACATCACACTCCCAGACCTCTGGTACAGGACCCGAGGATATATATATATATATTAATATAGAGCAGTGCTTGGAACAGCTAAGATACTGCACAGAACCTCACACTCCCAGACCTCTGGTACAGGACCCAAGGATATATATATATATATATATATTATTATAGAGCAGTGCTAGGAACAGCTAAGATACTGCACAGAACCTCACACTCCCAGACCTCTGGTACAGGACCCGAGGATATATATATATTAATATAGAGCAGTGCTAGGAACAGCTAAGATACTGCACAGAACCTCACACTCCCAGACCTCTGGTACAGGACCCAAGGATATATATATATATATATATATATATATATATATATATTAATATAGAGCAGTGCTAGGAACAGCTAAGATACTGCACAGAACCTCACACTCCCAGACCTCTGGTACAGGACCCGAGGATATATATATATTAATATAGAGCAGTGCTAGGAACAGCTAAGATACTGCACAGAACCTCACACTCCCAGACCTCTGGTACAGGACCCGAGGATATATATATTAATATAGAGCAGTGCTAGGAACAGCTAAGATACAGCACAGAACCTCACACTCCCAGACCTCTGGTACAGGACCCGAGGATATATATATATATATATTAATATAGAGCAGTGCTAGGAACAGCTAAGATACTGCACAGAACCTCACACTCCCAGACCTCTGGTACAGGAGCCGAGGATATATATATATATATTAATATAGAGCAGTGCTAGGGACAGCTAAGATACTGCACAGAACCTCACACTCCCAGACCTCTGGTACAGGAGCCGGGGATATATATATATTAATATAGAGCAGTGCTGAGAACAGCTAAGATACTGCACAGAACCTCACACTCCCAGACCTCTGGTACAGGACCAGAGGATATATATATATATATATATATATATATATATATATTAATATAGAGCAGTGCTAGGAACAGCTAAGATACTGCACAGAACCTCACACTCCCAGACCTCTGGTACAGGACCAGAGGATATATATATATATATATATATATATATATATATATATATATTAATATAGAGCAGTGCTAGGAACAGCTAAGATACTGCACAGAACCTCACACTCCCAGACCTCTGGTACAGGTCCCGAGGATATATATATATATATATATATATATATATATATTAATATAGAGCAGTGCTAGGAACAGCTAAGATACTGCACAGAACCTCACACTCCCAGACCTCTGGTACAGGAGCCGAGGATATATATATATATATTAATATAGAGCAGTGCTAGGGACAGCTAAGATACTGCACAGAACCTCACACTCCCAGACCTCTGGTACAGGAGCCGGGGATATATATATATTAATATAGAGCAGTGCTGAGAACAGCTAAGATGCTGCACAGAACCTCACACTCCCAGACCTCTGGTACAGGACCAGAGGATATATATATATATATATATATATATATATATATATTAATATAGAGCAGTGCTAGGAACAGCTAAGATACTGCACAGAACCTCACACTCCCAGACCTCTGGTACAGGACCAGAGGATATATATATATATATATATATATATATATATATATATATATATATATATTAATATAGAGCAGTGCTAGGAACAGCTAAGATACTGCACAGAACCTCACACTCCCAGACCTCTGGTACAGGTCCCGAGGATATATATATATATATATATATATATATATATTAATATAGAGCAGTGCTAGGAACAGCTAAGATACTGCACAGAACCTCACACTCCCAGACCTCTGGTACAGGAGCCGAGGATATATATATATATATATTAATATAGAGCAGTGCTAGGAACAGCTAAGATACTGCACAGAACCTCACACTCCCAGACCTCTGGTACAGGAGCCGGGGATATATATATATTAATATAGAGCAGTGCTGAGAACAGCTAAGATACTGCACAGAACCTCACACTCCCAGACCTCTGGTACAGGACCAGAGGATATATATATATATATATATATATATATATATATTAATATAGAGCAGTGCTAGGAACAGCTAAGATACTGCACAGAACCTCACACTCCCAGACCTCTGGTACAGGACCAGAGGATATATATATATATATATATATATATATATATATATATATTAATATAGAGCAGTGCTAGGAACAGCTAAGATACTGCACAGAACCTCACACTCCCAGACCTCTGGTACAGGTCCCGAGGATATATATATATATATATATATATATATATATATTAATATAGAGCAGTGCTAGGAACAGCTAAGATACTGCACAGAACCTCACACTCCCAGACCTCTGGTACAGGAGCCGAGGATATATATATATATATATTAATATAGAGCAGTGCTAGGAACAGCTAAGATACTGCACAGAACCTCACACTCCCAGACCTCTGGTACAGTACCCGAGGATATATATATATATATTAATGTAGAGCAGTGCTAGGAACAGCTAAGATACTGCACAGAACCTCACACTCCCTGACCTCTGGTACAGGTGCCGAGGATATATATATATATATATATTAATATAGAGCAGTGCTAGGAACAGCTAAGATACTGGACAGAGCCTCACTCTCCCAGACCTCTGGTACAGGACCCGAGGATATATATATATATATATATATTAATATAGAGCAGTGCTAGGAACAGCTAAGATACTGCACAGAACCTCACACTCCCAGACCTCTGGTACAGGACCTGAGGATATATATATATATATTAATATAGAGCAGTGCTAGGAACAGCTAAGATACTGCACAGAACCTCACACTCCCAGACCTCTGGTACAGGACCCGAGGATATATATATATATATATATTAATATAGAGCAGTGCTAGGGACAGCTAAGATACTGCACAGAACCTCACACTCCCAGACCTCTGGTACAGGAGCCGAGGATATATATATATATTAATATAGAGCAGTGCTAGGAACAGCTAAGATACTGCACAGAACCTCACACTCCCAGACCTCTGGTACAGGACCCGAGGATATATATATATATATATATTAATATAGAGCAGTGCTAGGAACAGCTAAGATACTGCACAGAACCTCACACTCCCAGACCTCTGGTACAGGACCCGAGGATATATATATATATTAATATAGAGCAGTGCTAGGAACAGCTAAGATACTGCACAGAACCTCACACTCCCAGACCTCTGGTACAGGAGCCGGGGATATATATATATATATATATATATTAATATAGAGCAGTGCTAGGAACAGCTAAGATACTGCACAGAACCTCACACTCCCAGACCTCTGGTACAGGAGCCGGGGATATATATATATATATTAATATAGAGCAGTGCTAGGAACAGCTAAGATACTGCACAGAACCTCACACTCCCAGACCTCTGGTACAGGACCTGAGGATATATATATATATATATATTAATATAGAGCAGTGCTAGGAACAGCTAAGATACTGCACAGAACCTCACACTCCCAGACCTCTGGTACAGGACCCGAGGATATATATATATATATATTAATATAGAGCAGTGCTAGGAACAGCTAAGATACTGCACAGAACCTCACACTCCCAGACCTCTGGTACAGGACCCGAGGATATATATATATATTAATATAGAGCAGTGCTGGGAACAGCTATAATACTGCACAGAACCTCACACTCCCAGACCTCTGCTACAGGACCCGAGGATATATATATATATATATATATATTAATATAGAGCAGTGCTTGGAACAGCTAAGATACTGCACAGAACCTCACACTCCCAGACCTCTGGTACAGGACCCCAGGATATATATATATATATATATATTAATATAGAGCAGTGCTTGGAACAGCTAAGATACTGCACAGAACCTCACACTCCCAGACCTCTGGTACAGGAGCCGAGGATATATATATATATATATTAATATAGAGCAGTGCTAGGAACAGCTAAGACAAAACCTCATACTCCCAGACCACTGGTAGAGAACCGGATGATGAGGAAGACACATCCTACCCATAGGGATGAGAAAAAAAAAATATATATATATATATATTTTTTTTTTTATAAACAAAATACAGAAAACAAAGCATACATGTCCCACATGTGCAGATCTAGCACCAGGGCAGCTGATGCTCTACATATAAGCCTTGGCAGGCTGGTAAGAAAGTCCCCCAGTGTACGAACAATGTTATATATGGCACTGTGGAAAGTGGGGGAATTTTGACCCTGTGGAATTTGTGGGGATTTATGGCACCGTAGAAAGTGGTGGGGAGTTATGGCACTGTGGAATTTGTGGGGATTTATGGCACCGTAGAAAGTGGTGGGGAGTTATGGCACTGTGGAATTTGTGGGGATTTATGGCACCGTAGAAAGTGGTGGGGAGTTATGGCACTGTGGAATTTGTGGGGATTTATGGCACCGTAGAAAGTGGTGGGGAGTTATGGCACTGTGGAATTTGTGGGGATTTATGGCACCATAGAAAGTGGTGGGGCGTTATGGCACTGTGGAATTTGTGGGGATTTATGGCACCGTAGAAAGGGGTGGGGAGTTATGGCACCATAGAAAGTGGTGGGGCGTTATGGCACTGTGGAATTTGTGGGGATTTATGGCACCGTAGAAAGTGGTGGGGAGTTATGGCACTGTGGAATGTGTGGAGATTGATGGCAATGTAGCACGTGGTGGGGAGTTATGGAACTAAAACAATGATCCAACGGTTTCCAGCTACACTTCTGAAATAATGATACCCATTTAACCTCTAGCAATCCTATTACTACACTTTGCAAAGTGGCTGATGTGTCACTACTTGTCCATGATCATATTCTTGAGCACTTTTAATTTCGCGCAATTCTTTCCTTCCTCTCTGGTTATAAACGCAGCGACACGCATCTCCGAGACTTGCCAGAATGAGATTACAACTGCTCTATCGTGTCGGAAAGACTATCTCTATATCTGATGACTTGGCAGAACAGAAGAGCAAGCGGTTCTCACAGTCCGCAGCCGCAGGCCAATTTCTCCCATTGTCTAGAAAGCAATGAGAAGCTTTAGATCCAATTGGAAGATGTGAAATAACTTGCTGTGACATCCTGAACTTGCATTTTCTATCTTCCCGTGAGAGACAAATCAATAGTTTGTGGATGCGAAATGACTTGACAAGTAGCCTGATGGGAGAAATACGGCTGGATCATAGTTAACGCTACATGCACCGTTTAATTAGCGGACGATATCAGCATGTAGGGATTGAGACACTTTAGAAACGAAGGGTTGAACAAATGTTGCCTTTTTGGAGATTCTACTATCTGTCTTGATGAAGGAATTCTATCTAGACATGTGCAAAACTAAAATTTTCGTTTCGTTTTCGTCCATTCGGACGAAAATGTTATTTATTTCGTCTAAAACGAATTTCGTTCATTACTGCAATCGTTTCAGACGAAATTCGTTCATTATTTTCGTTTCGTTAATTTTAATTCGTTCGTTTTATAGAAATACAATGTAATACTATTGGCTTTCTATAAACCGAACGAGAGCCCCATTCATAAGAAATTCTTATGAATGGGGCTCTCGTTCGGTTCATAGAAAGGCAATAGTACTACATGTTTTCTATAAGCCGAAAGTCTATAAACCGAACGACTTTCGGTTTATAGACTTTCGGCTTATGGAACACATGTAATCCTATTGCTATTCTATAAACCGAAAGTTTGGTTTATAGAATAGCAATAGGATTACATGTATTCCATAAGCCGACGGCCTATAAACCGAACGTTCGGTTTATAGGCTGTGGGCAATTAACTAAACAGAGACAGAGTCTCCATTCATAAGATTATGAATGGAGACTTTGTCTCCGTGTAGTAAAATGCCCACAGCCTATAAACCGAACGTTCGGTTTATAGGCCGTCGGCTTATGGAATACATGTATTCCTATTGCTATTCTATAAACCGAACGTTCGGTTTATAGGCTGTCGGCTTATGGAATACATGTAATCCTATTGCTATTCTATAAACCGAACGTTCGGACGAATGGACGAAATGCTATTTTAAGACGAAAATGCATTCGTCCGAAAACGAATGCACATGTCTAATTCTATCCTCTTACACGGATCTAGTTAATGAGCCAGGGGTTTGGGTAGCATGCCACATGCTCCTGTGGGGAGGTCAAAAGCATAGATCTCCAAGAGAAAATACTGCAAAAAAAAATAAGCTTTAGAATGTAAGTATTGGAAAAATGTTATCATAGTAACATACCGTATTTGCTCGATTATAAGACAAGGTTTTTTTCAGAGCAAATGCTCTGAAAAATCCCCCTCGTCTTATAATCGAGGTCTCTTATAATCTGACCTCAAATTGAGGTCAGATTATAAGACATGGATCCAGGTCCCCAGCAGAGCTGCAGGGGACCTGGATCCCCCTCTCTAGCAGCAGGGGAAGTCTGCGCAACGAGCTTCCGCTTTCCGCTTCCGCTTTCGTCACAGAAGTCCCGGCGAGCGTGCCGGGGCGGCAGCAGGGGAGGTCTGCGCTCATCGCGCAGACATCCTCTGCTGCCCCACTAGGCACCAGGGAGAATCGGGCAGCTGGGGGATGTCTGCACGATACGTGCAGATATCCTCCATGCTGCCCGACACGGCAGACTATTATGACGGACAGCTGTCCGTCATAATAGACTGCCGTGTCGGGCAGCATGGAGGATGTCTGCAAGTATCGTGCAGACATCCCCCGGCTGCCCACACTAGCCACCAGGGATCAAGGTAAGGGGAAGGGAGGGAGGGGGGGCAGAGAGACAGGGGGAGGGAGGGAGGGGGGCAGAGAGACAGGGGGAGGGAGGGAGGGGGACAGAGAGACAGGGGGACAGAGAGACAGGGGGAGGGAGGGGGGCAGAGACAGAGTCAAGGGGAGGGAGGGGGTTAAGAGACAGACAAGGGGAGGGAAGGGGTTAAGAGACAGAGACAAGGGGAGGGAAGGGGTTAAGAGACAGACAAGGGGAGGGAAGGGGTTAAGAGACAGAGACAAGGGGAGGGAAGGGGTTAAGAGACAGAGACAAGGGGAGTGAGGGGGTTAAGAGACAGGCAAGGGGAGGGGGGAGAGAGAGAAAAATGGGGGCAAGGGAAAGAGAAAGGCAGCATTGGCACATAAAAAGAAATAAAAACTAGAAATACATTTTTTGATATCATAATTTTTTATTAAAAAAGCAATTTACATGTGAATATATACAAGTTTAACTTTTATCCTATAGGGTAGTCTTATATTCAGGCTTTTAGTTTTTTTCCTAAAGGAATATCCAAAGTTTGGGGGGTCGTCTTATAATCAGGGTCGTCTTATAATCGAGCAAATACGGTAGTAATTAAGGTTGAAAAAAGACACAAGTCCATCAAGTTCAACCCTCCTACCTATCATTCCAGCTTTTGATGCAAAAGAAGGTAAAAACCCCTAAGGAAGCTATTTCTAATTTTGCCTCCTGGGGGAAAAATTCCTTCTTGACTCCAAGAGGCAATCAGATTTCTCCTTGGATCAATAAGCTCTATTATTAATGCTCATTCTATTATCAATAGCCCTGTGTGTTCTGCTTTTCTATAAAATGTATGTATATCTAATAAGGAAAATACAAATGAACAGGTTCTTGCTTTGTTCGGTTTCAGATTCACCCATAATAATAAAAAATAGTAGAACATACAATAAAACAGCTTGTTTCATAAATAACATTATATTATTCTGTGAAAGCACGGATGCAAAAACAAAAGATGGATGTGTAGAGATGATAAAGTGTCTGATTTTATTGAGCTCCTTTATGAAACTGATAGGATGGAATGTTGTGTTAACTTGTGTCATCGCTTAAAATGTATGTATCTCCAGCCGAAGTTGTGACTTTTGATACATGCTAACACTGCCGAATGACAGATTCTATCCACAAAGCTCAAGTGTTTCCTCCCCTAGTGTTAGATAATTCTGCACCAAAAGTTTAATAAGTTTGTAAATAAATTCAGAAAGTATTTCAATCAGCATAAAGTTATCTTGCAGCAGGGCGCAGATCATGTGACTTGTGTCGGGCAACCTCCGCCAAGTACAGTCTGACCGGTGTCCCTCTCTCTCTGACTGCAAAGTGCCGGGAGTTATGAAAAAAGCGCAAACGCTTTACATAACTAATACATAACTAATGGCGATTACGCTTTTTTTTTTTTTTTTTTTTATAAAACTCCCGACTCTTTGCAGTGCAGGAGTTTTCATACAAGTTCCCCTATGTGCCAACTCTAGTAGTGTCAAGAGTCCCATTTCTTGGGGCCCTATTCCAACACATTTGGGGATACTCAAGCATTATTGCTGCCAATGTACAGTGCATCATTGCAAGGTTACAACCCCGGACCTGGTACCATCATGCTCCTTCTCAACCCTGCCCCACTAATGGAAAGTCATAGCCTAAGCATTGTTTATACTGATCGTGCAGAGAATTGGAAAAAAAAAAAAAACGCACTTATCTATATATTGTAAATTTCAGTGTACAACCATGCTGTTCATGACAGCGTGTGCCAGAACCCAGCTGAGCTCTGCCTCAGCTGAGAGGCAGAGCGCAGAGTAAACGTGTGTCCTTGGCAAGTATGCAGATATTCAATATTTTGGCCATAGCCTGGAGGGAGAAGTAGCACATAGTAAGTGCCAGTCCAACAGCCCTCAGGTCTTACAGACTCTGGAAATCTTACTGTTTGGCATCAAAATGTTGTGTTTTGTTTTTTTGTTGTGTTTTTTGCAAAGTCTGAGCACTTCGTATTTCTGTGTGGGCTTTAAGTACTCCTGAACAAAGATTAACACCTACTACACGTGTAAGTCAATAGTCTGTCCTCTGTCTAACTGCTACTTTTTCATATAATTATATCCCTCTCAACTGAGCTTCTGTGATGCTGGGTTAGAATACTTGCTATTCTGACTGTGATTCAAGGCAGAGCTGCATTTTTATCACGCTTACCAGCAGATTGCTGCTAGCAGGAGAAATCTGAATTGTCCCATTAGCCTCAGACGTCCTATCTATGCCTTTTTCATAAAGCATCAGTTATCGTAATTCAGTATAATCTGGGTCATTAAAACGGACAGCTTCTCCTCCTCACCCCAGACGAATCCTTCAAATATCTCTTTTCCGATTTCACCCCCTACTGGAACAACCTCTTATCCTCTAATTTCACAGGCTCCTTGCATGATCCCTGCAACTGTCTGTCTTCTCTGGAGATATACACTGGCTTCTTTTTATCTGGTGTGTTTACTGACCTGTAAACCACGGAAAGGTTTGTTGGTGGTGTCTAGCGGCTGTGTCTGAGAAGTAAGGAGTGCAGGACGAAGACCCACACTAGGCCCAAGTCGAATAGCTTAGAAACATACGGAGCATTTTTTTTTTTTTTTAAAAAGGGGGTATTGTATCAAATACATTTAAGATGAAAATGTTTTTCCTGCTGTCTGCTGTTTATGACATCACCTTGTGGTTTGATATGCAAATGAACTACTTTTGATGGGAATAGTCACCAGTGGACTTGGAACAAAATGAGCAATAGCTTATCTCATCCCATCTAGCCCACCCAGTGCGATATGCATAGAAAATACATGAAAATACACAGAGCAAACATATAATAATAATAAAAAAAGAGAAGTGCTAAGCTTGTTACAGGACCAAATACTTTAAATCGATAATGTCATGCTTATGTAATAATAATTTGTCCGAGACACAAAGCACTTTACAAATACAGATCAACGGAGAGTTCCTATTTGTCCGATGAGCTGGCCGACTCCCGTATAAAAGAGATGGGCCTTTAGTACTTGTCTGTAACAGGGCTCGGCACCAATATTGTGCCGGGCTTTGTATGGCTGTGATTTATTGCTCTCAGCAGCTTGTCAGATGCTCCAGGTTTGGCGTCTGCTTGCCAGGTCTTGGGGTTGAGTCCACTACCACTTTCCAAATGGAGTTCTGGAACCAACACTCAAATAAACACAGTGGGCGCTGTATACAGTATGTAGAGAAATTGGGAGAGGGGCACAGTATTTTACAGCCATCTACAGCCATCCCATCTGAGCTAGCACATCACATTTTTTCATGCCAACACACCGCTTGGTGGCCCCATGCTAACAATGTGTCCCCTCTCCATAACCATCTTCCATTAGTTAGAGCCCGAAGCAGCCACTGTATTTGTTTATATCTTCCAATCATTCCCCTGGATTATTGTATGTCAAGGGGCGTGGCCTCGGAGGGGGCCACTACCACTCTACTTGCACAGGCGCAGTGTTCATGTGCTGGAACGGAACCACTCTACAGAAAAGGTACAGATTAACCAACTATGGACCAGAGTGGAGATTGTGTCACCTGAAAGGATTCCACCCTTGGTTGAGGCTTCTTCCTCCCAGGACTTGGACTCAAACAAATACTCCAGTACCGAAAGGGCGACCACAGTACAACAGGAAGGGTTCAATAATGAACGGCTGGCATGGCACAAAGTGGTCAGACAACAGAATAGGCAGATGGGAAAAAAAGGTCTGGGCAGGCAGCAAACAGCAGAGGAAAGGGTCGAGACGGGCGGCATATAAGTGTAGTAAAAAAAAAAAGGCAGAAGTCAGGACCCGGATAACAAACAGTATAACAGGGATGCAAGAACGGCTTAGGAGCACTATTACAGGCAAGGAATAATTGCAAAGTGAAGGTTGAAATAGCCCTCCTACAAAGTAATCAGCCAATGAAAAGAATAAGGGAAAAAACGTAATTTAAACATGACAAGTAAGGACAGAAAGCCTAAAAACTAAAGTGCGCATGCATGAGGGGCAAATTATGTAAGCTCCATCTGACATTAGGCTGCATGCTGAAGGAGCGCGTCTCAAGTGGCCAGAGAAACTCGCGCGGCCGGAAACCCCTGCAGGAGCACCGGAGGATGGTGGGCCAGGACCACGGGGAGTCCTGAACGGGCAAGGGGGCTGACAGGGAAATGCTGATCAGCAGCACAGCGGCGCTGTCGTGACAGGAATCAGACTGAAAATCAGGCTTGCAAGATAGCGGTCCACAATTTCCAGGTGAGATACATTACAGCACAACCACTGCACACACACACATATAAATCTCTGTAAACTGCGTTGGCCACTCCCCCATCTGACCCCATTTGCTTTGAATCATCGTCACGTTTTTTTGTTCTGCTTTGTTCTTAGTCCCAGCAATAGCAGGCCTTTGGTTAAGCTGTTCATTGATGGCCACGGATGAACCGATGCTGATCTATTGAAATAGAAACCGTGCAGTAAAGAATGCAATTGATGACATCAATCGCCCTTATGTGCTTTGTCTTCTGTACGATCTGTAACTTTTGAGATAAACAAGTCTCTTTGTTCCCAATTAAATCTTCTTTTTTGTCTGAGATGAATAATGCCAGCAGATATGCTGACACGTACAACCCCCCCCCCCCCCCCCCCCCGCCAGGGCCTAACACATTCTTCCACTATTTGTAAAACAGGTATGTATTACAAATTAAATTAGTTGATCAAGATGGGTCTCTATGGGGACCGATCTGCTTGCAAATGTAATTGGGTTTTATTTGCATAGACAAACAATTAATGAAGTACATTGGCCGTAGATTGATGATAGCGCAAGTCAAGTCACGTGACTTCATAATTCTGTGATATTGAGTTCGTTACATAGCGACATTGTAATTTAGGTTTTTAAAAATTGCCAGATTAGGAGTGGCGGAGAACTGTAATCCACTAATGTCATCTACAACAGGGGCAGCTTTTTATCATATATAGTCTGCAACAAAATCCGCAATAGATTGTTTGGGCTCATCTGGCGCACCATGGCTTTTTTGTGCGTGGTGTAAATCAGCTTACACATGGGGTCGATATTAATTGTGGCGCGATTGCACCTTTAATTATATGTCCCCCCAAAGTGCAACCTTTTATCCTTACTTTGAGAACCCTGATTATCAAAAAATAAATTTTTAAAACGTAATTTGGACTATGGTCAGTAGTAGATAAAAGAAAACCAAAACTATTGTGAGTCTTCATCCCATTTATTGAGTTTGGTGGGCCTTTGACCTCTTTCGTTGCTGTAAAATAAATGGTGGTGAATGCGGGCAGCAAAAAGCTTCAAAAGATCAGCAAAAGGTGAACTTCAGGTGGGCGCATAGTGTTACCTTCCTCAAGAAGGTGAGCTTAGGCCTGTCTGTTTCTTCAAAGACCTGCTGAATGCATTGCTAAGAAGATCCTGCTGAAGAAACATACATCTTAAGTGTTTTCATACATTAGCATGCCAGGGTACTAAACCCTAAATGATCATGCCTCCAATGGCCAAAAGTATGAATCAAAATAACAGCATGATAGTTTACAACCCCAACAAAATACAACACTATTTATTAAAGATAATACGTTTAACTGGTGGCCTTCAAAAAACTGTGCCAAATGGAACATAAGCTTGACAAAGCAGGCTATCAAAATGCCAAATTTGAAAACGTAGGTGGCCTTGTGTCTGGCAAACCTATACATGGGGGATAGTAAAAGGATACTCAACTTTTTCTACTAGTGCTTCTAATATAAAAGCATTTATAGTATGAGGAATGAACTAGCATGCAATTTTAATGGTACATGCCACTTTATATAGATGCCATGCCCCCCTGGGAAGGAGGCAAGTTGGCCTGGTTGGGACTGGCTCTCTCTGCTAGTTCAGAGGTCCCCACTGTTGATCCCATGTCCAAACAAATCATCCGCGACCCATTTTATAATAGACAATAAGACATCATCCTGTTTGCAAAATATTTTCATTATCTCAAGCTGCATATTAACGATACTAACTACATGACCCATTGAGCTATCTGCAAAGATAATAAAAAAAATACATTATTTAAGCTACATCTAAATAAATAATGAATCTTTCATTCCTGCCATTTGCTAGAGAAAACTCATCACATTCTCAGCATGTACGTTAACCTTTTATTCTGACTGTTCTCTGCGGCATGTTCAAATGATGTGAATATTAAGAATCCCACGTTCTGATCACTAATTCTAACTTGCCTGGTTAGACGGTGCCATCTGTATGGGCCTCACATGTTGCTGTATCCTGCACCATTGATGAAAGGTAACAAGACTTTCAAGAAAAAAATCCTTCCATCAATTTTACAACAGGTTTGTTGGACTTTTACAAGTATTTTGATAGTGCCTCCACACAAATGATATACAGCTGTATTTAGAACTAGCAGTACTAGTCTAGGCTAAAGAAAGATCTCACCAAAGTTTATAAACAACATGTCCTTTCCCTGTTAGAGCTACACAGATCCAATAGCAAAACTTAATGGGGGACATGTTGTATTTCACAAAGAAAAAATAATTCTAAAGGCATAATCCTGAAAACAAGCTGTTGAGGCAATTTGCCATGGTGGCAAGTGCTGTTGGGGCAATGTGCCACTGTAGCAAGTACTGCAGGGTACATATGCCACTGGGGCAAGTACTTTGGGGGCAGTGTGATACTGTGGCAAGTACTGCAGGGGCAATGTGATACATGGCAAGTACTGTGGGCGCAGTGTGATACTGTGGTAAGTACTACGGGGCACTGTGCCACTGTGGTAAGTACTCCAGGGGCAATGTGATACTGTGGCAAGTACTGCAGGGGCAATTTGATACATGGCAAGTACTGTGGGGGCAGTGTGCCACTGTGGTAAGTACTGCGGGGGAAATGTGATACTTGGCAAGTACTGTGGGGGCAATGTGTCACAATAGCAACTATTGTGGGGCATTATGACAGTGGGGGATACGTATAAATGTAAATTGTGAGGTCCAGTCACCATGGAGTGATTAAATCACATTTAGATCTTTGTCCTACAAATTACCGTCATACATAACACCTAAGGATTTGTCTTTAAAAATGCATTTTTCTTTAAAATGATCTCAAAGTTTAGGAGTGCAACCTATAACCAGGACCATATGTAGGAGTGTTGTTTGTATTATCAGCAAAGTGATGCCATGTTATTTTTGCATGACAGGTACACTGTAAATTTCTCCTACAGGTCACTACTTTCTGGTCTTATCGAAAGGAAGAATTTCATAAAACATATTTTGAATCTTCCTCTGTTAGATCCTTTGCCGAGTAGAAATAAAGTTTGCATTAAATGAAATCTACAGAAAAGGAATTTGATCTTCTAGGTTTAGAGCTTTATTCATATGGCGCGAGATGCAGGGTATTGAAAAGGAAATGTCATACTTAAACGGACAGTCTGGTCCCCAAACTCACGTTGGTGCAAGATGAAGATCACTGCTTGTATAATGCACAGGCTTTTATCTCTGTATAAATCACATTTTTAATATTTAACTGAAGCTCACCCCAGTGATTACTCTGCATGTTTACTGCAGGTGCGGCAGCACTGATTATATAGACACTGAGGATATAAAGTTTTGTTTCATTTAGTCACTTCCTGTGCTCCTCTAATTGAATACATTGTGTGGACTGTACTAGACATGCTGTTGTACACAGTGGGATCTCTTAACAGTGCAACACATTGTCCGATGACATCATTAGAGAGACAGGATATCCCATTCATTTGAATGTCATTATTCTCTTGGTTCCTGCGGCACAAAAAAGTAAATTACTTTTACTCAGTTAGTGTGGGAAGTCTTGGTTTCTTGCAAACTGCTGTAATTTCACAATTTCATCTAACTGTAAGTATTTTATATTTTAAGCAATGCACAATGTAAGACATGCATTTTAAAGTACTTTTAAAGCACATTAATATGCATTAATATTTTGAAGATTAAGATTCATTTTAGGCACTAGACAGTCCCTTTAAGGCCATCATCTGAAATGGCATAGAACCAAAGAAAAAGCCTCGGGCACACATGTAGGGAAGAAAGAGTTAGTAAAGATCCAAAAAAAATAGGATGTGCTTGAAGAAATGCTGATAAAAAAAGAATTAAATATATGCAATATGCAGGAAGCTCGGCTTTAAATGTGATATTAAAAAGATTTACAGGAAAGTCGATTTTATATCCAGTTGATATTTGAATGCTTTTGAATGAGTGCAAGGTGCATTTATAAACCAAAATACATTGGAGGCACACATAGGGTTGCCACCTTTTCTTCCAAAAAAATACCGGCCTTGGTACGGTCTCCATAGACTTAACATTGGCCTGATGCCAATTTTTTACCGGCCTGCCAGTAAAACACCAGCCAGGTGGCAACCCTAGGCACACATATTTTTATTAGAACTGTAATATCTATAAGGTGACTTCAGCAACATTGTTTATGGTGGGCATTTACTGGATTCTGTGGTGGACAATTTGACGATGTCTTATGGTTTTATGGACCTTCACCGATCATCTCAGGGACACTGTATAGACATGGAACCATCACTCAAATAAACACAGTGGGGTTGTGCATATTTATATATATATATATATATATATAGAGAGAGAGAGAGAGAGAGAGAGAGAGAGAGAGAGAGACAGAGAGACTTGGGTGGGCAAACGTTCTAAAACTGGAACAATACCACCTGAAAAAGCACTTCACATTGCTTTTATGCCACCTGATGGCAGTGAAAAAAGTCGGGAAACATTTACCAAAGAGCTTGTTGGGTTTGCCTCAGGTGTGAAACACTAGGTCACTAGTGAAAATCTTCATCTCCTTGGCAGGGAAAAGGGAATTTAGAGCCACCTACACCTTTTTTGGTTCAACACTCTTGGTAGAAATGTAAGGTTTTCCATGTATCATACTTCTGACTGATTTGTTCCTTCATCTCTACCTTCCCAACCATGTCTACGCGTTTTTAGGCTCTTTGACAAAAATTCTGCATCTACCAAAGGTAAGCAAAGCAAAGGAGACATCCCATGTCTGAAAGGACAACAGTAATATTAAACAATAAAGCATGTTTCATTGAAAGACTGTATCAAGTGCAGACATTTTAAATGAAAATATACAAATAAGGTACCATGTTGAGTCCTTTTAGCTTGAAAAGCTCTATTAGGGGGCGGACATCTTGAGGAGGATGAAGGAAGATCTGACCCACGATTCTAAACAACAATTACGCCTCCCGATACGGAGCAGTGTTAATTTTGTCGACTAAACATTTTCGTCATAGTTTTCGTCAACTGCGTGTTTTCAGCTGATACGGAGCAGAGAGTGTTCAATAAAGTACATGTTTTCTTTCGTTAACGCATTTCTATTTACAATGCCTTACCTTCACTTGACGCAATATTTCAATTAAACATAAATGTATTTGTTTGCCGACAGTTGTCCTTTAAAATGACCTTTCTGACCACCCACCACCGTAAGTACTAAAACATAGAAACATAGAATGTGTCGACAGATAAGAACCATTCGGTCCATCTAGTCTGCCCAATTTTTTTTGAGTACTTTTATTAGTCCCCCATTCCCGGTAAATACAAGCTCTCTGCAACAAAGAGAAGGATCCATCGTCACTGAGATGACCTGACTTAGATTGCGGCCAAGCTCGTCAAGGTTCCCACACTACAAAAGTGTACGTGCGTATTTCCACACACAATTCTTTTAATTATTTTGCTCCAGGCACTGCACTCGTTTAAGAGGACATTGATCTTCGCCCTCAAAAGGATTTGGATTACTGTTCCAGCTCTACACCTGTCATGTCATATCATTTAACCCCTTAAGGACCAGGGATTTTCTGGGCCAATGACCGGAGTGATTTTTTTCAGTTTTTGGTACGTGGTTGCTTAAATGTAATTTTCTTCTCTGTTTATTTAACGCAGCCATACAAGTTATTTTTTTTTTTTTTTTTAAAGGACAGTCAGAGCTTTCTTTTGATACGCTAAACATAAAAATAATCTACAAATTAAAATTAAAAAAATACCTATAAAAGAGAAAAATTGGTGAAATTTCACCCCCCCCTCCCATTATTTTCCCAACAATAATCTACATAACTAGTACAGCACTAACCCACTTATCCTAACTAATAAAAAATAAAAATATAGGTTCCCAAAAAAAAAAATCTCTGACCAGTGCGATGTTACTAGTCAGAGTCATAATAATCACAGCAGGGTTGAACTAATTAAATTAATATTTTACAATAAAATAATTTATTTATTAAAAAAAACTTTAAAAAAAAACAAACGAAATGAGGACCATAAAGTAGGAAGGAAACTGATCAGAGTAACACACTGTGATCAGCAAGGAAAGGGTTAACTTTAAAAAATTTTTTTAGTATTTTAGGAAATATTTAGTGTTTTGTTTCTTTTTACTTGCAGGTCACTCTCTGTGAGTCACTATAAGTGCATGAAGCACAGAGAGTGAATTAGAGGCAGTGTGTGAACACATTGACTTTGCCATCTGATTTGCATGTTATCGCTGTGATTGAGTGATCACCGCGATCACATGCCCGGAAACCTGCCGATCGGGTCCAGGAGCTTTGCCTCACGTGCGAGGCAGAGTCCTGGGCCCATTTCAGACTGGCTGGCGGTGCGCACGCAGTTAAGTCGTCATAAGGTCGCTAACGCTGCAGCTCTTTTGAAGCGTTAACTCTGCAGGACTCAGTTTTGATTTTTTGTATTGTATTTTATTGTTATTATATTGTATATTGTACATTGGTGCTTTTTGGGATATTTCTATTGTTTGGTGAATGGGATAGCCACACGGTCTCCACTCATAGCATTCCCAATAAATTTCCATTTTTGCTAAATTCTTTGCCTGTCTCATCTTTTATGTTTCATGAGTACCTATTTAAATAGACCTTCTTGTGGGACTACTTTATGTTGTTTTCCCTTAATGTTAATAGCCCTGTATGTTCTGCTTATTAAAAAAAAATAATATCCAGACTGTTTTTGAAGGCATCTATTGTATTTGATAGCACCACCTCTCTTGGCAGTGAGCTCCATAACTTTATTGTCCTTACCGTAAAGAATCCCTTCCTTTGCTGTCTATGAAATCTTTGCTCTTTCAGTCTCAGGGGGTGACCTCTTGTTCTTTGTATATTTCTGTTAATGACCAGATCACTGGAGAGCTCTTTATATTGGCCCTGCACATATTTATATAATCTTATCATATCCCCTCTGAGACACCTTTTTTATAACACATATAAATGCATCTTTTTAAGTCTCTCTTCATAACTAAGATCCTCCAATCCCCTTATTAATTTTGTTTCTCTCCTTTTCTACTTTAATATAATATCCTTTTTAAGCGCTGGTGCCCAGTATCATACTACATACAGGGCCAACCTTAGCAGTGTGAGAACTGTGTGCCACGTACAAAAAAAAATGTTTGCCGGGAGAGGAAAGAGACATACATGAGAAGGGAGAGGAAAGACATACATGGGAAGGGAGAGGAGAGAGACAGACATGAGGTATGCTTGCTGCTTGCTTGCCCAGTCCCCCAAAATCTTCCTGCTAATAATAAACAGGAAGGTTAGTCTGTATTACCTTACCTAATTTTGTGTCGTTAGCAAACACTGAGACATGGCTATCAACACAACTTGGGAGATTATTAATAAACAAGGCCTAAAATAGACGCTTGAAGTACTCCGCTTAATACCTTGGTCCAGTTTGAGGATTTTGCATTTATAACAACTCTCTGCATTCTATCTTATAGACAATTTTCAATCCAAATACCTACATTTATGGTAAAGAAGCCTTTTTCTGGCTTGAGGCCATGCTTATGCATTTGTCGGCAGAACTGTATCTTGGCAGTGTTGAAAAAGATGTGCTTGTACATGGTATGAGGCCCTCCTCTCCAACAGTGCTGCCAAAATATTGGTCAAGACCAGTGGTGGGATTCAAAAGTTTTAGTAACCAGTTCCGACTTTCAAGCATGTCAAACAAAAGGAAGGGCTAATTTGGGGGGAAAAAGAGGGTATTACAGACAAAAATGATTTGTCATATTTTATAGAGAAAAAACTCATAAAATTATTGCTTGAATTAGTAATTCGAAGAAAACTATTCTCTGCTTCAACACTTGTTTATTTGGTTAAACATATATTTTTAGAGTCAGAGGTAAGTACATTACTGTTAAGTTACTAAATGGGCAATATTACAAATGGTATTACCATGAGCCAGTTTTTTACATTTCTGTATAATGCCAAGCATGTTCTATGTTGCCTCTCGGGTGACTTGGGCCAAGTATTTGGCAGTCCTGGAATTTTCCAGCACAGTCCTGTGTTTTTGGGTCTTGACCCATCAAATTCGGGTCTGTCCCGGGATTGATCCTGCACAGGCAGCATTATATGTATGCGTGTACACAGCCATCCATTATCTGTACCAGGTAACCTGGAGCTCAATGATGCGGGGGTCACAAAAGAGCTGCAAGATGGCACATCGTCGTGCCGCGTAACTCCGCCCCCCTTTTTGTTCCGGGACTTCCAAACAGCAAGGCAGCAAGTATGCAAAAAGGTTAAAGAAAAAAGTCGCTTTATCAAAAGATGCTTACAATGTTCTACGCACATACTCCCCAAATACCAAAATGCTGGATTATATTTTATAAAATGGATTAAAATACACGCCGGACATGTCTTACCCAAGAACACTGATCATTATGAGCTTCCTTCTGAAAGGATATTCAACAGTGGATGAATTATTGAAAGTCTGCAGGCTCTGAGACTTGGTGGCAGTTCACAAAAATCTTTAATTTCTGTATTTTAAAATCTGTAGCAAAAGAAATACAAAGCTTTGTAAAAAAAAAAAAAAAAAAATGTAGCCGCAGGAATCCTAATTATGCTATTTTAACGCTATGACACATTTATAATATAGACTTGGGCTTAGTGTGTGACCAATGAATACACGGATGATGAGTCTTGTCGAGGAGACTGCAAGAAAACCTTAAAGGTCTTGGAAATTACCGACAAAATCAGTATTCCTAATAGGTTTAATTTACTTACAAATATCAGGTTTGCAGCCTCCACTAATCCTCCCACTCTACTCTCGGTATTTGTCCAGCTAAAGTTGCCAGATCAGCCAGTTTTTTGAAGGATCAGTGAGGTGTACTTGCTCCCCTGCAGAATGTATCTGTGCCCTCTGAGCTATACAGTCTGAAGGGCAACATATATATGACGTGTGTCCTTCAAAAACATGGTTGAACATATGCTTGGAAGAAGAGAATAGGAGGAGTTAATGAATTATCTATTCAGTTTGATATCAGGAAAATAGTTGTGTCACCTGGTATAAAGGAATAGTTGCTTAGGATAAAAGTATCAAAACAGTGAAAAATATTATCAACATGGATTGGGCCTCCAAATATGACCATGAAACCTAGACCAGAAGCAATTGGACCATGTTCCAACACAAGAGGAATACGAAGCACATCAGATGAAATTCGGGCAAAAGTAGACAGAGGTCAAACAAAGCGGCTGGGACTACACTTAAGGCACAACAACCATTTTGCCTCCCATGAGACTACCCAAAAAAAATTTTGGTTCTACACGAGCTCCCAGAATGCTTTATGTGAAATACAGCCAACAGGGCCTTGTTCATACCCTGTCCAAACACCCCTGGGTGGAAATGTTACTCCAGCTTGACAAAGCGCTTATATTATTCTTCTCACGGAAAAAACCTGCAAGTTTCTTTTATAATAAAAGAGGACAGGTATGTTTTTTTTGATTTGCATGTTTTAAAAAATAAAAAAAAAACATGGCAGTATTTAATAATTGCACCTCGCAGGCAGAATTTTTGCTAAATAATGGGCTACGGTTAGAACCTTATGTTCAAGAAGCAGTTTGGAAAACTATTAATCCCTGATGGAGTTGAATATAACTTCATTGTTGTTCTCATGACACACACACAGCTATTCCTGAAGGTCATTACACAGAATGCTTGTTATACTGCAAAGCCTTCTCGTCTTCATGAATTTAAAATTTCCATCTAACTTATTTTGAGTTATTAAAACTTACCAGGTCTTGCTCAGAAAAGAACTGAGAATCATGGATTATATGGTGCTAAGTAAGGCTAACCATTGGTGGTGCTGTGGGGGTATTTGTAGCAGACCTATCCCTCCTCGCTCCCCCCCCTCTATCCAAGGTCTTGTTGTGTTGAGAGGTTATGAAAGGAGAGCTCAGAATTCATATTCCTGCAATCTCCTTCAGAAAGCCACGTACACAGTACAGGTTCAGAGTGATGGCCCATCAAATGATGGATGGTGCCAGCCATGCATCTGGTACCTGCACGTATTTAAATGGACCAGTATGGACCAGTATTTGGAAAGCCTTCCTTCCCCACCGTTCTCGATGAGAGGGATCTAATTTGTTTGTCTCCGTGAGTTATAGGAGTATGCCCAGCCAAGAGTCCCTGCTTCCTGCACCTTGATGGGTACCACACTGACGAAGCCAATGAAGGCCAAAACGTACGTCTGTAGTTGCTGTGTTCCTCGTGCAGAGGAGACCTGCCAGGCTATTCGGATCTGGACTGCCCTTATGGGTGGGCCCTCTGTAATGGTGCAAGTGAGCAAAAAACAGTGATTCCTCTCCCGAGTACATTACAACTTATTTGACTTCCTTCGCCAAGCTAAACATGTCCTTGGGGGTTAGGCAAAGTAGTGTTACTATTTATTTATTTTTCCCCTATAGCTGCCAAGTGCCAACATAAATCAGATTCCAATTACGTGGTCAGGATATAGTGGTGTTTGGCTAATTTGGGTCGGAGAAAGAACTTGGGACGTCACAAGAGATCTGGATCTGGGATCATTGGGAGGCATGGCTAGATTAGAGTCGTGTTTTTTTTTTTTTTTAACTCTATTATCACTACGTGAGTGGGCATATTTTCTAAATCATCACGCCTGCAACTGAAACCTTCATTTTTTACACCGGTTCAATGATACTCAAGCTTCATTATTCGCTTTTACAAAAATTATGTTCCACTAAAGAAAAATATTCAACATGAAATCCATCAAGTTGAACGTTTCCACACACCACTTTTTGTGATCCAGGAGATTATGTCCTAATTAGACTCGTCACATATAGCCCAATTATAAATAATTATTAATTCTAGAAGTTGGGACTTCCACGATGACCTTGAATAGAACCTTTTTCGTTACTTTAATTGCCTGGTCACTACAATTAATCTTTGTGTCCAGCTTTTGAACGTTTTCTGGGTCATGTCCTCAGGGGAGAAGGGTCAAAGGAGGAAAGGTGGGCAATTGCCCCCCTGAATCACTCCCTTCAATGGGCTAGACTGCACCACGTTTTATATCTTAATGAACCCAGACTGAGGTTAGTAGTATAGGAAACACTATGAGATATGCTCCGTGTTCTGGCCTTCAACTTAGATCTCATACACATTGCCCTATGTGAGAGTCCCTTACTGGCACCAACTTCTTAGCCTATCTCTCCACCTCTGCATTTCTGGATAAGAGGCAGATAATGGGTGAAGACCCATTGAAGACATTGTAAAATTCATTCAAAGCCCAGTCTTGTCTGCTGTCAATCTCTGATACTGGCTGCTTTTGCACCCGGGCCTATAAGTTGCAAGCCCTTCTCTACAAGTTAGGACTTCCATGAGGACCATGAATAGAAGCCTTTTGGTTACCTCTCTATGCAGAATCTTCAGGATCGACTCTGAAATGGTCCCTGGAGGATGCTCTTTTTTAGAAAGGTATACCTAGCCGCATCGCATGAATGTCAGACAGCTGCACAACCAGACTGGCTTAATTCAATTATCTCCAGCGTAATGAACAGAGCAATGATTGCATCTTCCAATTTAACAGGCTGTCCTGACCAAATGATTATATTTCACTTAAGCCATGTTAAGCTGTTTATCGGCAAAGGCTGATATAACAAACAAAATGACATAATAAACCACAGCGAATAGACGGCAACTAGATTTGTATAAAGTACATTCAGGGAAATGTCTTCTTCTACTTTGAGAACATACACATTATCCCAGAGATGTTTAATAAATGTATTAATCGTTTCAGGGCTTGACTGCCATTATTCATAGGTCATCTGTAGTCTCCTTAATTTATATCTATATGTAAAATTATTATTATTATTATTATTATTATTATTATTATTATGCATTACTAATCGGATTACAAGTATAAATTGCTTTTCTTCCTCCACATAGAATTAGCCTTCACTTTAAAGCATGCTGTATGTGCTTGTATTGCTTTGTATTCTCAGTAGTATAATCCTTTATTACATCTTTCAGTATTCTATCTATTTTACCTTATTATCACCTTTTCTCATCCATCACTTGTAACAGCGGAGGGTAATGTATCACGGTAATTATAAAGTGATGTAATCAGCAGGTACATTCCATTTGTTTCCATAGAGAATGGATCACATATAGAACTCTGTCCTACAATTAACCTTCCATCTTAACCACCATTTTCAGCATGTATTCTTTGTTTGCATGCGTTTTATATATGTGCTGTGGTTTTTATTAACAGCAGGACTATATACAAAGGTCACTTGCTTCATGTTCATAAGTAGTTCTTTAGTTCCTGACCCCATAAAAAAAATAAAAAGATTTTTCTCCTTGGGGTCTGGGGCAGCCCTATGGCCCCAGACACCATTTAATTCATTTTAAAAAATATTCCCTCCCTACCTGCCTCTCCTATTAACAATTGGGCACATTTTCGCTGCCCACCACCATGGCACCCCAAAGGGTGATTACCTTCTTTTAAAGGTAAACTGCCCCCCTTACCTGGGCATGGTAAAGATGGGGGGAGGTATTTCTATTTAATTCTATTAATTAGATAGGGCATGGGTCCATCATGCAGTCCAAGACTGCATGATGAAATTATTTTATTTTTATGTGGTCTGGGGGCATTTGCTCAGACCCCAGGGAAGGGGGGATATTTTATTGTATGGGGGCCAAGGCAGAGATCCCTCGTTTGTGATACTGGGGGTCAAGGCTGCCTGTGTAACAGGGGGATGGGACAGTTTATTGTGGCTGCTTAAACGTGACCTCTCACCCGAATCACAGTTCATCATGGGATTGCATAGAAGGTTAGTATTAGAGGGATTACTATAAGGGTTTGGGGTTAGTATTAGGGATTAGTATTAGGGCTCAGGATTACCGTATTTGCTCGATTATAAGACGACCCTGATTATAAGACGACCCCCCAAACTTTGGATATTCCTTTAGGAAAAAAACTAAAATCCTGAATATAAGACTACCCTATAGGAAAAAAGTTCAAATTGTATATATTCACATGTAAATTGCTTTTTTTAATAAAATATTATATCAAAAAATACATTTCTTGTTTTTATTTCCTTTTATGTGCCAATGCTGCCTCTCTCTTTCCCTTGCCCCAGCTTTGTCTCACTCCCCCTCCCTTTGACTCCCCCCTCGCCTGTCTCTTCCCCCTTCCTGCTCTGTCACCCCCTCCCCCTGAAACTTAAAACCAGACTGTGGGGTAAAACAACGGCCACAGCACTTTATTTAAATAGTCATTGCATTACATTATATATATAGAAACATAGAAACATAGAATGTATCGGCAGATAAGAACCATTCGGTCCATCTAGTCTGCCCAATTTTTTTTTTTTGAGTACTTTTATTAGTCCCCCGTTCCCGGTCTTATAGCTAGGATAGCCTTGTGTCTATCCCACGCATGCTTAAACTTCTTCACTGTGTTTACCTCTACCACTTCTGCTGGCAGGCTATTCCATACATCCACTACCCTCTCCGTAAAGTAATACTACCTGATATACCTTTTAAATCGTTGCCCCTCTAATTTAAGACTATGTCCTCTAGTTGTGGTAGTTTTTCTTCTTTTAAATATACTCTCCTCCGTTACTGTGTTGATTCCCTTTATGTATATAAATGTTTCTATCATATCCCCCCTGTTACGTCTTTCCTCCAAGCTATACATGTTAAGATGCTTTAACCTTTCCTGGTAAGTTTTATCCTTCAACCCATGAACCAGTTTAGTAGCCCTTCTCTGAACTCTCTCCAAAGTATCAATATCCTTCTGGAGATACGGTCTCCAGTACTGCGTACAATACTCCAAGTGAGTGAGGTCTCACCAGTGCTCTGTACAATGGCATGAGCACTTCCCTCTTTCTACTGCTGATACATTCCACACATATTTATCCGTATTATACAATGACTAAAAACATAACATTCAATATACAGAAAAAAAGAACCAAGCTTGCAATAGTATCCAGGTGGCTGCCGAATGACTTCCGTGTTCCGGGCATATACCAATGCCCCCAATACCTGAGGTTCGAGGTACCACTTTCCCCTCGAACCTCCCACCAGAGTCCCGATTGACTCTCCCCAATCCATTCTTCCATTAACCCTCCTGGATACTCGGCAAGCTTCCGCCAACACTGTGACATGTAAATAAATAAAGGCTCATTAACCATAAAAAATTAGGGAGGGTGGGTGGGACAACAGGTAGGGGGAAAAACTTTCCTAAAATGGCCCCCGAACGTCCTGTTCCTAGTTTTTATAGACTCCCAACTCCTACAACTAATTCCCACTATAGGCTGAACATATCCCCTCAGAACCCTTTCATGATTGCCCCCTCCCCGACCTTGTCTGGGGGCTACAAGAGCTTTGGTTTTCCTGGTTTTTTTTTTGGAATACAAGTTGCCTTATAATAATTATAGGGATAACTGTTCAGAATTACTGACACTGATTTCTTATATTCTTATCAAATGTGCGAACTATGCAAACTGATCATAGAAAAACTGCTTTAGTCCATTATTAAAATAAAATATAGAAAGAAAGACTTCACGGAGAATATAATGCACAGTGAGCACAATGGACGGCATTTCAAAACAGAAATTCACTGCCTGAAATGCAACTTTTTGTTAAACAGATTGAGCTATTTATCGGTGTATCTGGGGGAAATGCTGGGGGATACGCTTGCTATCTCTCCCTCATATTGTAACGACTGTGAGGAGGATCAGCGATGCAGAACCTGGTGTAGAATTAAACTGAGGACTTAAGAGGTAGTCGAGAAGGATTAAACTCTGACAAACATGCATCCTATGTGCTGTTGTGGGTCCAGCTATCCAATCTTCCAGTTGTCTCAAGTTAAATCGTCAAGAATCTTCTATCACTAGTACTTCCTAAGTGACCTCATCTGACAGGTAGGACCCCCGCTGCAAGTCCCTGCAGTGGGATCTGAGCACAGCTCATTGCTGGGGGGCCGCGATAAGCTGTTTAACGCTAGACGTTCTACTCATCTTTTAGGACCACTAACATCAGGACGGCATGGAACGTCACAGCGCCGGGGTTACAGCGGATCAGTGGTTGGTGCTTCTCCCCAGTAAAGCAGGAGAAAATGAAGTTAACTGAAGGGGTTAAAGCATCAAACAACTATCATTCTCGAGATTCATGTAAAAAAAATTATCCTTGAGTAGAAAGCTTTAAAAACAACTTATCGTGCAAAATAATGTGGAGGAAAAACAAGGTCTTCTGCCCATTCTATACGTGTTTTATTCCCTACAGCAGATAATCATTAGCTTGTGATTATTAATAACTATTAGGTGTTATGTAATAATGTACTGTAATGTACTTTGTACACCTCTATCAACAGCGGCAATGTGAAACCCTAATTACTAATAATTAAGTAAGACATGCCTTGCGACTGGTTCCATCAGTAGCCATGGTAATAAATAAATCAAACTAAATGAACGTGTTTCAAAGTTATAATTGTACCTCTGGGAATGTTACAAATCAGGACAAATTTAAAATGAAATTGATACAGATTAGATGAGAATTACCGCAGTCTGGGAGGGGGGGAGATTGACAAATATATGCATATTAACACTGACACTTAAAATATAAATATGCATTTATTTAATTATTATAATTTATTTTTTTTACTTTTGAAATAATTTCCTGTCAAACTAGTAGTTTTGCCTGGTGCGGGGGCACGTAGCTGGGATGGGAAGTGTGCACCATGGTAGTGGAGGTGTAAGGTCGCGGGGTCAAGTGACATCACACAAGATGGTTTCCAACGGGTCTGTATATGACAACGCAGGGCCATTTTGAAATCCTGCCCCACCAAATTTCTGATTTTCAGTGGCGCAACATTAGGCAAAATCCTGGTATAGATCTGGGGCAATAATGCGAATATGTAAACAGATCAATAAACGCCTGAAATGGAAAGAGTACTGCCAAATCTTCCATTTATTTTTATCGACTACTTACAGTGAGCGAAAGGGGAAAGAAGGAGGTAGATAAAACTGAATGCAGTATGCAAGTGCTGATAAATGCAATCATATTTAACTACCGCTTACTTTAGACAGGGGTGTCTATCAACATGCCTGTGGGCATTTCCATATCCACATTGAGGCGGAAAATAAGTACATATGCTGTATCTTAGTATCTTCGTTGAAAGGGTCACACCCGCCTCATTTCTTCACATTTGGTAGGAAGTTGCATTAAACATGCCCTATTTGGCCTATTGGATCATGTTTTGAAAAATGTGGACCCGTCGTGACTGTTTTAACATTCCTGCAGTGTTTGTGTTTAGCTGTTATTCTTTCTCATTTAATGTACCCACACATATTATATACTTGTTCTGACATTACAAAGGTTTTACTTTAGATACCATTACTTTCAGCGTATCATATAATTTACTATAAAAATCATGGAATATGATGAAAATAATAAAACACTACTACTAACTGTAGTAAAATAATAAACACTACTAACTGCTAATTAGATCTTTATATTTGTCCTGAGTTTACAAACTAGGCGTCTGAAGAGGACTAATCTCCAATCTCTTACCAATAGACTATGAACCCTGTTTGTGTATATGCTAGGTTTTGGGGTACACACTTTGGGCGGGACCAGTGGCTGATTTCAATACAGCTGGCTCCTAACTCAGGATGTCCGTGTACCCTAGGAGGGCCAAACCTTTGTCCCATTCATTGTGTTTCCCCCAGGTTAAGATTGTATCCTATCCTGCAAACTCCTGTCATTATGTCACCCTACCCATTGTCTTTATGTAAGTCATTCAGTGTCCTTTTTGTAACGTTATGTCCTTTAATTAACAAGTTACTTTAATTGAGTGTTCTCTGTATGTATCTGAACTTGACACCTTTGTATCCTGGAAGGTGTGATGCAGGCTTTCCCCATTATATGTCCTTCTGTTAAACTGATTATGTTGTGTTCGTTATGTGTCTGGATCTTAATGTGTGCTGTGTAATTATGTTGTATCCAGGTGTCTACCGCCAAAGTGTGAGTCCATGTCATACTTGTCTGTGTATAAATATCTGTGCTGTCTTTACAAATAAGTGTTCATTCCTGTTCGACTCCTATACTGGTGTTGTCTGGTACTTGGAGGTTCCTGGCCTGTTTGGAGTTCCTGTTTTCACATACCAGGTAAGCCCATTGTTACTAAGTGATATGTTTTCTGTGACGTGCCTGGTATGGCTATTGTTGTGAAGTTAAAAGTTCTAAGTGTACACATAGGGCAGCATTGGACATGAACCAAGGTAATGTGAGCTTGCACATACTTACCTTCCAACTCTTGCCCCCTACAAGCCAGGATGCTCGGGGTTAGAGCTAGGTCAACAAAGACTTCCATGTTCACTGTGGATTGGAGTCTTAAATCTCACTTTCCCGTTGAGCTCTATCTCTGTCCCGAAATGTGGGACAGCCTCCCAAAAACGGGGACTGACCTCAAAATGAGGATGTTTACAGGGCATATGATGAAGTGATGCTGTGCTTCGTACATACGAGTTCATAACTCTCTAGGATGAGTCCTCACCAGTCGTTTGGTGGCACGGAGCAGGGTCTTTGGTAACACAGACAGATAAGTCTATCCCTAATCCACTTGAACTCCCAAACCTCCAGCCCATATCTCTGCCCTCATCACCAGATCACAATGGATCTCATTTGAGAATCTAAAGAGAACACCATCCTTTGTTGAGGTGCCTATTTCATACTTCACTTGTGAGTCCATTACTTAGCTGGTTTTACATCTTTGCATTGTAGTCATTACATACTTCACTATTGTTGTTTTTTTATTTATTTTTACATGTTGTTCTGCACCACCCAATGTTTGTTTTGCCTGGATATATAATCACTGTGAGGAGTTAATATAGTGTGTACATACGCAGCATTGTGTTTAAACTGTGTCTGTCTTACAGATATACACAGTCTAAACTAGGAGACTTGTGCTCCAGGCAGCAGGTATATGTACCAGGGAAGCTTATACTCAATGTCCCAGAGCAAGGGAACATTACATGACCCCAACCCTTTCACCTCTGCCCCTGTTGTGTCCTGGGAAAGAAAGTTGGCAAGTCTTAGAATGTGTCCAAGGGGCTGATTTATTCTTACACACCTACTTGCTAGATACGGCTGTGCTGTACACGCTTCCAATTTCTTACTGAAGCAAAGAAATGTGAGCAAATAGACAAAGCGGGATGCCGCAGCATGGATCCACAGAAATATGTAATGAAAGCGGCAGGAGGCGGCAGGAGTTGATGTAACACTTGCTTTCCATTGGGTTTATCTTCAGAAGGACAAACATTATCGGCAGACGGCACGTGTGGTTTTCTCAGTGGTACATACGCAGTAATTGCCATGCCTTGGTGCAGTCACCCAGCCCCTGTGCAAGCACGCGGAACATCACACGACCAGACTTCATACCCGCAGAATGATCAGCACATTGGTTTAAAGAGTCTGCTGTTAGATACACAGTGTGCATGGATTTACCTGTAGGCGGCAAGAAAGGCAGCTTTACCGAACAATTGGTGGCACAAAATGTTTCAGTTCTGTTTAATTAATAGCATTTGCGTAGGCGTTTTAAATGGAAATGCTTTAATGAAATAATACAAATAATATATCTTATTGAGCCCTCGATCATGGGCTGACATTTTGGGTCAGATGATAAGAGGATCAAACACAGGGGCTGGGACGACAAGAGGTGCAAGGGCCCAGGCTTAGTTTGCACCATTTTTCACTTCTAAATTACCCAGTACGCCATATTGTTTTTGCCCACCCAGGCCAAAAGTTGCCAGTCCTCCCCTAATCTGACCCGAGATTCTAAACAACATGGCTGCCCCCAAATAGAGCTAATTCATATTTGATCCTCGGGGCAGAATCTGCTAGCCCAGACCTCCTTTGTGTGCCATCCATAAGATGGCTCTCCAACAGTATGATCGAGTGCACTAGGGTCTATTCAATAAAAAGGACCTGCACAAATCAGTTATTAGTCGCTAACTCAGAAACATAGGCAGGCTGAAGAGTTTTTACATTTCAGCTTCTCGAATTTCTAGTTTCTAGTCATGTGCTGAGTTCGAAATGGGAATTTACCACTTAAAACTGAATTACTTTACGTAATTAATTAAATTACCATTAGTTTTCAAACTGTAAAATGAGTTTTCTAAAAGTCCATGAGAAGTGCTCACTTTTGATTATAGATCTGACAATCACTTGAATGAGCAAGTCAGCTAGTATTAATTCATGTTTAGAAGCTAGAGGAAGCTGGAGAATGTCAGCACATGGGACAGAGCAAAGAAAGACTATGACCAAGACACGTGGTTTATTCAGTTCTAAGATATAAGGGGCCTAACCACTCGAACTTTGGTGGAATACCAAGAAAAACAAGGAATTCTATAAACCTAAACATTGTTTTTACGGTGAAGGTAGAGAATACAACACTATCTATATATTGTGTTGGCAGAATTGCAATTAAACGCATTAACCAAACCAAGAGAAACATATGTTTCAAATGTAAAAAAAACTTGGAGGAAGTCTGCAACGACTGTGAGTGTAGGATACCATAAAACGTAATCCTTTAATCCAAAATGATTAAAAAGCAGCACATCGTAAAAATATACAAAATATACAAAAAACAGACAGACTAGCTTGACGCCTTTTCGTGCCCGAAAGCGCATAGTCTTAGGCTTAATCCTCCTATACTCACAGTCGTTGCAGTCTTCCTCCAAGTTCTTTTCTGTTTCACCAAGTCTTTACCGCTGGAAAACTTACAAAAGGACCCATTGGAAAAGAGGTATGCAAAGGGTCCATTTCCCGTAGAAAATGAGCTCATTTGCATATTGAGCTTGTGTATAACATGAACAACCAGAAATGTTGATGGAATGTTCTTAATGTTTTACATACTGTCCACAAAAACGTGTTACGTGTTATGTTTAACAAACAGTGTTCAACACTTAACAGTACATAGAGAAATAGACATCCCTTTCTGTTCCGATGCATTAATGTGTATATTTGGTCGCTGAAGTGGAACGATTAGGTGTAGTCATACTACTGAAAGTGATTAGGGCCATCATATAATAAGTGCTAATTATACCCATAGTGTTCTGTCTTGCTCACGTGTGCCTCATAGTGCTGGTACCCAGGAAACAATCAACCAATTAGTATACATAATTGTTCCAATTAGCACCTCGTATTATAACCCGAGACCCAGTTTTAATAAGATACAATTACAAGTTTTTATATCCCAATTTTTGACCTAAATAAGCAGGATATATAAGCCATGTAGAATCAACCAAACTGAACATAAAAATGAAAATTAAGAAAACAGGTTCATTGAACGAAAATGGGGGTCGTTATAACGTGACTGCTGTGATGACGACTCAGAAATGAAAACTTCAAGGGGAAAGTTATTATACAATTAAATTATAAAAGAGCAACGATTGTGTGGTATGCTATTCATGAAGGAAGAAATGGAAAAATACATTTCAATAAAATAAAATGTTAGCTGAGGACATGCTGGTGAGGAGGCTGGCACGCACACAGCCAATCAGAGTGGGGGCTCACCCTGCTCAGTCTAGTTTTCAAAGGGGATCTGCCAAGAGGGGACCTTGTTAATGTCCCCTCTGTTGATCCCCTTTTATATCCCTTTTTTTAATGTCCCCTCTGTTGATCCCCTTTGATAACCCAAAACAATTAGAATTTTTCAAAGTGCGCTGTAAGCACAGTATTGGACTGTTCTATTTGACTCTCAGATATGAAGTGCACCGCAAGACGCAAATGTACTATTTACCACACAAAACTATTAGAATTTTTCAAAGTGCGCTGTAAGCACAGTATTGGACTGTTCTATTTGACTCTCAGATATGAAGTGACCGCAAGACGCAAATGTACTATTTACCACCCAAAACAATTAGAATTTTTCAAAGTGCGCTGTAACATAGTAACATAGTAACATAGTAATTTAGGTTGAAAAAAGACACAAGTCCATCAAGTTCAACCCTTCTATCTATCATTACAGCTTTTGATCCAAAAGAAGGCAAAAAACCCCTAAGGAAGCTATTTTCGAATTTTGCCTCCTGGGGGAAAAAATTACTTCTTGACTCCAAGAGGCAATCAGATTTCTCCTTGGATCAATAAGCTCTTTTATTAATGCTCATTCTATTATTAATAGCCCTGTATGTTCTGCTTTCCTAAAAAAACATCCAAACCATTTTTAAATGCATCTATTGTGGTTGATAGCACTACCTCTCTTGGCAGTGAGTTCCATAACTTTATTGTCCTAACCGTAAAGAATCCCTTCCTTTGCTGTCTATGAAATCTTTGCTCTTCCAGTCTGAGGGGCTGACCTCTTGTTCTTACAAGCCTCACCGGGTAAGTGAAAAATCGATAAGAGTAGTGGTATTTCACCAGCGGCGCCCCCCACTTATCCTACACCTCTCATGTCTCTTCACAGTTGCAGACTAGAGTCAAGCTCAACAGGGTCTTCTTTCCCCGCTGATTCCGCCAAGCCCGTTCCCTTGGCTGTAAGCACAGTATTGGACTGTACTATTTGACTCTCAGATATGAAGTGCACCGCAAGACGCAAATGTACTATTTACCACCCAAAACTATTAGAATTTTTCAAAGTGCGCTGTAAGCACAGTATTGGACTGTTCTATTTGACTCTCAGATATGAAGTGCAGGACACAAATGTAATATTTAACACCAACAAATTTCACTATTTAAAAATTCCTAGATTTTGCCCACTGAGCTAACAGAACAGGATTAAAGTCATGTGCCTGGCACGCATGCAGTTGCAAGTGCACTGCACTCTCTGTGGCACTGGGCTCAGGGCAGGGTACAAATATGTAGTATAGCACCCTCTAAAATAATTTCTGTAGTTTGAATAATCACTCTAGTTTGCAGATTCAACACCAGATTTTTTTTTAATCTGTCCCTCACAGCTGCAGCATCCTCTCCCTACACTAAGAATAGCTCATGTGATTCCAGCTTATATATAGAGGCTGGGTCATATGGTGCACTGGCCAATCACAGCCGTGCCATTAGTAGGCATGGCTGTGATGGCTTCTAAGGGCAAACGAGTCAAACACTTGTTGATTGGCTGCCCTGCATGCACCACCGCCAAACAGGCAAGCCATGACAGACCCAAATTTGATGGGACAAAAGCATGACTGTTCCAGCAAAATCCGGGGGAACTGGCAACTATTCAATAAGCATGGCACTATCCGCGTTATTAAATGAGTCACTTATAATCTAAAGTAAATAGTTAATTACAAAGTGAATCAATTATTCATACAAATTAACTGCATTGTACAGGCAATAGAGTCACCTAAAATCTCCCGGAATTACTCCCTTGCCTCGTTATCCAGCCAAAGAGGGAATTGTCCCCTAATTGCATGATGTTTGCTTCTTGTTTGCCACTCCAGCGCTGGCATGTGGTGTAACTCCTCTGAGGCTCTGGCTCCCTCCTCCTCTTCCCTGATATTTTTCTTAACTGTTTACATTCAGTAGAGATTCACTGTTTGGAAAAGATCCCTCTGATCTCGTAGATGAACAACTTGTGTCCCTCTTTGCTGAGGTTTTGTTAGTTTACTTAGCTGCCTGTGCACAAGCGACCCTTATTAAACATTTATTTGTGTCCTCTTACAGTGTGCTAGAGGCTTGTTGTTAGTGAGGGGTTTTGTGCATAGGTCACAGTAACATGCAAAGATTATATTTGTTCGGTAAGATAGAATGTGTCAGCAAATAAGACACATTGCACTCGAGTAGCCTTGCTACAGTTATCTGAGGCTGACATATTTTAATGAAGCTATTTGTAAAGGTTTTGTAAAATGACTTCATTAATATGTACAACTATATATTTATACTATAGGCCATATGTATCCTTATAAAGCAGAATTTGCTTGGTATGTTCTCCGGTGAAATGAGTTTGATTGCTTCCTTCCGTCATTTGTTGTTTGGTAAGATTCCTTTTAACATATCATATTATTTGAGCCTGTGACTAGCTTAGCGCACCAACATCTTTCTTTACCCCTGCCCTTGTTTCCCAACATTTGCCAAATTCCCCACATATCCCTGTACACATTCAGGTTGCCCCCCACATCTAGGGTACCTTTGACCGGCCTCATATAACTTTTGGATGCTGCTTTGAGGTATGTAGAAGTTATATGTGAGTAGAAGAAAATCAAATAACTAATAAAGTGCATCCCAGAGAATTATGATTAGTTATGACGTCATCACTTCGTGACAGTGCATGTACCATGTACATTCGTGACAGTGCATGTACCATGTACATTCTGAACAGAACCCACATAGGTGGCGATCAATGGTTAGGCATCATGCAGCACCAAAATGTGTCCCCCTGTGCACTGTGATCGGCGTAATATTGGAGAGTAGCTCCTCCAATATAGCACTTGACCTTATTCGGCAAGAGTGACGGAGGTTTTAACAAATCACTTCTGTTCCTCTGTTACTGTTGCTTGACTGCCCCTAGAGGCAGTCAGCAACAATACATTGAAAAGATGTAAAAAGCTAAACCTAGAGCTACGGTTACATGTAGGGTTAGAGTTACAATTAGGGTTACAGATGAGTTAGAGCTAGAATTAGTGTTGGTGCAAGGATAGATTCAGAGTTAGATTGAGGGTTTTATGATGGGGGTCAAATAGAAAATGTTTAGGAAACAATTAAAAAAAACCACTACTTTTGGTTATTGCCTAATAACTTGCAAAAATCAACAGAAAAATGAGATTACTTGCATATTTTTAAACTCGAGACAAAATGTAGAAACTGTTTAGATGGGGTATTTTTTTACAGTTTGTTTAAAAAAAAAAGTTATATTTTAGAATTTGTTTATAGTAAATTATATGATATGATAAAAATAATAGCATCTAAAGAAAGCCCATTTTACTGTGATAAAAAATAATGTATAATATGTGTGAGTACATTAAATGAGACTGCATTGCAGAAATGTCAAAACAGCCATTGTCACAAAGAATACAAACATTTCCAAACAGTCCTGTCATGAAGGGGTTAATTATATATGATTTCTAAACATTGCACGGCAGCATGCAAAACTTATATGGAGCCAGTAAACACATCCCTTTCCACTGCAACCATATTGCTCTTTGGTGATCTAGCTGGGAGTAGCTGGGATGTCTGTGCAGGCAGAGCAAGCAATGAGGGAGAATACCACCAACTAATGTTAGTGCTGGCTCTGCTGTTGCCCCCTCAGTCTAATGCTGCCTCCTTCAAGAATACCACCTTAGGCCTAGTGTTTAAACTATGTATATCTGAGAGATACAAACTATGAGGGGCATGTACTAACAAAACGCAAATATATTTTATGTGCAAAACTATTTTTACACTTTTGCTCCTATTGCAATGTACTAAACATTTAACACTCAGATAGTACATACGAGCAATTTGCGAATAAAACGGGCAATTTTGCGAATATTTTTGACAGCGCTCGCTAAAAGCTGGTGTCATTTTCACACGCAAATACGAATTATTTTTCACAAAATATTTGAAAAAGCTCTTTCACAAATATAATCACAATTTATTAGCGCAAACCGGAAAAATGCACGCTAGATAAAAAGAAACGGAAGAGGCGCAAATCATGGGAAAAAAGCGCAAAATGTTAGTATAGTTGCAAATTGCTCCTTACTCGTGTTTTACCTACTTTTTTTTTCCCCCACTGCACCTGTTTAGTACATGACCCCCTATATATCTTCTATGGCCCGTCACGGACACGTTGCCTATCCCTACCCATCCCTACCCAACAACTTTTGACATCACTCCACCAACACTCCACCATGGCCATGTCCGAAGGTATCACGTTCGGAAATTTACCATAATTGTTGAGAGGACGTTAAGGTCATTAGGATGAGATTACATCAGCTCTGCTACGTGTCACGTTTGTGTTTACTTGTGCCTGTCTTCAAAGTCCCTTTCCTTGTTCCACTTTTGGCGACAAGGAGATGAAACAGCGCGCACACAATGTGGCTGACAGCATTCAGAATACCCTTATCCGTAGCGTGCAGCGTGCCGTTGTGTTGGATGCAGGAACCCAACTGTGCGATGCTGAAAAGGAGTCGAAGAATGCCTGACAAATATTTTCATTTCAGTAATTCCGAGCGTTTCAGCGTGAAAGCCTTCCCTGGATGTGGTGACACGAAGATAACATGACCGCGTGACACAAGCCTTTTATAAAGCCATCTCAGATCTCACCTCTCTTTTTTATTGTGATCAGCTTGACAAGGCGGTGGGTTGGAACGAACAAGGTAATTACTGCAATCGCACACCTGTGTAATGCTTGCTTCAGGGAGAGCTGGCTTCCAAGGTGGCATTTAACCCATGGACAAAAAACAATGATGTCAACGAGTTCCTCGGATATGAGGAAACTCAGGGTTTGAAAAAGACCTTAAAAATAAAAATGTGACACATTACGGGGTTTGCCCTAATATCTTTTGTCCTGGGGCAATGTGCTGGAACAAACAAGATCCTTATGAATCTTCAAGGTGAACTGTGCCTTTAGTTTCTACGCCTCTTGTGTAACTTCTCCTCCTTTTCCTGTCTTTCTACTTAACCACCATTCTGTTCCCATTCTCATTCTCCTAAGCAGTCTCATTTGCATTCCCATTCACAGATCTTGGCAGAGAAACGAGGGGGAGGGGGGGTAGAAAGACAAGGGGGGACGGGGACAGAGGGGGGGGGGGGAGAGCAACAAGGGGAGGGAGGGGGGAAGAGACAGAGACAAGGGGAGGGAGGGAGGGGGGGAAGAGACAGAGACAAGGGGAGGGAGGGGGGGGAAGAGACAGAGGCAAGGGGAGGGAGGGGGTTTGAAGAGACAGACAAGGGGAGGGAGCGGGGTGCAGAAACAGAGACAAGGGGAGCGAGGGGGGAGACAAAGGGAGGGGGAGAGAGAGACAACACTAAGGGGGGGAGAGAGAGAGGCAGCATTGGCACATAAAAAGAAATAAAAAGGAGAAATACATTTTTTTATATCATATTTTATTTTTAAAAAAGCAATTTACATGTGAATATATACAAGTTGAACTTTTTTCCTATAGGGTAGTCTTATATTCAGGCTTTTAGTTTTTTTCCTAATGGAATATCCAAAGTTTGGGGGGTCGTCTTATAATCAGGGTCGTCCTATAATCGAGCAAATACGGTATATATATATATATATTCTTAATGTAAGCACTGACAGCGCTGAACTGTCAGCGCTTACATTGCCCCCATGATGCTACCGCATTGATCTTCAACGCTGACAGCTCAGCGTTCAAACTGCCGCCCTGTCAGTGGTGAAGCAGCCGCTATGAGCTGTCCTAGACGCTCTATAACACGTACACAATTAAGCAGAACTGATGCCAGGACTGTCCAGAATTTGACTGGTCCCGACAAGCCATAAAAAAACAGGACTTTCCCAGCAACATGTTGGCAACTATGTATATGGACTCCAGTACTGAACTGCTACACTCAGAAAATTGCAAAAAAAACAATGCTCTTGTTTTAGTGCTAAATAGGCATTTTACGTACAGAACATTAAAAACCCCAGAATGTTGCAGTTTAGTTTATTACCGGGGTATGAAATGATGCGCAGATGTAGATCTTGTACACACACATTGTTTTTTTCTTATCTCCCTCACCTATAGAAGGTAAATGTAAATAAATGTATAGGTGCTTTGTTGCTCTGAATAAATCTTCCAGCATAAATGGCAATAAGTTAAACCAAATCATGGGTACTCTTAACCTCTGAGCGAAGAAGCAATGATTTGTGTTTAGCGAACATCTCACAGGCTTCAAGGAGCAGAAATGGGTCATTACTAATTACACACTCTGCTTTGTATTTTCTGGTGACAAAGATCCTTCAACGATAGAAACCAGAACTAAGTAAAGCAGTAAAGGTCAGTTACTTAATGTGCAAATTATTTTAGTCGGTTTAACATTTAAATTGCGGATTTTTTTTTATTTAATTTTTTTTAAATAAGTCCTGCTGAATGGAGTTGATGAAAATTGTTTGTTTATAAAGTATTTCATTTAGAAATCATTCGATTTAATGTGAAATTGTCACATGCTACATCACATAGAGCTAAATATATATATATATAGGTTTTTTTAAACTTATTTTATATTTTTATTAGCATTTTTTCTCTTGTCGTCTTTCTCCTTACTTGTCTCATGCCATGTCTGCTAGCACTACAATATACACATTATGACCACCTGCCTAATATTGTGTAGGTCCCTTTTTGACTCCAAAACAGCCCTGACCTGTCAAGGCATGGAGTCCACTAGACCTCTGAAGGTGTGCTGGGGTAACTGGCACCAAGACGTTAGCAACAGATCCTTTAAGTCCTGTAAGTTGCGAGGTGGGGCCTCCATGGATCGGACTTGTTTGTCCAGCACATCCCACAGATGCTTGATTGGATTGAGATCTGGTGAATTTGGAGGCCAAGTCAACACCTTGAACTCGTTGTTGTGTTCCTCAGACCATTCCTGAACCATTTTTGCTTTGTTGCAGGGAGCATTCTCCTGCTGAAAGAGGCCAATGCCATCAGGGAATACCGTTTCCATGAAAGGGTGTACATGGTGTGTAACAATGCTTAGGTAGGTGGTACGTGTCAAAGTAACATCCACATGAATGGCAGGACCCAAGGTTTCCCAGCATAACATTTCCCAGTGCATCACACTGCCTCCGTCTGCTTACCATCTGTCAGTCCAAAGCATCCCACTGCCTCCGCAGGCTTGCCACCTGTCAGTCCAAAGCATCACACTGCCTCCGCCGGCTTGCCACCTGTCAGTCCAAAGCATCACACTGCCTCCGCCGGCTTGTCACCTGTCAGTCCAAAGCATCACACTGCCTCCGCCGGCCTGCCACCTGTCAGTCCAAAGCATCACACTGCCTCCGCCGGCTTGCCACCTGTCAGTCCAAAGCATCACACTGCCTCCGCCGGCTTGCCACCTGTCAGTCCAAAGCATCACACTGCCTCCGCCGGTTCTCCACCTCTCAGTGGTCATAATGTTATGGCTGATCGTGTGTATATATATATATATATATAATTAACAGAGTATTCTCGCCTTGCTTCTCGCCTTGCTTTCTTATGGTGGATTTATCACTTAAATATTTTGCCACATGTCTCATAGAACTAACATATTTGTACATAGATATACATACAATAAATAATTTATTTTAAATGTTAAATATTTAATTTTAAATATAATAACATATTTTTTATAAACAAAATATCTTTATTTTAATCACATTTAATTAAAATATATACATATTTATCACACCCTCACCTCATACAATAAGATACAACTTCATTAGAAACCCATTCACATAACTCAATACATACTGAAGTTCACACATAAATCTATGAAACTATGGGTGTGAAATGGTTGAACTTAATATAGTTTTTCAGCCTAATTATGTATGTGCTGATATATAAATATTATGTCACTAGAAGTATGAATAGCTCAAGTTTAATGATCTAATATGAATGGGCAGACTAGATGGACCGAATGGTTCTTATCTGCCGACACATTCTATGTTTCTATGAATGTATTTCTGTATAGGGGGTATAGGGGTTTTACATTTAGGTCCATGATGTCGCTGACGAATCGCCTAGAACTGCAGCAACCAATCGGAAGGGTGCCTACCTGTTAGTCAACTCCTTCCTTGCTGTCGACTCCCAATTCACCCTTTATCAGAATTAGACCGCGAGCAGCTGGGCTTAACTTACATTAGAGTTAGCCGCTATGGGGGTTAGGATAGTCGGTTACACTACCCTTCCTAACAGGGCTATAATTCGCACCACCATAACAAATTTCAGGCAGGGTTTTCTATACAAATAGGCTTCCCAGGAGCCAATCCATGGAGAGTTTGAAGCGTCTCTTTAAACCAGCTACCAATGGGTAGGCAAGTGATGTCCTTGCAGTCTGGTGGTAAATAAATAGACCAATTACCGGCTTGCCTACTTCTCTGGTTAGCTAATGCTAACCGCCACAGATGGCTGGGTAGTGTGCGACCTGGTTGAGCATAGGTTGTACTAGGGCTGGCGGTTCGGGGACTTAGCTCCTTTGACGATACTGTCTCTCCTGGTTCCCCGAGTACTCAGCCACTCAGCTGACTAACCGCGCTCGGAGTTCCCGCTGGTGTCGAAGCCAGGAGAAGTAGAGACTAATCAGATAGCGAGCTACTTCAGCCCTTTTAAATGGCCGACCAATCCAACCCTGAGGTAATTTTATCCTCATCATTTGTTTCATCGCAGTGTGTTATATATACTTGGGATTGTGTTACACATATCTCACGTGTTCCGCACTGTGTGTTCTATTTTGTTTGTATTATTCTTGGTCCCAGTGGAGATGTGCTTGTGATTTTCATCGAGCAGCTAGTATATTTGGACACGTTTTCAAAGAGTTTATTTAAGTCCACGAGGGTTGACACAGGTTTGCTCGTCCAATATACTTTTTCCCCCGCTGGTAAAATACCCTAGCGGCAACTAACTACTCTTGTGGTGGCTACAGAGGCCAACCTTTGGGTAAGGAATGGCTTTGCTTTAGGACAGGGAATTATAATGATTATTGTTCTCTGTAATAATATATACATTGTGATTATGGCAGTCAAACTTTAATTACAATATTCCCCATGCAGTAAAAAGCAATTACCGAAACATATAACATCAAGGAGTACTCATAAAGAAGAGGGATAATGCTATTAATAAGAATGCTTTACCATGATTAACTTAAAGTAGAGACCCGTGGGAGAATCATCTTGTTTTTGCAATTACCATCCTAATAGAAACAAGTCTCTGAGATTCCGGTAATACTGAAGACGACGCAGATCTTTTCTTGGAAACTTTGTGGCAAAAAAAAAAAAAGTGAACAGGGTTAATTTGATGGGTACAGGACCCCAGAAAAAAACTGGACTGTCCGAGTAAATTAGGGTCTTCTGGAAGCTATGCCCCTCCTACCCCACCAGTGTCTGTGGCAATCGTTAAATTGCACTTCACCGGTCCAGTAAATGTCGAACTACGAACAATGTTGGTGTGTGGCCCACATCTTGGAAGGCTGTGCCGCTGATAACAGAGGTAGAGCTCGCCAGGATTCAGAACTCCAGCCCTGCAGTCTCAGTGTCGCCCTCTGCTGTCTGAGACTGTGCATGGCGCAGTTCCTTGTGCAATAGAGTCAACAGGTTGAGTGGAAGCTCACTCTAGATACTGGGTGTCTGGAATGCATTTCATTCATGTTTAGGCTGTGTCATTTTACCAGACATACAGAGTTTATAAGCAGTGCTGCCAGAGTTGCCCAAGAGCCATAAGTTGTCCGTCAGGCAGGTAAAAAATTGGCTTGTTAAAGGGACACTGCCACCAAAAAAGGAAAAGGTTTTATTTTATTTTGTATTGTTGATTTCAGATATGTCTTTTGTTTTTGTTATGTGACTGTATTTAATAAAATATGTAACTAAACAAGTGTGACCGGGCGCCGCCATTTTGTGAAATATAGTGTTTTTGGGGGCCACCCCCCTAGTGACTTTACAGCACTAGTATCTCACTTTGGGGCTGGGGACACAGAATGCAGTCTATAAGTCAGAATTCTGACCATAGACTTGTATTGAATGGGAGGGTAATATAACTATTACATCACAAGGGGGTGGGGTTAGGATCCTGTTTGATCAGGTCAGTCTCCTCTCTTTGTGTTGTACAAAGCCACCTAGTCCTGCCCACTATGATACACAGGAGCCAGTAAGAGAGCAGGGGAGTATCTTATGACATCATCATGCAGGCTGTGGCAACAGTTGTAAAGTGAGACTGGCTGGAAGATTTTGGATGATGTTGCATCATGGGAAATATTCTCAAAATGGATGCTGGAGATAAACACCTAATTTTATTTTTCCTTTCATATTCGATTAATTCAATAATTTAAAAAACAAACAGTGGCGTGCGATTTAAATATGTTTTTGTTTTAAATGACCAGGTTATCTAGTTACATCTTATATAAGAGGTAGCGACCCTTTAAGCCTACGGAGGCAATATAACGGCAGGTAGAATTTTGAACAAAAGGTGGCAATGCTAAATGTTGCCTGTATACCGCGCAAGGCACTGGGCATAGGAAGCAGGCAAGCCGCGACTGACCCAAAGTTTGTTGGGATAGAAACAAACAGAGTTGTCCCAGTAAATCCTGGGCTTTTGGCAACCATGCAAGCAATGACATCCAAAATCCATCAAAGCAACTTCAAGCCTGGTACAAAAGGAATATCGAGAAAGAAAAGAGCATAAGAAATAAATATAAAACAATGTTTGCAGCCTTGACAGTAAAATGAAATACTAAGCACAGACTGGGAAATAAATCATGTTCCACTGACTCACAAAGTTTTGACGTAATTTTAACAATACCGAGTACAGCACACACTTTATTCGGATAACACTGACCCTCAGAGAACAAACTGCTAAACCTTTTGTACTTTTCGCATTTATTCTTCAATGGAATAAAAAGAAAAAAACAAAACACAGAGAAATTCTTGAACATGTTCCCAAATTTTACATACGATTTTCTGAAATAACTAAAAAAAATGTCACTTTCATTTTTTTTTTCTTTGCGAGTTTGTATAACTTCATATGGCTCTGGATTGTGTATCCACACAGTGGGATAATGGGACTCGGCTCTCTGACCTGGGTCTGATGAAGGAAGATCTGACCCAAGATTCCAAACAACATGTCCGCCCCCTGACACATATAAACGAAGTAAGGAGGTGCTTGATTTGTATGGGCTCATTACAATATTTCTATTAAAAATGCCTACACTTGATGCAATCTTTCAATAAACATGACAATGTTGTGCCGACAGCTGTCCTTTAACCCCTTCGTGACGCATGGTGCTTGTGTCCCATACGACGCAAGCACCAAAACGTCACGATTGGTTCCTGGCCACCGATCACAAGGTGATCGGTAGCCAGGAACACTCTCGCAGAGACCCGATCATGGTCTTAACAGACCCTATGGGTCCCTGCAAAAAAACACGAGACCTTCGGACGTCACATGGGCACGGCGCGATTTGGAGAAATGTAGCCGGTGTTCGCTTTGAGCACCGGCTACATTTCCCCTGTCAGACTGAGGCCACTCAAAGTGGCCTCAGATGACAGGTGGGGTCCCGCTGCAAGTGCCTGCAGCGGGATCCGAGAACAGCTCATTGTGCGGAGCCGCGATGAGCTGTTTAATACAGGACGTACTATGCCGTCCTAACGACTTTAAGGGGTTAAAGAGGTACTGCATACCAAATGCATTTTGTTCTATAAGAAATGCTATTGATTGCTATTTTATATGGTTTTTAAAAGGTGTTTCCATTCAAAAGGTATTCCAAAGGTCATGTCCCCCCCCAAAAAAAGACAGTTCACAATAATCAATGTCTCTGTGTTAGTATGAATGCTAATAAAAATGGAAATGAGTGAACAGATAAGAATGACAGTAAAGTAAGAGGGAGCAAGCACACCATGAGAAAAACGGGGGGACCAGAGCCTTATAAAAAATGTCTGCACTGTAGTAGAATATGGTGCACAGAACATGCTGCTTCGTATAGAAGGTACAAATGTTTAGGTAGGTTCTTGTTCCCTTGTAAAACTTAACTTTCATAATTATTATTATGTTAAAATAATTGTCATTATATTGTAAATTAGAAAAAGTATGGTAGATATATTTTTCTCCTGTGTTATTTTCTCTAATTTTTCATTTTAACATAATGATAATAAAGGGAACAAGAACCTACCTAAACATTTGTATTTCCAAGCAGGTTTCAATACCTATTCCTCTTTGGTTCATGTTGAATCCCCGATACATCAACACCTTTCCCACATATCTCCCAATTCAATAATTTCATTTAGAAGGTCCAGTGACTGCAAGCAAGCCTTAGATGAGTTCACACAACATGTCGGCACTGGAGTAGAAGAGGGATGCTGGACATGATGAAGATTCACAAATAAGTGTTTGTTCCAGCACATTAGACTAGAATAAACGTTAAGTATTTGGAAACACTTTAAAATGAGAAATATTTATATTTAGCATTTAATATGTAACACGTTATATTATCGTTATAAGAAGTAATTTATCCAGCTAGTTTTGAGCAGTTCGAACTCCCCTAATGTCTGTGGATGCATTTATACAATATATAGCTTTGTGGTGATAGCAGGATACATTTAGCCACAAACCTTTGCTGTATCAATATATTTTATTACTATTTCGCAAGCCTTGTCCCTGCTTTGCAAAACATCACGGTTTGTTAAACCACTCACCGCTTTTGCATTTAATATGTAATTTTCATATTTCTAGGTGTGGGGGTGGCGGAGGGGGGTTATGTAGCCAACTGCTAATCGGTTGTAGTCAGCTGAACGGGAGTTTCTTTCAATTCAAATTCAGCGATTGGTCCCGTACTGTGTAAAAAAAACGGGGCCTATATTAGTACGGTTAAATTTGAGTCCCTTACGGCGAAACGCGTGAGACGACGCTTCTCCGCATAATAGCTTTTATATATGGAATCAAGTTTGTTCTTTGATAACTGTGGACTGCATCTAATATTTGTGGATTCACCAGTGCGCTGGGTCCAAAACAAAATTGACTCTACACTCAGCCAGCTGCCTGTGCACAGATGGCTGACGCATCCAAGCCATGCCCGCTGGAATCCTGGGTATTGGAAGGTGTATAATAGAACCTACCGCGGGCCAACCAGAATGCTGCTAAAAAATATATACAAAATTCAAGAGATGGAAACAGTTAAAAAAAAAAAAAGGGAAGCTAAAAGATGTGTTTACTTGATGAACAGGAATTGTGTTTGCTACAGCAGCTGATTAAATAATTGCCAGGTTAGTGTTTGAGCCTGCAAAGAGTTGTTTCTTGGCAACAGGCTGCTTAATATCATACATCTGGCTCTTAGCTAATACAGGTGTGAACACATTATCCACCGGCACGGCTGCTGTACTCGGTGTAATCATATGTGATTCACGGTTCTATTCTTCTTTGGAATACCAGACACAATCAACGGCTTTGCATGCCTGCATCCTACTGCCAATATCTGTAGAGAGCATACGCCTCTCTCTCCATCAAGCTGATTTTCCACAGCAAATGATCCCATTATCCCATATATCGAGATGGCCAAAAGAAAAGTTACTTAGGAGTTATTATTGATTCTGATTATGTCAATGCAGACTGGCTAAAGTAGCAGGGACCCTTGGGGTATCAGAAATGGTATCAATTAACAAAAGGGAAGAGAAGTTCTAAGGCTATATAAATAGCTGCTCGAGTGTTAAAGAATGCTAATGGGACAAGCATGCCTGCTAACTGATCCCATCTGGCCAAGGACAATCCCAAGAACGTGACCTACTCTATGTGGCTGACTGTTCCGTGTCTAAACTCCCATATTGTATACCAGATGCCTTAATTGGCCGCACCCAAGCAAAGGGTTGCAGGTATCAAAACTTCTGACTTCTGGAGGAGATGCTCTCTGCTTGAGAAAGGGCTATCCGAAACGCGTTGCACTTTATATTTTCTCCATATAATTCGCGGCCGAGTTTTGCTGTGTATGTCTGTTATAAGGTATATATATATTTTATTTGATCTTATTTAATTACTTGTGTGTGTACGTACTCTGTCTTATTGATTTCAAAACATTGATTTTTATATATTTCTTATAGGGGAACTAAGACTACGGTCTAGTGATTATTTCCATCCCTATGTACTTTCTTCTGATCTTTTGTATTGTATAATTATTGTATATCACTTTACTGCATATTAAAAGATATTTTTGTATTTTGTTGATACTTTTTGTGTCTGTGTTTTATCTACAGCTTTTATATATTAATGTTTTCCTTATAGGCATGCAAGTGTACAGTTTCTTTGTTTCTTACATCATTCTCCGTAAATTGTTGGTATCTGGTTGCATAGATTGACCTGTGTAGACATGGCCTCAGTCAGGAACGGGCCAGTCAGATGTCTCTAGATTTCCTCATGACAACACATTGGTGATGTTGGTCCCTAATCAGTGCCAGTTGAACCAGGGGGAGCCATCAGTTCATGGAGGATGTTTACTAGTCCTTCTATGGACACTGGTGGATACTGGCTTTTGTGTGTGAGGTCTGGTCCATGGTGGATACTGGCTTTGTGTGTGAGGTCTGGTCCATGGTGGATACTGGCTTTGTGTGTGAGGTCCGGTCCATGGTGGATACTGGCTTTGTGTGTAAGGTCTGGTCCCTGGTGGATACTGGCTTTTGTGTGTGAGGTCTGGTCCATGGTGGATACTGGCTTTGTGTGTGAGGTCTGGTCCATGGTGGATACTGGCTTTGTGTGTGAGGTCCGGTCCATGGTGGATACTGGCTTTGTGTGTAAGGTCTGGTCCCTGGTGGATACTGGCTTTTGTGTGTGAGGTCTGGTCCATGGTGGATACTGGCTTTGTGTGTGAGGTCTGGTCCATGGTGGATACTGGCTTTGTGTGTGAGGTCTGGTCCATGGTGGATACTGTCTCACACCATTTACATGAATGTCTTCCTAAAAACCTGCTGGCACTTCAGCTATTATAAAAAAAAAAAACACATTGCACAATCAAAGCTCCTACTGTGAAAATCAATTTGGATAAACAAAACAATCAGGTAACTGATTGGACATAACCATTACAGGGAGTGAAATAGACCAAATGGAACTGCATTTGTCTTAAAGCGACTGAATCACCTGGACAATGCTAATACTGTGAATGTAGAGAATAAACGGTTATTGAGAATGATCTACATATTGTATTAGCATGTATTGTATTAATTGCAAGCACATGCCTACATGTGAAGTACCAGGGGATTATAGCCCTTTCTTGTGACCTCTTTTGCCCATCCTCAGAATGATCAAGGACTGCCGATCTAGGATGCTGAGCCCAGGACAGTACATTGTTCACCAAAGAGCTATTTTGCCCCATTTCGGACAAAGTTTGGGAAGCTCGACTGGGTATTGGTCTATTCAAACCAATCGCCCTCCCCCCAGTCGTCGCTCCTGTTCTGATTGGTCGGCTATTTAAAGGGACGTTGTTGCTCGCTCGCTGATTGGCTCCCCTTCACACCAAGACATGGTAACTGTTCGTTATGGGAGCCGGAGTGGCAGCCAGTATTCACCCATCCTGATCGGAACCCATTTTTTCTTCATTTCTATATCATATTTGATACTTTTTTCCTTCCTCTTTTTTCTTTGCACTTTTTTGCATTTTCACATATTTTTGACTCCTTCGTTTTATTTTTATTTTTTTATATAAAGTAGTGGTACAACTAGTGCACACACAAATTTAGTACCACAGACACCAATACTTATACAGGGTAAAAAAGGTACGCAGTAGGTCTACCACATATGACCTATACAAATATACACACAAATACACAACCCCCACTCAGCTAGCAAGCTGCAATAGGGAAATGCCTGCATCTTTAAAACACTGTTGCAATAAAAAAAAAAGATAACACCTATTTAGATATTCACATATATATATAAAAGATCCTAGCACAGTCCAAATAAAAATCTTTCCAACTTGTAATATCAATGGATTGAAGCATCGACCAGCACAACTAACGTTCCTGGAGGCCTCTGTTTAGCCAAAGTCTCAGTGTGCATGTCTGCTTTTTTTAATATATTTTGGTTTCCCAATCAGTCCCCGTGTTTTTGCACCTGTTACTATATTAAACTTGATTCCCTAGCCAGTAGCTCTCACAACAGTTTGTTACATAGTGTTAAGTTAACTTTCTTGGGAGACAGGATGGGGAACACTCAACGGGACAGTATTAGGTGATCAGATGGTAGGGCATCCTCTTCCTCTGTAGTTTGCAGGGTATTGTTCCAGGGGGGCAGACAAGCACAGGAAGCCTGTGTCTCATCCAATCCAGCTGCAGATAGAGTCAGGGGACTGGGCTTTGGCCGGTATCCATTTGAACCAGTAGTCCAAATAGGTAAATGCATTTGTCCCTCCCTAACATTGTATTCATTAGCTTTAGTCACTCAACACAAGGAGTTGTCTAAACTATGACAATGTTTAATCATCGAAATGAACACTTGGTATAGATTATTCTCAATTATTTCTTTATTCTCTACAGTCACAGTAAAAAAAAACAATGTTTAGGTGATGCAGTCCCTTTAATAATTCAAGCTGGTAACTTCTCTCTGTGTCTGCTTCAAAAACGAATAACAAACATTAAAAAAAAAAAAAAAATCAAAAACATATTCAAGCTGCACAGAACCTTCTTGTAGTTCTGATCCTGGGCCTTCTTCTAAAAGACTAAAGAATTCAATTGTGACAGATACAAAAATAGAATTGTCTTATCCAGTCTACTGTGCATTATGTGCCTTGTATAAATAAATCAAAACTTGCCAGCCCAGAAAATGTCATCAATAATACATAATAGAACTCATATTACAATGTACGCCCAGGAAAAAATGAATACCATTCATAAACAACCGTATTTATTTATACAAAGCAGGAGCGCTGGGACAGTGTTGTGCGTGATAATACTGATATCATACAAAAGAGCAAAAGAACATTTTTGCTGATCTACTACATTAAAAAGTTTCCGCAGTGTATCAAAGAAATCAAATTAAAAGACTCGGGAACTGAAAAAAAGTATACATACTATTTTCAGCTGTGAGGACAATGAATGCACAATAAATTCATGTTTATTTTACTGGCCTTAAATGAGAGATAGCGAATTAATGTCCCGATTTAACCTTACAGATGAATAGTTTTTACAAGCCCTGGATTTCTGCAGTGGACTTATTTCTAACATTTGACATTTTCAAATCCTCTGCGCATATGGACATTCTATGTTGTCTTAACACACTCATGGCCGAAACAACCATAAACATGTCTCTCAGGTGTCAAAATACCTAATATGCTCCCCGCATGTGCCTGGAATGTCAATCAGGGGAGACTTCTAAATTATCACTAGCATTTAGGAGACTCTCCTCATTGGCTGAGGAACAGCAACTGTCTCATGGTGTGCGATAGCCGAGTAGATAAAATCAGTAAAGACACTACGGATTGTTGGGATTCATTGGGAAATTCAGGCAGATGAGACTCCTCTGGTTAGCTGTACTGAGGAGGCTCCTGTTGTGTGTAGGGCCCCCTGAGGCATTGGGGCAGTAGGGGACTTTACTATGGCACTGACTAAACTGTGCGTTCAACTAGCACTATTGGAACAATACGGGGGAGTTGGAAGGGATTCTTTATGGTAAGGACAGTAAAGGTAGGGAATCCACTGAGAGGTGGCACTATAAAATACAGTAGATGCCTTTCAAAAAGGGTCTGTATATTGTTTCAGAAAAGCAGAACCTACAGGGTGAAAAATAGTATAATTAACATTTATATTTTAGGGTTTCTTGATCCATGGACAAATTGAATTGCTTTTTGACGTTGAGAAGGAATTCCCCCCACCGCTCCCAAGTTGAAACATTTGGCGGAAGGAAGAGTTGAACTTGATGGACTAAGGTCTTTTTTCAACCTGAATTACTATGTATGTCGGGGCCTTTCACTCTCTGTCATGGTCACAGTTAGCTATATTGGCCCAGTGGGGCCAATAGAACCAGAAAAAGTGTTTTTGCACCAGAGCCCTTCTTGTTCCACCACCCAAGTTCATGCAGAATGTGCTGTTTTATCTCAGGTTGAACTGAATGATCAAGACGTCAGCGATCACAATCACAATCTTTAATTTCATTTCAACCACCAGCCATGAAACTCATCCCTCCATCCCTTGGATCCCTTGGATGTATAATTCCGCTTCGGTTCCATCTTAAACATAGGGTCACAGCGGCAGGTGCACACACAAATAGAGCATCCTGGCTGCCGTGCTCGGCCACCATCAGTGGGGTTCAACCCTTACAGTTGCAAGGGACTTGTCTGTCCTTGGGGGCCTGCTCACAGAGACAAAATCCCCCTCGGTTTTTAAAAATGGTAAAAAAGTTAGGTGGCAGTATAATGGTCGAAGGGGTCCCAATTAAGGGCCCATCGCTCAAGGTGGTCCAGCCAACCCCTTTCAACCCCTGCTGAGACCAGTGCACAGCCTGAGATGCACCACACACTTCCTTCCCTCTGTGCCTCCACCATCAGAGCGCCTGGTAACCTGACCACACGGCACAGTGACAAAGAAATACGTGCGACAGAAACATTACACATCGCTATACACACACCTCTCAGGTGGTGCCTGCCCCGACGACCCTGTGTATTCACCCGCGTTCTGTAGCCACATTCAACTCTCCCCTGTCCATGTTTTGATGGCAATTGATGGTCTGGATGGGTCAGTGACCATCTCCTGGGGGATGGAGCAGGTGGCTGCCTGTGTTCCTGTTGTTCTATTAGAAGTCATTTCCTCTGCCCTCATTACTACCACTTTGTGATGATTTGAAAACAATTAAAAGCAATCGGAGCACTCTGCCAGCGTCCTATACAATGCTCTTTTTCCCTGAATACGTAAATCCTTTCCATGTAAAACTGAACATGTAAACAGATAGTTTAACCCCTCAGTGACTTGCCGTGACTTGTTTACACTGTGCGCTGATAGGATTGGCCATAATCAATATCCATCTCTCTTTTTTTGTAATGCATTTTCCCTAACACGTATCCTTCATGTCTCCAGTATCCCTGTCTGTCACTTGCTATGGCAGATAAATGGACATATAGTCCTTCACACTGAATATGAAATGTTGTTTTTTTTTTGTGCTGCCTGTCATTATTTTATCAATCAGAGACGACCTCAGCCAGATGTCTAAATTCTGAATCCAAAAAAAACCTCCGTAGTGCCCATGAAGCTCTAGAAATAATTCATAGCAGCATCCTTCTATACCAGATGTGCTCAACATGAGGCTCTTCAGCCTGTGCTCTGCTGCCAATCCTATCACTCTCGCCAGCTAAATGACGGGCAGTCCTGCCATGTCTGGAGACTATATTGTGCTATGAATCTCGTTGTCCTTGGCCAACTAGAGGAACATGTGTCTGGAAAGTAGATTTCGCTACGCATGACATTGTCCTCAGCCAGTTAGGGAGGAGACAGCCGTGCCATGTCTGGAGAGAGATCGTCCTATTTGTACACCCACTCAGGGCCATCTGTAGGGTTGCCACCTGGCCGGTATTTTACCGGCAGGCTGGTAAAAAATGGGCATTAGGCCAATGTTAAGTCTATGGAGACAGTAGCAAGGCCGGTATTTATTTGAAGAAAAGGTGGCAACCCTAGCCATCTGTACTATTGATTGGACCCTGGGTAAGTATTTGCTTTGGCCCCCTGGACCGTGGCCGCCCTCCATCTAGGGTTGACACCTTTTCTGCAAAAAATATCGGCCATACTACTGCCTTCATAGACATATCATTGGCCTCAAGACAATATTGTATTAGACATTTCTGTTGTTTGAATGTATCTGGCACAGAAAGTGTTATCTTGTAGAGGCAGCTTATGGAGAAAGGCTTAATAAATGTAGCTTCTCTGCCAAGGGAGCAGGGGCATTCTAAAAAATAACTTGTGCTTTTGTAAACCCTGTAGCGATACACTAAATCCTTATAACCCGTAGATGTCACTTTAAAAATTGAATAACGATCAAACGGTCAGTGTCACCTACAGTGTCCGACAAAATACTTATAGATAAGGGCTACACCGTGTAAAGTAAGGAAAAAAATCTCTAGTTATCATTTTTTTCCCCCTACATATATTAAAGACTTGTACAGCAAACAGAGAATAAGCCAGGTGAAACGGCCCCTTGTAATATAAGAACAAAGCTGTGATTCATGTAAAAAAAATTTAAAAAGTTATTCCGTTTCAGTGGGAAAATATTTTGTTTTTTGTAAAAAAAAAAAATAGACAATGTATCGATTAGACCCCCGTCTTGATATAAACAAGGTAAGTTAGACCAGGGAGCTTGCACTTTTTGCAGATATTTAATAACAATATTAACAAAGCTGCGCTAGTGAAGTCATTCCCAATCCATAGCTCCTCTACACACTACCCCACCCCCCTCCAGCCTGGCGGCACAAGGAAAATAACATGTACTTAAATTTTAAGGCTATTTTGGCTCGCACTAATGGCAGCCCACTCTGTATGAACAGCTGGAGACAGCAATTTGTACCACCATTTGCAATGATAATGGCAAAAGGGAATATAGGAGCCACATGGGCGATCGTTTCACCTGCCCTAATTATGATTTCCACTCTTCTTTCAGCTACCTGGCACTGCTGCAGGAGGATAATGATTGCAGAGAGATGGAAAGTACATAGGTGGTAATAGAGCTGTGGTACCCACTGGCATGGTTCTGCTCCACTGCGTGAAAAACAATAACACTGGTAATGATAAAACCAGACCTTCTTCAATCTCATTAAATTTGACTCCGTAAACAGCTTAATATTGGCTGCATTCTTTTAAACACTGTGAGAGTTTTAGAAATGATTTGAAGGTCATCAGTTGAAGGTCGTTTTGGCTCCTTGTACCGAAGCTTCATCCGGGACGTATTTACCAACAAACTTGTACTGAGCTCACTTTCCTTCACTTTGCTCCTTTTTTTAAGAACCTGCCAGGGTAAGCAACAGTGTTTATTTTGCTGACTAGACTTTTTTGTCATCATTTTTGTCAACTGCATGTTTTCAGGGACTAAAACTAAACAATAAATAAATAAAAAACTAAGTTAATAGAAATGAAACTAGTACTAAAATCCATTGCAATGTTGGTCAACTGAGTAAAATGTGAGTAAAATGTTAGGGAGGGACTAATACATTTACCTCTTTGGACTTCTGGTTCTGGTTCCCATGGATCTCTGCCAAAGCCCAGTTCCCTGACTCTATCTGCAGCTGGATTGGCTGAGACACAGGCTTCCTGTGCCTGTCTGACCCCTGGAACGATACCCTGCAAACTGCAGAGGAAGAGGATACTTATCCATATGATTCACCTGGTACGGTCACATGAGTGTTTCCCATCTCCCTAGCAAGTTAACTTAACACTATGTAACAGCTTCTCAGACCTGTTCCCTCCCATCTCCCTAGCAAGATAACTTAACACTATGTAACAGCCTTCTCAGACCTGTTCCATCCCATCTCTCTAGCAAGTTAACGTAACACTATGTAACAGCCTTCTCAGACCTGTTCCCTCCCATCTCCCTAGCAAGTTAACTTAACACTATGTAACAGCCTTCTCAGACCTGTTCCCTCCCATCTCCCTAGCAAGTTAATGTAACACTATGTAACAGCCTTCTCAGACCTGTTCCCTCCCATCTCCCTAGCAAGTTAATGTAACACTATGTAACAGCTTCTCAGACCTGTTCCCTCCCATCTCCCTAGCAAGATAACTTAACACTATGTAACAGCCTTCTCAGACCTGTTCACTCCCATCTCCCTAGCAAGGTAACTTAACACTATGTAACAGCTTCTCAGACCTGTTCCCTCCCATCTCCCTAGCAAGTTAACATAACACTATGTAACAGCTTCTCAGACCTGATCCCTCCCATCTCCCTAGCAAGTTAATGTAACACTATGTAACAGCTTCTCAGACCTGTTCCCTCCCATCTCCCTAGCAAGCTAACTTAACACTATGTAACAGCCTTCTCAGACCTGTTCCCTCCCATCTCCCTAGCAAGTTAATGTAACACTATGTAACAGCTTCTCAGACCTGTTCCCTCCCATCTCCCTAGCAAGATAACTTAACACTATGTAACAGCCTTCTCAGACCTGTTCACTCCCATCTCCCTAGCAAGGTAACTTAACACTATGTAACAGCTTCTCAGACCTGTTCCCTCCCATCTCCCTAGCAAGTTAACATAACACTATGTAACAGCTTCTCAGACCTGATCCCTCCCATCTCCCTAGCAAGTTACCTTAACACTATGTAACAGCCTTCTCAGACCTGATCCCTCCCATCTCCCTAGCAAGTTAACTTAACACTATGTAACAGCCTTCTCAGACCTGTTCCCTCCCATCTCCCTAGCAAGATAACTTAACACTATGTAACAGCCTTCTCAGACCTGCTCCCTCCCATCTCCCTAACAAGATAACTTAACACTATGTAACAGCCTTCTCAGACCTGTTGCCTCCCATCTCCCTAGCAAGCTAACTTAACACTATGTAACAGCCTTCTCAGACCTGTTCCCTCCCATCTCCCAAGCAAGTTAACTTAACACTATGTAACAGCCTTCTCAGACCTGTTCTCTCCCATCTCCCTAGCAAGCTAACTTAACACTATGTAACAGCCTTCTCAGACCTGTTCCCTCCCATCTCCCAAGCAAGTTAACTTAACACTGTGTAACATCCTTCTCAGACCTGTTCCCTCCCATCTCCCTAGCAAGCTAACTTAACACTATATAACAGCCTTCTCAGACCTGTTCCCTCCCATCTCCCTAGCAAGTTAACTTAACACTATATAACAGCCTTCTCAGACCTGTTCCCTCCCATCTCCCTAGCAAGGTAACTTAACACTCGTAACAGCCTTCTCAGACCTGTTCCCTCCCATCTCCCTAGCAAGTTAACTTAACACTATATAACAGCCTTCTCAGACCTGTTTCCTCCCATCTCCCTAGCAAGTTAACTTAACTTACCGTTTTCCTCCCTTACTTGGGGAGATTTAGTCGCCAAAAACGTAAACAATTCAGATGACTAAAATCCGACTCACCTAAAATAGCATTTCAGTCAAAAGACTATGACTAAAACGAAATAAAAATTTGCCGTCAGAATTAACACTGGATAACAAGATTCCAAAAAAAAAATGAAAAGTTGTAGGATATTTAAGGGTGATAATAAAGTTGTCCGACATCTTTAGGAAAAGAGATAGCATGCAACAGAAGTAGGTAATTCAGTATAAGTGAACCAGACATGTTTGTCAGGAACCAGACTCATAAGTTAAGTGTTAACGCAACAACGTCCTTCCAATGAATTGCCCTACAGTAATCAAATCAGGGAATACGCACTAAAATATTTATGTCTTATGCTGTCAAGATAAATAATGAATCAAAGATGAACTCCAGACCCTCACTGTGCAGTTGTCATGTTGAGTACTAATTAAAACACAATTTATGGTCCCCCATCATGGTGGCATATGAAGATAAGGAGTAAGGGAAGAAACGCTTGGGGATTATGACTCCCTACTATGAAAGTGAGTTTGTAAAGGGAATTAGGGAAGAGACCCTCGCATTTAGCTGTCAGATCGGGGCGTTTGTCAGCATGCGACAACCAGGAAGTGCTGTGTCTCGCACGTGAGACACAGCAGATAGCAAACACGTGTGTATCTATTAAGATACACGTTGGGTTTACTTAATTCTACCGGCACATGTATTATTTAACCCTTGCTTAATTCAAGGAGGCAAGGGTTAAACAATGTTTAATGTTCCTTTAAGTGCAAAACTGACTTTTCCGTTCCCTGCAATTATCTCTTTTATGAATAAGGTCCTTAGTGCTGATCAGCTCTTCTTAAAAACGAACATTGTACAAACTATTTTTCATGACCCTCATGTTACCCCGTATTATAAATTCCACATTTAAAAAACAACAACAAAACAACAGATTTCTGCCTGCCACTGGTCTCTCTCTCCGTAGATCAAACATCTCCTCTGTCTGCAAAAGAAAAAGAAAAAAAAAGCCAATGGGAATTTGAGGTTTGCAATTCAAACATTTTTATTTGCCCATCAGCGGCTTCTGTAAGAAAGAAACCCGATATCCTCTGCAAGGGGCGACGTGGCTCGGGATTGAAGATAAGAACAAACAAATCGGCGTTCGATGTCAGTCACATGGAACTTGAAACGATAAGAGTTCAATAAAGCGAAATTGCTTAGTAAACTGATGGAGGCAAATTTAGCAAAAATTATTGGACAGGTTTGAATGTCCCTTATCCAAAATGCTCGGGACCAGAAGTATTCTAGATAATGGATCATTTTGGTTCAACAAAAAAATATATTAAATCCTCTCATCTCTGATGAAATACAGCATAATCAATATAAATACTGTATAGAGCAAATAAATCACTGTTACTGTGATGTAGCTGTGATGTGAGGCATCGCTGGGAACCCTGCCGTTGGCATGTCAGGTCTGCACACGTGTCATTGTATGACCTTTTGTGGGCGTGGGGGAATCCGAGCATGCATGGAAAGGCTATATCACAGCTTAAGGGGGCTGGACACTGAATACACCGTTGTGCGTTTGCATTGTTACAGGTGTGCGGGGAATTTACAACTTGTGTCAAAATCTAAAAAATATTTTGGATAACGGATTTCTGGATAAGGGATACTCATCCTGTACAAATAAACTATATTAAATGCCAGTCTATCCTGTTTATGTCTACCTTTAAATAACCAATGGCGTCTATGAGGGTTTTGTACAAAACATTGGGAAGGTGCCTCTTTTTATGTACTAGGATTGTGCCATTTTTTATACATACACTGTGTCGGCAGATAAGAACCATTCAGCCCATCTAGTCTGCCCATCATTTAGGTGCTGTGCTGTCATAGGCCTGACTGAACTCGCACATCACCTAATCCTCATTTGTCACACCCCTTCCTTGCATAACCTTTCCATTATACCAAACTGCCCTGTATTCCTTACAAAAGTGCCAGATTTCCCCCCACATTTCTGCTCACATAACCAAACTTCCCCACATCCTTTTCCCCTAAACCATATTGCTCCCTGGTGATCTAGTGAGGGCAGACCGGATGTCTGTGCAAGCAGGGCAAGGCTGTGACGGAGGATGTACGACCAACAATAATAGCACTGACTTTGCTGTCACCCCCCTCAGTGTGCAGCCATTCCCCTTCTAGTCTGCCCACTGGTGGAAGAGGGTTACTGCAACTCGAGGTAACTTGAACTGGAACTTGGCAGACCCTGATAAATATACTACTACTCTATGAAAATATAATGAATTAACTGGCCAAACATTTATACACAGTCTTATCTGTCTACATAAATGCCCTGACCCCCCCCCTCCTCCCCCCGCTGTAATAGATGAAAATTGATTCTTAAAAGGGACCCACCAAGCAAAAAAACTATGAATGATGCATCTGATAGTGTTTAACCTGCACATTACATATATTTTGTGCTTTTTTGTGCGTGATGCATTACTGGCATCCTCCACACAGGCAGTGGGCATTGTCCTTCCTTTCTTTGTTCTCTTTCATTTCTAATTAAAACTTCTACACCTGATGCCATTTTTCAATTAAACATCAGTTAATTATTTGCAGACAGAGGTTATTTAATGAATGTATCCGTTGTTCCCCAGAAACCATTAACTTGGTTAAGATGTTTGGCTCGGAAGTTGTACTCTACGCCAGGCGGAAACATGCCATCAACATGACCGCTGTAGTTGGTTAGCGAATTGGAAAACAGATAATTGGGTATCTAATAACAATGTGTTACCTTTCCGAAAGGTTAGGGAACATGATATTTAATGGCTGTGAATGTCGCCATCTCGACACTACTGTTGACACATGCAGACATTACTGTGAACGGATGGCTGGATGGACAAATGAGTCTAATCCATTAGTATGTTGCAGGAGAAATGTCACCGAGAAGGATGTGACAGCTTAAGCAGAGCTTGGACGCGGAAAAATATCGCAAAACATGCAGTCTTGTAAAGGGAAGGTTTGGCGATTACGGTCATCCGTGAAAAAATGGCGGAACACACTAATTGAACGTTTCCAACTCGGTTACTTTGGCCTTAACTTTAAAATTCCTTCGTCAGTTGGAGTGTTTAAAGTGACAGCAAAAAAGGTTGCTTCTTAATTCGTTAAAAAAAAAAAAAAAAAAATGGCGTCTGAAATCAATCTGTCACGGAAGAGACAGAGCTGATCTGGAGGTTAGCGCTCCTGACTCCTTTCAGCTAATCCAGACAGAATGACCAAACCAGTTGTCTATTTGGGGGCTGTCAGGACAAACGCTCCCCCACTGGCCTCTGCGTAGGGTCTGTCGGGTCCTACATTCTCTATTTTAATAGTATGGAGCAGGGGTTCACAACTTATGAGATCATGCCCCCCCCCCCCCCCCCCCTTCTAATGCTCATCCAAGACTGATGGTCTCTATTTGTTTTCCCAGTGCTATGGGATCTATGGGATACTTGCTATCAATATGTACTGGTCCTCACACTCGTGTTTCCTTCCATAATAGAAGCATTAGCGAAGATAAGTGTTGTTGCTTTTTAAACATTTGGTGTAATTGACCCTGCTGTCTGTGGGGTCAAATCAGGCAAATCAAAGTTCTCATTAATACTATAAAATAAATCATTTTGTTTGCTCAAAATTAATAGTCAAATCCACAGTACAAAAAGGAGAAAGGCTTCTCCACAGCCAGTGGCCACTTCGAACAAAAGCCAAAATCTGTTACCAGAGCTGTAACTAATGTAGGCATCTTAACTAACCATTAACATCAAGTGTAGACATTTTAAGTGTAAATGCCTTAATGACTGAAAACAATTAAAGCCCCTTTTAGAGAACTCTTTACTCCATAAAGCTCTTACGATCAAACTGGTCAGATGAAGAAATATCTGACCCAAGATTCTAAACAACATGGCCTCCGCCAATGGAGCTATACAGAGCAAAGAGAGCCCAACAAGGTCCTTTATTTGTGCAATTAATAATTATTACAATTTATTATAAAACTTCAACAATTACAGGGTTTTATTCAACTTTGTGTTAAGCACCTAATTTCTTAACGGTTTAGGTGAGGCTTTGTCATTGGCTAAAAACTCCACTAAAAACTCCTCCTGCATCCTATAGAGTCTACCCAACTTGCTAATGAACATCTTTTGCACCATATAGAACTATAAACACCGGTCTGCAAAATATTATTCCACTCGTATTCATTCAAATACATTGTCAGTTTACAAGTAGCTGTAAGTTAAAAACATGCCAGTCTTACAGCTAATTGCCTCTCTGTAATTGTCCTGTATAATGAAATCATTGTCCACGTTTCCATTGCCATTAGGGTTGCCACCTGGCCGGTATTTTACCGGCAGACCGGTAAAAAATTGGCATCAGGCCAATGATAAGTCTATGGAGACAGTACCAAGGCCGGTATTTTTTTTGAAGAAAAGGTGGCAACCCTAATTGCCATAGACTCATTTTATGGAACACAGGAGAAAGTCTGCACATTCAACGTGTGCAGCTGCAAATTAGATCTCCATACCTTTAAACCTTTGGCCCCGCAGCCGTTAAATGTAGTTTATCTGTTTTTATTTTTGCTGCCCAAATCAATAAGGATCACATTGCAGAAATTGCTGCAAAGATTCCTGTGACAGATGGAAAGGGGGAGAAAAAAAAACAATTATCCCAGGAGTATTCTGTCAACATCATGTTTTGTCAGAAATAATTGTGGAAGCCGTCAACGCTGCATCAGTGTCAATGACATTTGCGAATACAATACAATCTGCTTGTGGTTGTCGCGGGGAACTGTGTAAGGATTCTTGCCACCGTAGGACAGGGACACATGTTGCTACCTCCTCTGTTTAGCATCGCCATTCTAGCCATCGTTGTAAAATATAACTTGGTCTGGGACAGTTATACGCCTTCCCCCAGAACCCTCTTCCCTTCGTGTCCTCTTTAAATCTGAAAAAATATATATGTTGATGTATCCGGAAAGGCCATTTCTCCTTGTTTTTAAGTGGTACATTTGCAACGTCCCATTCGCTAGATATCTCAAAGACTCGGGAAGCTGCGGCTTTTCAGAGAAGGTCCGACTACCGTTGATGGCTCCTAGTGGTTTTCCGTTAATACGTAATTCGTAAGTGAATAAATATACTATATACATAATAGTAAGTGCTGTGTACCATTTTTCTATGGTGTATCTTTGTGTCAATCATGTAAAATGGGAGGGAAGAAGTTATTTGTAAAAGAGAATACAGATGCTACTGTGACCGGTTAGGAAGGGTGATAGTGAAGTAGGTGGAACAGGCAGACAGTAAGAAGGAGGAGGAGTCCGAGCCTGACATAAGATGCCAGCACTGTAGTAGATGGGTGAGCCCAGAACTGCCATAGTTAAGTTGTTTGTTGCAGCATATTTCTATTGTTAAGATTTAATCCCTCTTTAAATGCATGAGCACTCACTTATAAAGCAGGGAAGGAAGCAAACTGTTTAGTTTATTTAAAAGAATGCATAACTATGAGAGAGAGATGTGCTACGGCAGGTTTTATAGCTGTCATTTTGCTGACAACAGACACTGACAGTTAATTGGCGTTGCCCATTCTCTTATAGGGAGCACAGTGCTGTATCTTGCAATCAATCCCCTCACTGACATGCACAGGAAAGGTAACTGCAAACAGTCCAAAAACCGACACAAATGACAAAAAGTGTTGTCAGCTCAACTTGCCTCGTGTTTTTTTTTTTTTTTTATTTAATTTTTTTTTTAACCCTTGCTTTTTTAATGAAAGCAAGGGTTAAAACACATGTCCCGCTCCTTCTAAGTAAGCCCGACGTGTATCTTATTAGATACACAGGTTTACTCTCTGCTGTGTCTCACAGCTGAGACACAGCAGGTCTGGAGACAGTGTCAGCATGCGCACAGCCAATCACAGCAGAGGCTCAGCCCATTTACCTGATAAGGGTCTGCAACATGCAAGGTCCTTCTCTGCTAGGGTTGACTGCTGATCCAAAGCAAAAATGAGGTTATTTCTCTGCAGTACGAGAGAAAGCCAGTTACCAACCAGACCTGGGTGCCAGGGAAGCATGGCAGCTGCCAATCAGAGGACAAACTGGCATCTACTATCAAAAATATATCTTTTCACTTGAAAATAAAGTGTAGTTGTCCTTTAAGACAATGCAAGTTGAAGACCATCAACATTAGTTGGTGCGTTAAAAATAGTCTTCAACAAGCATGGTTTAAAACGTCTTCAGCCAATCGACCCTCCTTTTCCAAGATGTTAGCCAGCGGTACAGGCTAGAGGTATGGTGATTCTTATATGTTTCTGGATATTTTGTCCTCTGTTATGGTGCAAATAAGGTGAAAAAATGAAGTGGTAAAATCACTGGTGAGTCAATTGGTGATGTGACCTCCGAACACACTAACCACCCACTGTGAGATTTGGCCATCACTATAAGTCGATTTGACCAGCATATATATATATATATATATATATATATACTGATTATGTGCTTATATCTACTGGAGTCTGGACTTAAATGCCAAATAAAAGTTCTGTATAATAGCAATATTGCATTCACGGTAAGCATTTTAAACAGAAATGCTTTTAAGAAAGAATACAAAGAAAGTACCACACTGAGTCTTCTTTGCTTGTACAGCTCAGGGGGGGAGGGGGGGGGGGCAGACATCTTGGTTGAGATGAAGAAAGATCTAACTCAAGATTCTAAACATGTCTGCCTCGTTACATATCAATCTACAAAAGTCTGAACATGTCTTCCAGTTATGTGGTTGACTGGTTCACGTAAAAGTACAATTAATTTTGGCCGAATAAAGCCATTTTTGAATCTATGACAGATACAACGTGTAATGAGAATGTCTCTTGCACAACGTTTATATATAATTGTCTAATAAAAAGACTACCTAACACTCAAATAAGTAGCACAACCAAGGAGTCCTCCACTCCAGAACTCCCGAACGTGCCTGGATGAAGCTTGGAATGGGCGAAACGAGTCGTGTGGTATTCTGGGAGCCCAGGAAGTGATCGCACACACGGTAGAGAATACTTTTCCATTGCCAATATTAGACTTTTTTTTTTTTACTAATCCTCATGTAAGAGTGGATATTTATTTAATGTGTTTTATGAATATGTGTCACCTTGTCTAGCCTGTTCTTCAAGTCACAGATGTGAGAAGCCCCGAGGTGCCTGACATCAGCTCTGTTTTTACTCCTTGGGGGGCTAAATCAAGGAGAAGGCCGCCTGAGAAGTTTCTTTGCTCTAGGATATGTGACTGTATTGGATACGGCTCCTTTGATCATCCCGCATATCTATTAAACATGTGTCCCTGAGATTATTATGACTCCCTATCTGGATATTTGATGGATGAACTCTGCAACAAGTTGTTTTTCGATGGTATTTTTATTGTGTGATCTCACGTATGCATGATTTTGTATAATTTTACATGCGGCCCACTCACTTTTTTCGATGCTTATTTTGTTTTTTTTTTGTATGTGGTGGGGTCGGGGGCTCATAATTAGGTGGAGCTGTCCTATTAGAAATGGCCTTTTTTAGTATTTTTTTTTTTAATCTGAAAAAGCATCTTTTGAACCTCATGGCCCCAGAGTGAGATTTAAAAAGATTCCCATAGCTAGGCTTATAACAAGTCTACCCAAAGGGCATCTGAAAGACAGATTGATTTTCATTTATAACCAGGCGAATGCAATTAACGTTAATATCTTCGAGCTGCCATTGCTAGATGGACCCGTTCTAACATGTGCAAGATAACTTGTAAGGAAAACAAAGAAGCCATTCCTCTTCGCACCAGCCAGTGGATTGGGGATAGTCAAAGGCTTCGTACGAGGGCACCAGTGTTCAGAGGACACCGTGAGATTGGGAAAAGCTCAGTCAATGTGATTTCTAGCCCCGAAGTGGACACAGAGATATAATTCCCATGTGCACACTGAATCAAGAGCTGTGATGTCCAAAAAATTGCATGAATGAAGCAACTCTACCATTACATACTCTGTGCCGGGAGGTATAAGGTGCTGTCCCTAGTGAGGTAGCAGGGAGGGCAGAAGATCTGCACCACACATGTCCTAGCTTGTGCTAGAGAGGTTCTACAGTCAAATTAGGGCTCCAGTGCCGGCCATTCTCCCAGTCTCCATAATGGTCCTCCCCTTAGTTATGCCGTGCCGAGGCCCGCTAAGACACTTAATTTTCTTATAAGTCAACGACAGTACTCTAGTGGACAACACAGTTGGGTAAAAGAAAAATGTTGGTGAGCTGTAATATGATTTATAAGATAAGGCATAAAACTGCTGCAAGTACAAATGTGGATGATAAAATTTCCCTGGAAGCCATTTTGTATCGCGGAAGCCATTTTGTCCTACTGACTCCATTTTATATGCCTTCTTCCATGTTTGTCCTTTGGGATACCCAAAGAGAGTGAGAGGTTAATGTGGAAGTTGAGGGGGACGTACAAGTGAGTTCTGCTTCTAGTGTTGGGGATATTTCACAGGAAACCAGGCTTGATCAACTATGTCTGAGAAGTACAGGATGTAGCCAGGGTACAACCGCAATGATCAGGTGGTCTTTCTAGATTATTCCAGTAAGTTAAACTGGCAAACAATGTGGTTTTTACTAAGATAATACGTAGCCCTGCGACAAATTATAACCAATCATATGCTTCTATTAGAAGTGCATTATGAAATTATTTACTATAAAGATGTGTGTTGAGAAGGGTGCGGCAGAGCAGTCTGTGCAGACGCCACCCTACGTATATACGTATTAAACTTCATCGCTTATTTCAACTCAAGAATCTGGGCCTGGTCTCATTTCTTTGACTCTTCATTCCTGTGTGAAAAGTTACCATTCACAAATGGTAAAGGACAACTGTCAGCATAAAGTAAGTTCTGTTTAACGGAAAGATTGAAGATGTAAAGGAATGTTTGTTGTTTTAAATTATTTCATGAAAGAATATAAATCAAACATTTCCCTGAGCCCTCTTCGCTTGTATAGCTGTGTCAGGGGGCAGACATCTTACATCAGATGGATCAGTTCTTTCTTTATCGAAACCCAAGATTCTGAACAAAATGGCCGGCCACGGATAGAGCTACACAGGCACAGAAGGCTCAATAAGCTACTTGATGTCCATTCTTCAATCAAAGAATTTCTATTTAATGCCTGCCTTTCATGCAATCTTTCAGTTGAACACGGCTTGCTTTTTTTGCAGACAGTTGTCCTTTAAACAGTTTAGGCAGTAGTATAGACTGATTTGTTGTTATTAGGCCAGAATAGATATTTACTTCATGAAAGCAACCTGATCAGTTCCAGCTGCCTTTTGGACATAATCCGACCATTACGTGAAGCTTGTGCTATTGAGTTTCCCATCAGGCAGTGAGGCCAAGTCATAAAACCGAAATGTTCTCTTTTCTCTAATGTTTATACGCCTAGTGCTGACTTTAGAAAAGTGACACACAAAATGTAAAAAAATAATAATGGAATTACAAGTTAGATACATCGCAGCTATAATACATAAAGAAAGGTAGTGCAGTCTACTGTGTTTACAGAAAGACTGACCAACGTTTCAGCAGGAAACATCCCAATCCTGGTTATTATCGCTCCCCTTCATTCAATAGACTCAACAGGAAACTGGAAAGGGTGGCTTGCCCGATTCCGACAGTACAGTGGTTATTGTGATTTGCCATGACGTTTTTAGGATGCTCAATCTATATTGTGTTCTGAAAAGAATAATAAAATGCTTCTTTAATTATACAGCAACAAACTAGTCAAGTTCTCAAGCTTGCCTTCATAACTGAGAACCAAATAAAAACCCATATGTCTCTCTGTGCCCCGGATGGTTCCTCTAACTTAGTCTGTAACTCTTGTAGGCCGACTTCATGCTATGTGCCAAGCGCTGTGCAATTAATGCAAGAATTAAATGAATGTTAAATAAAATGCTCCCACTCCTTCTAGATTGTAAGCTTGCACGCAGGGTTCTCTACATCAAGCACTGTTCTGTCTCTGTTTGTCTAACGTAGTCTGTGGTTTCCTTCAATGCTCTGTACCAAACACTGTGTAAATTGGTGGTGTCCAATAAATAAGTGTTAATGCAATGTAGTGATTCATTCCCACGTTTCTGGGACACGTGCTTCCTTTCATAAAAAGTTAATATCTCAGCAAGCGTAAATCATAGAAACCCAAGCATTTTATTTATCTTAATGTAGTAATTGATTTGAGAAGCTCAAACATCCTTGACGTCGTTCACCATTTAAGCAGGATTGTGACTTGTGGTTCAAGAGCATTGAACTAGCTGACTTGACGTACGTCTAATACTTTTACTTAATAAGCAATTAAGGTACTCACATAATGTATTTTCAAAATGCACACTCTCACATGCAGGGTTCTTTCATTTTCCTCTAGCCTATGTGACTTTGTAAATATGAGTTCTCCATCCATACCTTTTAAATGGTCACTGTACATTGTTTGGCTATATTGTATTTGACAACGTTTAGGAAGGATAATGGGTTTTGCATTAACCAATTTGAAAACAAAATGTCTCTGTTGTAAAGTAGATTTTAAAAGAGTTTAGATTTTTAGCACGCATGCATTATATACAATATATCAAGGCAACTGACAACAAATGGCAGATGTTCCCTGAACGGGATAGTGCTACAGATGTTCCTGCAATTGATTTCCCCATTGTATTATGCAGAGTTGCAGATTCTCCCAGCCAACTGTAAGTGACATCCTGATCTATTGTGAAAAAGCACAACGCCAGCTGTTGTATTGCTTTCAAACAGTTGTAATGTGTACCGCCATAGGGTGTTTCTGTATCACATACGTATACTGTTATCCTGTTTTCCATAAACTACGTAAAGGGCTTCGTTTAAAAGGAGAGCTTTGTGGAAAGAGAGCCAGTCAATAGCGTTACTCTGCCAGGCTGTTTCAATTTGTTAAAATTGCCACTTCAGATTTGGATTTCAAAGGACCTTCTGGTATTTTCACTTGATACATGATGTTGTTATTTCAGATGCAAATGTAAATATTTGTATATTGAGAGGTAACTATAACTTGGCAAACTGTTTTGAAAGGGAATCTGATTTTAGAGTACTTACATAAAAAGTTAATATCTCAGGAAGTGTAAATCATACAAAAAATAAGCATCTTATTAATCTAAGAAACAAACATTTTTGATATTCCTATTTTGAGCATTAAGATACATTTCTGGCTTAGAAAAAAAACTTGGTCCTGTATACATTTATATTTGTGTTTAGCATTTGTATCAGTTTGTTAAAAAAAGATTATGCCAATACATTATTTTAAGCCATTGTGTGAAAACAATAAAATGGCTGCACATTTCTCTTACAGTAATGAGAGTATACATAGAAAATAGAAAACAAGCAATACCACAAACATGTCAGCACCATGTTACATGCATAAAGCCCCATCTAAAATCCACTTCTATGGATGTAAAATATTCTATTTATTAAAGGGACTCCATCACCTAAATACTGTTTATACAGGTAATATATAAAATGTAAAAAAAAGATAAAAAATAATAATATGTCCATTATATAATATATGCGAGCAAGTGCATCAATTAAAAGAAAAACATGTTTTCAATGTGTGTGTTGTGTCTCCTATTCATGACATCACTTGTGGCTTGATATGCAAACCACATATTAACCATTGAAAAGCCAGAAACACCGCAGACACATTTAAAAATATTTTTCTCTTTAACGCATGCCTACGCTTACATTTCTGCTAAGACAATGTATAGATAATGCTTGATAACTTTTTTATATTCCACATTCACCGTATCCACAATATTTCGGTGACAGGGTCCCTTTAATACACATCTTGCTACAAAATAAAGAGGTACACAGTACAACAATTACAAAGCATATATCTTAAAACCACCGTTGGCCACAGAGAGGCCCAAGAAATCGCTTTTTACTGTGATATCTAACATTTGCAGGTTTGTCTGCCTGCTAACCAGATTCCCTGCAACAAAGGACATTGAATAGGAAGCTCATCCAACTAGAACACACGTAATCTCTGGCCAAACCCACCCAGCTCTCACTGTCCTCAAACACTGTCAGGAATAGGAAACTTACAACTCATCCAACTAGAACACACATAATGAATCTCTGGCCAAACCCACCCAGCTCTCGCTGTCCTCAAACACTGTTAGGAATAGGAAACTTACAGCTCATCCAACTAGAACACACATAATTAATCTCTGTCCAATCCCACCCAGCTCTCACTTTCCTCAAACACTGTTAGGAATAGGAAACTTACAACTCATCCAACTAGAACACACATAATGAATCTCTGGCCAAACCCACCCAGCTCTCACTGTCCTCAAACACTGTCAGGAATAGGAAGCTTACAACTCATCCAACTAGAACACACATAATTAATCTCTAGCCAAACCCACCCAGCTCTCACTGTCCTCAAACACTGTTAGGAATAGGAAGCTTACAGCTCATCCAACTAGAACACACATAATGAATCTCTGGCCAAACCCACCCAGCTCTCACTGTCCTCAAGCACTGTTAGGAATAGGAAGCTTACAACTCATCCAACTAGAACACACATAATGAATCTCTGGCCAAACCCACCCAGCTCTCACTGTCCTCAAACACTGTCAGGAATAGGAAGCTTACAACTCATCCAACTAGAACACACATAATTAATCTCTGGCCAAACCCACCCAGCTCTCACTGTCCTCAAACACTGTTAGGAATAGGAAGCTTACAACTCATCCAACTAGAACACACATAATTAATCTCTGGCCAAACCCACCCAGCTCTCACTGTCCCCAAACACTGTTAGGAATAGGAAGCTTACAACTCATCCAACTAGAACACACATAATTAATCTCTAGCCAAACCCACCCAGCTCTCTCTGTCCTCAAACACTGTCAGGAATAGGAAGCTTACAGCTCATCCAACTAGAACACACATAATTCATCTCTGGCCAAACCCACCTAGCGCGAAGCATCCCTAATATTGTTACCACCACCTTCCCTTTCACCTCTTCACCCCCTTATGTGTCTCCTGTCCCCCACTCACTCTAGATTGTAAGCTCTGCGAGCAGGGTTCTATGTACCAGTCTGTTGTAGTTTGTCTAACTTAGTATGTAGTTCCCCTCTATGCTCTGTACCTGGCGCTATGTAAATTGTTGGCGCTATATAAATACATGTTAATGTAATGTAACTATAAAGTGGCATTAACATTACATATTATGATAATGTCATACCCTAATGTTGAGAATATTTAAATATATTCAGTAGCAGACATCATGAGCGAGAGGTAAATCCCCAGGACCTATCTCAATGTACCTTTGTGGGTTAAACACTTTGTCATTATAACTTCAACTCAAATCAGCATCTGTAAACTGTCCGAAAAACATCAAATCTCGCTAAGCCTTACTAATTTTTGTCTCTGTTACTATCCCGATCATGGTGACAGGTACTCACCCCACAGTGCACACCATGAACTGGGCAGCACATTTCCCTTCATTCCCCTGTTGTGGGTAATATTGTAAGAGGGGGTTCCACTGGGTGCCTTAATATAGGTCTATCAAGAAGAGGAAGAGGTTGGGGTTGCCCCAGATGGGATACCCCAACAGGCTGGCACCCCCTCCATCACCCTTTAAATACAATACTGGGTACCCAGTGAGCTTTTTCAGACTTCATTAATTATGAACAGTGTCTAACAAACCATAGCATGCTGACAAAACAAAGAGGCTTTGTGAAGCACCATCTTCCCATTTGTACGACATATGCCTCTGTTATTCAGAGACGAGACGGTCGATAAAGTTATTTAAAGCGTTCTTACGGGATATCGTCGGAATGTTGGAGTTTGTCGTTTACCTTTGATCTGATTATCCTCGAGGTTGATGCTTACAATATTGCTGTTGTCTAAGAGCTGGTCTGGAAATTCTTGGAACTTGTTTCGAGACAGGTTGATGGACTTCAGATTCTGCAAGCTCCTAGCTTTATCAGGGAGTTGTTGAATAACATTTCCTTCCAGGTTTAGTCCTAAGAGAATAATACAAAATGGTTAGGATACAGTGTCTAAGAGCCGGCTGCCTCTAAGAAGTACTGAAGATTTGACCTTGGGCTTCACTCTCTACCAGGTTCTCATTATTTTCCAGCCCATATTTGCCATCAGTCACAGTTTTGGCAGGACAGCTCTATCCCATTAAATATGGGTTATGTCCTGGCATTACTGCTGCCTATGCACAATACTTGGCACTGTGCACAGGCGGCATATATCTGTCTTGCTTGTCTGTGTCTCTGATGAGATTGACTGAACTGATAAAGTTGTACCATGGACCACTATATTGTTTTTGTCCCCAAGGCCAATGATTTTCCTGTATATGGTAATAACATCTAATTTCGCATTAGCTTACGTAGATTCAAATGATATTAGGTTGTAGGTAATATTGCTTAAATGGCCCACTGTAACCCAAGTTACTTATAGTTGCATGTCAATTTGTACTGATGTAAAAGTTAAAGATTATCATAGAATGTAGGTACATAATAAGTTATATTTGTGCGGAAAAGTTACTCGTATATTTCATATATACACCATTAGCAAATCCACCCAACTAGGTTTTTATTTCACAATTTAGACCTCACTTTTAATACCACATTACATCCATATCCTGTTGCATCCAAATAAACAGTGTGAATCTGTGCTCATTGTCAGTTGAGTACTAAGTGGGGGTGCTGGCCAGGTCTGGCCAGGGGGTGACACCCCAAACCACAAGGCATTTTTTTGTGCGGATTTCTTTGTGCCAAGCAAGCTCACCATGTTTTGTTCCTGTGTGCCAATTTAAATAAAAAGTAATAAAAGTGTCTACCTTAACCTTGGGATTAAACTTTCAAATGGTACTCTCTCTACCAATTGTACGTGGATGTCTACTTGCTACTCGACAGTAGGCCAGCAACATTTAATCAAATCAATAATCTGCTGAGAATGTTTGATTTTCTCACTTACTCTGGACAACACCTTCATCACAGACTCATGCTGCACACACCAAACCCACTGTACCAAGGTGATTTGGGGGGGAGGTAAATAGGGGAAATAGTCACCCCCACAGCTCAGAAGATATCACCAAAATTAGTTTGCTTGGTTTATGTGAGGCTAAAAGTTAATAGCAGAGAGACGTGGCCTGTCATGTGGCACTCTGACTCTGAATGGGATACATGGGGGCAGATCAAGGGGAACATCCTCCTCCGTGCCACTACTGGACCACCAGGGACCACAAAATTAACCCAAACAATTACGTGAAGACAAATACATTATTTTTTAGGTGCAAGGGTTGAACACATGGCTATCCAGGGGAAGGCAAAACAGTTTTGCCCATTTCAAAAAAAAATTGCAGACCCCCCAAATATTTTATCTTTTTGTGAATTAGAGAAAAATACTCTGTAGCAAACATGTCATCTTATATAGCTAGTAATTGCTATGGTCGTCATGTCTGAGACGAGAAATACAATCTTCATAAAGCAAGAATTAAGAATCTTTTAGCTCCAATATATAGTCTAGCTCTCTGGCTCTCTTAAGAACACAACCCGACAGATTACACATTGAATAATAAATAGGTCTGCTTGGCAGGATGGCTTCAGCTTTAGATTTCAGTGAAACATATTCCTAGCAGAAAAAAAATATGTATTTGGTGTATCGAATGCATTTATCTCTGCTTCTAACATCCAAGAGGATAATCAAAGCAGTGAATTATATTTGTCAGCTGGAAAACCGTTCAAGAACTCTGCGTGTATTTTGCAATCCCCTCCGCGGCTGTGCTGGAGATGGACCGAGACATAGCAAAGTTAAATTATACTTCCGTAGAAGTAGGGCATCATTAGCTTAAGAAAAGCTTTAAAAAAAAGTCATAAACCCATGTCGTTATATTGGGACTCCAAGAATGCGTATTTCTGAGTTTGGGATAGGGGGTCACTTTGAACTGTGAAGTCCTACGGCAAAGTTGGATGTAAGGATAGGTTGCCCAAATTGTTCTTCCGTAAAAGCATCAGTAGGGAGTAGAGTTGAGCGGACACCTGGATGTTCGGGTTCGGCAGGTTCGGACGAACTTCGGAAAAAAGTCCGGGTTCGGGCTCGAACTTGACCCCGAACCCAAACCCTATTGAAGTCAATGGGGACCCGAACTTTTAGCCACTAAAATGACTTTAAAAAAGTCCTGAAAAGGGCTAGAGGGCTGCAAAAGGAAGTAAAAGGTGGGTAAGAGTAGGACAAGTGCCCTGCAAAATATGGAGGGAAATAACTTAAAATAACATAAAATACATACAAATTAAAAATACAGCTGAGCCATAAAATAGCACTAGATGGAATCTTTGATTTTAGCTTTGGAAGAACATAAATCTAAATCTAAAGCATGGCTGCCAGGAGGATCAACAGAATGATCCATTGAGAGAGGGTTGGAGTGCAGGGTATTCTCTTTCAGTTTATACTAAGTGACCCATAGGTTGAGGAGGCAGTGACCGTGGTAGGGTAGGTGGAAGCGGCGCTGGAGGAGGAGGAGGTAGCCAGAATTTTTCAAAGTGCGCTGTAAGCACATTATTGGACTGTTCTATTTGACTCTCAGATATGAAGTGCACCGCAAGACGCAAATGTACCATTTACCACCCAAAACTATTAGAATTTTTCAAAGTGCGCTGTAAGCACAGTATTTGACGGTTCAATTTGACTCTCAGATGTAATACATGTAATGCTATTGCTATTCTATAAACCGAAATAGAGTCCTCATTCATACGAATAGGTCAATTGACCTATTCGTATGAATGGGGACTCTATTTCGGTTTATAGAATAGCAATAGCATTACATGTAATCCATAAACCGAAAGTCTATAAACCGAAAGACATTTGGTTTATAGACTTTCGGTTTATAGAATAGCAATAGCATTACATGTATCCATAAACCGAAAGTCTATAAACCAAATGTCTTTCGGTTTATAGACTTTCGGTTTATGGAATACATGTAATGCTATTGGCTTTCTATAAACCGAAATAGAGTCCCCATTCATAAGAAATTCTTATGAATGAGGACTCTATTTCAGTGTATAGAAAGCCCATAGCATTACATACATTGTAATCGCCGAACCCCGAACTCCAACACGAACATACAGTGAAATGTCCCTGTTCGGGTCCGGGGTCCAAAAACCGTAATGTTCGCTACGAACCCGAACAGTGCGGTTCAGGTTCGCTTAACACTAGTAGGGCGCAATGGCAAGGATTCACTTGGGCTCACTGGTCACAATACCTCAAATACCTCCCTTAACATACATGGGTCTGTTCAAGAGATGCCAATGCATGGGTATGAGAGACCAGCATTGAGGAGATCTGGTGTCAGATGTTTACTTCTACTCCTACCACTGGGCACTAAGGAGGACCGTCTATTCACCCCGGCTGACACAGATATTGGACAGCTAGACGAGCTGGAAGGGAGAAAATGTCAGGAGGCAAAGCATGCACTCCTGATAAGTGGACCCCATTTCCCATGAGGCTAAGCTGGAGTGCCGACAATATTGGATTGAAAAAAACAGCGTGCCGGTGGGCAAAGCAGCTTCTCTTCAATTAAAAAGCCTCCTGAATGATGCCCCTGTGGAGCACGGTTCCAAAGTGATTCACAGTTATTTGGAAAGTCTCCTTGAGGCTATGACTAGAGGTGAGTTGCTTTTGGATGATGCACAATCATGGACACCATTCAAATGACACAGAAGTGAGCTTCTGTCTTCTGCCTCATTAATGTTTCGTCTCACTTAAAATTGACAAAACACTGACAGATCATCAAAGCAAAGGAAAAAGAAAACTGCCTTGCAAAAGATAGATTGCGCAGACCGACAGTAGGAGTCCATACGCACCCGCTATAGCCATATATTACCAACAGCGAGATTCCTATTTTCACAGGGTGGCTGACATTCCTGCTAATGGGAAAAAGAGAGAAAAGCCATAGCGGAGCCTCTGTTTACTTTAAAAGAAATTAACCGCCAGAGAGCTGTACAAGTAATCTCCAGCCATGCAAGAAACAATCTCGCCAACTCTGATCGGACCCCAACACTGCGGGCTGAAACAGATATCCATAGCAATGAGATGTCATTACCTGGAAAGAAGCCAGGATTCAGATAGACTTATTACTTTCGACCAGAATACTTTGTGCTTCTCTATCACTCACATCTAGGGTCCAGTTTAATATCCTTTATAAGCTTCATCGTTGGAAAATGGAAAAATAATGTTTTTTTTTGGTTGTTGTTGTTTTTTTTTTTTTTAAATCAGATTTATAAAAAGGTTTATTTTTATTTTCTTTCCTTCTGTGATCTGCGAAATTTCTTCTGGCCACCAACAGTGAACGCAATTCACACTTGAACATAGAAAAGTTGATAAAAGAAACCAGATAGCGCAACACAATTTATAGTAAAAAAAAAAAAAAGGTTTTAATTCATCAGCTTTTGACATACATATAAATAAAAAATATTGATAACCTATATATATAAATACAACTCGCTGTACAGAAAAGTGGTGACAATTACACCTTTTGAAGATGCTGTTTGGAAGCACCTGACGCGTTTTGCCCTAAAGGGACATATTTAGAGGTTTACGTTTTATAAGAAACACAGACATGTTGTTGGTTACTTGGTTGCAATACACATCAGGTCAGAATGCTGGAAGGAATAGATGGGCTTTTTTCCCAACAGTATGATAGTAAGTTAGGTTGTTTTGCAATCAATAAGCTTCAGTTATGGTCCCAAAGCTGCGTTCAGAAACTCCTCAGCATCACGCTGAAAAGTTTATGTTCTCGCTGACCTTTACTAAAAGCTTAACAAGATAACTCATACGACTGGAAAAAGCCCATCTACCAGCATTCTGAGCTGCAGCACTTTGTACCCAAGTAACCAATATATCACTAGGTTTCTTATAAAACCATACACTCGCCTCTGAAGAAGTACCTTGAGGGTGAAACGCGTCAGGGGCTTACATACAGGAACTTCAGAAGGTGCAATTATCACCAATTTTCTGTACACAGAGTTGTTTTTGTATTTACATTTTATAATTGTATTTCGGTTTATGTGTATGTCAAAAGTTGATTTATTAATACTGTTTTACTATAAATCTCTGGGTTCAACCCAGTTTCTTACTATCCACTTTTCTATGAACTCATATCAAGAAGCATTTTCCCCCATTGAAACAAAATTGGTGAAATAAAGAGGGTTTTTTTTGTATTTTTTGCCTTCTTTTGTATGAACAGCGGTAAACAAAATAATAAAAGGGTTGAACTAGATGGACGCAAGTCTTTTTTCAACCTGAACTAACAAGTAACCAAGTAAGAGTCCTAAGAAAGAAGGGTAGCTTTTGAACAGTCAACTACAACCCTGGTAGTAAGAATTCACAAAATGGCTGCATTATGGAATATGAAACCACAAAGACACACAGAGTTTTGACTACTTTAGATTAGATAATATTAGATAATATTTAAGATTTGCCACTGATAATGTGTCCATTAATATTCCACTGATAATTTGACCATTAATATGTCACTGATAATTTGTCCATTAATTTGAAATTGGTAATGTGACCATTAATATGTCACAGAAAATATGTCCATTAATATACAACTGATAATTTGCTCATTAATATGCCAGTGTTAGTTTATCCATCAATATGCCAGTGATAATTCGTCCATTAACATGCCACTGATAATTTGCTCATTAATATGCCAGTGACAATGTGACCATTAATATGCCACAGCAAATTTGCCCAATAAAAAAAAATCCCCCCCTTCTGCCCCCTTCCCCAGTACTTACCTGGATGCTGCTTGTCTCCTATGCAGTGTTCACTGCGCAGGAGGCGGGAAATACAGCTGCCGGATATGACTTGCCGACATTTCCGGCGTCTGTGACAGAAAGCCGAGTCCAGCTTCTGCCCGATCATGACTGTGAGACACTTTGGGCCCCCAGGAATGAATGGGCCCTGGGCAGCTGCCACGTTTGCCCACGCTTTCTTATCGCCCATCACCAGATGGCAACCCCGGTTTCTAAAACTTCCTTTTGTCATGGAAGATCTGCAATGCCGTTGTACATGGCCAAGTATTTAAGAACCCGCACAGCACAACCTAATGTGCTATCGGGTTAAAGGAAAGTTAGGGTGGCAGAAGTGTACACAGCACTGTGAAATCATTAATCTGGTTGACTGGTAATGTCATCACCACAGCAGCTTCGTATCTGGATGTGGGGTCCAGCGTCTATTGGGACGTAGATAGGGTTGCCCCCTTTTTCTTCAAAAAAATTCCGGACTTGGTACCGTCTCCATAGACTTAACATTGGCCCGATGCCAATTTTTTTACCGGTTCTGCCGGTAAAATACCGGCCAGGTGGTAACCCTAGACGTAGACCTAAAGATGAGAGTCATCATAGCGAAGCACGCAGATAGGCGACAAAAGAATACCATCAGGGCAGTGTCTAGCAGATTATAAAGCCCACATTGTTTGCATCTCTGTCACTTGATGGTCGGTTTCTCCTGTATTATCCTGATCTCCGGGTAGTTTGAACTTTGGCGTGTCTTTGGCTTGCGTTTTGCTGCCTGCCCCTGAACTCGAGACTGGCTTACCCCCTCTTTCGATTTACCTTTTGCTATTTCTTTCGACATTCGGTTTATAGACTTTCGGTTTATAGAATACATGTAATGCTATTGGCTTTCTATAAACCGAAAGTCTATAAACCGAATGTCGTTCGGTTTATAGACTTTCGGTTTATGGAATACATGTAATGCTATGGGCTTTCTATAAACCGAAATAGAGTCCCCATTCATAAGAAATTCTTATGAATGGGGACTCTATTTCAGTTTATAGAAAGCCCATAGCATTACATACAATGTAATCACCGAACCCCGAACTCCAACACGGACATCCAGTGAAATGTCCGTGTTCGGGTCCAGGGGGCCAAAAACCGTAATGTTAGGTACGAACCCGCACAGTGCGGTTCGGGTTCGCTCAACACTACTCAACAGCACAGACCCCAGTTAGTTGGGTTCATTTACTACTAATGCCCGGAGGCAATATTAGCCAATATTAGCCATTGTTTGCTAGTTTCAAAAGTACATGTTTCTCTAAACTACTTTGCAACTCTTTGTGTCTCACTCTTCATTCTCTTTGTGCAGAGGTTACTGTACTCATGCATTCACAGAGCTGCATTATCCATCTATTTTATCTCAGGTTGTGAAGAAATCAAATGATGGAGGAGACATCCAGTGCTGCTTGTAACAAAGTCTCATGTTTTTTTTTTTTTTTTTTCTTTTTTCAATTTAAGAAAAAGTAATTCTTTTTCTGAGACTTGATGTTTCATGCTGGATTCCCTTTATTTGTTTATGGAGCACTCAATTTATCTCTACAAAATAAAGAGACAAATAAAGGTCTTAACCCTTTGTGCTAAGGGATGAGCTGTGTGGGTATTACTCTCCAAGGAAAATCAACTGTACACTAAGTCTATTGTCTACACACAGGCTATTTGCAAAGCCATTTGATTCTATCAAAAACACATATAATTATCTTTGGCTCAAGCCTTCCTCCAGTGGTCAGTCTCTGCTCCACACCCAGTGCGGCCGCACAGGGTCTGGAGCAGAGAAATGCGCTGTGCATGTGTTGGGTTTGTTTTCCACTATGGCCCTTGCCTCCACAGTTTGAAAGAGAGAGATTTCCCACCGTCAGGGAGAGTGGGCTGCAAGATCTAGCAAAGTTTAAACTTCACCTAACTCTGGAGTATCCCGGAGTGTAAATTGGATAAAACCAGGCTTTGCCCTCCAACCACGCAAAGATGCAAGCGGCTGCCACCAGGTAGCAAGTCTGAAGTTAAAAATGTCGCAAAATAAGCCAGGGTTGAAAACACAAGTGAGGAAAGGGAAGTCAGGAACAGAGCCGGAATCACAATAACAGAAGACATGAATGTAGTAGAACAAAGCACTGAATATATGACCATCCAAGGACAAAGATGAATGGCAAACACGGTCATGTTAACAGAAACCCGGGTGAAGAACAGTTGTGGCAACAGGCAGTGATCCACAACTGTACAGGTGGAGGCACTGCATTGTCTGGTGGTCACACATGGAACTGCAAGTAAGCATTGGTGTAACGTGACAAATGTTGGACATCCCTGGTGCGTAGAAGAAATTTAATGCAAATATTACAAATGTTGCTAAACTATTATTTTTCAGCTTATGTAACAGCGATGGGGAACATTTTTGAGGTTGAGTGTCCAGTCTTCTGCAGGATCCAAGATGAAGCTCTCAAAATGCTCTCTAATCTCAGTCATTTGTCTGCCCTTCAATTTCAGCCACCTTGCTCATTCTTGCTCTTCTTCCCTTCCTATAATTTATCTTGCACCAATGAGTTCACATAAAACTGTGCATTAATATCCTCAAATGTCAGTCTTAGATCCTGACATTTACTGGGTGAATTATGGGTCCATAACTGATGGTGATACTTTAGACACATGATGTTAATGAAAATCGTTAGCGCCACCTGTGGCAGAGACTATGGCAATATAAAGCATAACAACTTCTCAAGCTGTGGATAGTTTATAATGGTCCCCGCTGCTAGCACAGAGAGAGACCTTTGTTTCGGAACCATGGCAGCTGTCCGTCAGAGGATAAACTGGCGTGTACTATCAAAAGTACTTTCAAAAGTACCCGCCAGCTCATCCTCATCCTGGGGGCAACTAAAATTCCACTTGTGCTTCTATATTAGAGACACAAGTGAAAAATAATGTTTAGTGTCCCTTTAACCTGTTCGGACATTCTCTGCCGTCCTCTCCTATATTGCCACAAGAACCATGCGTACGGCAGCTCACAGGGTCAGAACAGACCAGAGGGAGTCTTGACGGGGGACTGAGGAGGGCTTAGCTGTAAGATGTCATTCAGAGCGTAGTGGGAGCTCAGTTAAGGGTCAGTGGCCATTTTAGTTTGAAATGACCCTCCTTCCCTTTAGGTTATGGTTTCAGTATTCTCTGTCACAGTTGGGGGCAGGAGCTTGGAGCTTGATTCAGGCCTGGTTTATCATTGGTGGGCTATGATCAGTGGGAGATCCTGGTTGGGCGTGGTACTGGGAACCTCAGATAGGGGGGCAGGCATCTGGTTATGCCCTGCACAAATAGTTTTTTTGGCCGGGCCCCTTCATACTTTGCTTGCGGTTTTGGTTAAGAGTTTTGGACCATGTTCTTCAGGTTTAATATGTTTTGGATCATTGTCCATTTTAACTCATCTCTTTATAGTTACAGGTTTTGCGGAAAAAATGTAATTCCCATACTTGGTGTTTATTTATTATAGGGTAAGCTTAGCCTGAACATCGAAGGTACAGCGGTCATTTAAACTACTGGTGACTTTGACCCTGCAGCTCCTCTGATCTGTCGACTCCAGGTGCTGGTGCAACTGCCATGCAACAGAGGCTCTCTTTTCTGTGAGCCAATTGGCTGTATTTCCCAGCATCCAGATCGCTGTAATCGGCGATGCTTTTTAAAACGTGTTCTTGTCACTAGCTCACGGTTGTTCTTCCTTCTCCGTTTGATCACAGGGTTTTCCTGTGATCAAGCAGATTAGTACAAGTCACTACTGATCTGTGCTGTTTTTTTTTTTTTCTGTTTTTTTTTACTTTTTACCATATTTTATGATTTTTTTTTGTAGTAAATTATTTATATAATAAATTGTATGATTAACATAACTGTATCTAAAGAAAGCACCAAGGTTACGACACGGCCAAAAGGTCACGCCAATAAGTAGTGGCCAATTGTTAAAAAAAAGAAAATCATATTAAATTATCCTATATAATGATATACAAGGCTACAAAAGAAAGCCATATCTTTCACAGTCTGTATGAGAACACTAAATGAGAAAGAGAGAAATTACAGTTAAACACCCACAACAACAAAAATCCCCAAAATGCTCTCAACCATTAGGGGGTTTAATGGGTAAATCTTGTTGAGCGGCCAGATGCTAATATTCTATGTAAAACCTATTTCAAATGTCCTTCAAAGCATTGAAAGAAAATCCACTTGACACTGACATCTGCCCCAATACAAAGGATAAGTGTGCTAATAATCAATCTAGAAAATATCAAAATCCTACTCCAGTTCAAAAGAGGCTGTCCCACCTGCAGTGTCCAAAACACTACAGTGGACATTCACACAGGGCCTATCACAATTAAAAGTAAGAAGACTGCTTGATTAAAAAGGTTTGTGAACCATGCTCCTATAACAACCAATAATTTCAATAAAGTTAAAAGGAAAAAAAAGTCTAGTGATATCTTAACTATAAAACAGAAACTGTCTGTCTGTTTGTCTGTCTGAAGCACTAAAAACTCTATAATGCTGAACTATAGAATCGTGACATTTGCACAGCTTATTCATGCTGGAATTTTCTAGGTCAATATGACTATATTGTTCCTCTCCAGAGTTATGCGTTAATTATTGTTTGAGATAATTAGACACCACATAAACTGCAAAGTTGATGGGTCATTGTTCTACATACCAGTGAAGTCATATTCTCCTTTTCATTTGGCATTTCTAGATTAACACAGCAATTGTATTTACTCAACATTGTTCCTTTCCCGAGTTATGAGTTATTTAAGTTTTGAGTAGGAATGTGACTGGCAGAACAATGATTCCCGGAGCAACGGGACAGCTAAAGAGACGAACAAGCATGGTACCAGCAGAGTTTCTCAGCAGAGGAGAACATAGCATTGGTACATAAGATGTGCAAAAATTACAACCATGTTATAGGGGCAGCAGCAAAGAGGACTAGCCAGAGGAGGAAGAATTTACTCTGGCAGAAGACTGTGGATGTTCTTAATGCAGTTGGTGGGTATAACAGGTCCAAAGAGGTGGTGAAGAAAAGGTAATTGCATTTAAAATACTTAAATTAGCTGTGTCAAGGATAGCTAGGAATCAACAAAATGGCTGCCATGCAGAGGATTTGTGTAAATAACTGTAGCTGATGTCATCATCTCCTTTCATTAGGAAATGATTGAACATAGGCTAAACATCACATTTTTTCCAGACTGAGAGTACAGAATGCATGTTGTTTAGAAGACAGAGCAACAAGAATAGACACTGACTGCATCCGAAACCGAAAGCACAGCGAAATACACTTAACCGATTATGTGTCTCTTTGTTTGTCTGAAGCTCTAAAAACTCTATAACACAACTCTAGAATCATGAAATTTTCACAACTTACTCATGCTGTAAATTCTAGGTCACTGTGTGTATTTTCAGCTCTCTACGTTGTTCCTTTCTCCATAGTTATGAGATCATAAAGGTTTGAGGTGATTAGACACCACATAAACGGCAAAGTTGATGGGTCATTATTCTACACACCAGTGATGTCTGTTCGTTTGCCTAAAGCACTAAAAACTGTAGAATGCTGAAATCTAGAATCATGAAATTTGCACAGCTTATCCTTGCTGGAATTTCTAGGTCAACACAACTATTGTCCACTCTCTATGTTTTTCCTTTCCAGAGTTATGAGTTAATTACATTTTGAATTGAACCATATGGACATTGGGCATGGGCATCAGGAGATTATGACATCACTGGGGATGTAGAACAATGACAGCACTTACAAGATTTCTAAGCTAACTGGCCCAAAGTTCATTTTGGGTACATCTGGGTTATATATCGGAAGCTAAATTTTGAGCTACACAATATATTTCGATTCTAAATCCCGGGTGAAGCCAGGTTATAAAGCTAGTTTATTTATAAGGTTATAGATCCGCTGGAACACCAAATATCAATTAGCTGGAGCAATTTAGATCCACTTCACAGGATGATAAACAAGACATGTTACTAATGAAACATAACTGTATATTGATAACGTACGATAATAACACCTAAAGTTTCTTGGCTGACATTTGCAAGCGAAGTACAAAAACTGCTCTTCGTTGAGTGCTCAAGTTAATTGACTGAAATTCACAAACCCATGGGTTCAATAACAAAATATATATGATTAGAGAAAAGTGCCCCTCCTGAAGGTCATTTACTCCTGTCTATGAATCCAGAGTGGACCCTTTTCTTCTGTTGGACAGTCGGTCATTAACCCCTTCACGCTTGTAGGACGTCCAATGCCATCCAAAATCACAGGTGTTTAGATGCCTGTCGGAGGGGCATAGAATGTCCTGACTTTAAGACCTTATCGCGGATCCGTAACCTGCAGCGGTTAGATGAGGCCACTTTAAGTTCACTAAAACACGCCGTGCGCGAACTTCAACTCCTCAAAGACGAAAGCGCCATCGGGCATGATGGAATTAAACTGCAAGATTGTCGCAGTTAAACTACCACATTGCTTCCTTTTTTAAAAACCTTAAAAAGAGGAAAACATCCGTAATAAAGCGTGCAACAATTTTAGTAACATCGAGCTAACTTTGATGCATCTGGTAATGTCTAACCTGTACAATGTTCAGGAGATGTTGTTGCCTGGAAGGAAGAATCCTTAAGAATGTTTATACAAATTCAGAAGCTAGTAACTATATCCTGGGGTTTTTTTTTGGCGCAGTGACTGCAGGAATATGACATTTTTGCTTTAAGTGCGGAGTTCATTGTTGGAAGGATCAACCCCACAGGTAAAAAGCTTCCAGAACCTTGGGTTAGATGAAGCAAAGCTCAAGACTCCAGACAACATGTCTCCCCCTGATAAAGCTATATGCTTAAACAAATTCAAAAGAATAGGCTTTTTCAAAAGAAACACTTTAAAAATCCAAATAAATAGCCTTATTTAGTCTACTTTGCTTTTGGTTTGCAATTTGTATTTTTTTCAATTAAAGCCTAATCTTTCAATTAAACAAATCATAATTGTTCTGACCTTTAATATGAGAAACACTGATGACACTTTATTATGTCTCGAGTGGAATACTTTTTTTTTTTATCATTGCGAAAAGAGCCAAGCCCTTTAAGAACTTCAAGTCTTGATCACTTTGTTGTGCTTGTAAGCGTTACAGCTACGATTGCGCTTTTTGAACTATTTCCCATTTTCCATTTGCTAATGTTGTCTGAGGGTAAATCGAGCAGCTTGAGCAAAATATACTTGGCTCTCATCAAAAACCGTTTAAGGCCCGGGTGTTTGTGGGTAATTTTTATGATGCGCTTTTTAAAAATTGTCAATTTGAGCAGCAGATACTTAACTAACTTACATTACTTCGAAATGTCATGTAGCTAATGCTTTTATAGATATTTTCCTTTCATTATTGGACCAAATAAAAGACTCTAGCAAGCATAAAATAATATCATAATATGCATATAAAACATTAAATCACTTAAAAATGCACACAAAACTTCAACTTAAATAACTTTGCTTAAATTGTTCATCAAACACAAATCTACGCCCACCAGAAGGCCGGCTTGTAACGCTGCTCGTAGATGAAGGTTGCACCCACGGTGCAGTAGGAGGGAAGTACCGGACAGCTATTTGCCAAGGCTGAGAAATGTATCTTTGAGAAGCAAAGAATCTCCTTCCTGAGCTACATCATTTCTGAGAGCGGTCTGAAAATGGACCCCTGTAAAGTGTCAGCTGTAGAACACTGGCCCAAACCTTCAGATCTAAAAAGTATACAGCGATTCTGGGGCTTTGCTAATTACTACTGAAGGTGGAGCCGGTGAGCGGACATGACGGGGGTTCGGGCATCCTTCGAGAATCGAGGGCGCCGCACCCAAGGTAACACTGCTTTTCCCACATAAATCACACGTTCACAGTGCTACCGACCCGTGCGAGGGATTCTGGGCAGCAATATACAAATCCGGCCAACGATGATCACCTTTTGCCTCTTAATCCATTTTAAACATGGACGCCTTAGAGCATAGGCACACCGTTCCAGACAGACTTTAACACAGTTCAGGGCAGCGGTGCAGATTTACTGTTTATAAAAATATTTTTTGTTATTTATTATATGTATATCTATGTACATATATTTTTAGTGCTATGAGACATGGCATGTGACAAAATAGTTATGTTACAAATCGACCATAAGGAATCGGAAGCAAGGCGAGAATACTCTTTTACGTATATATACACCGATAAACCACAAACATTATGACCACTGATCTGAATCCAATTGAGCATCTGTGGGATGTGCTAGACAAACAAGTCCGATCCATGGAGGCCCCACCTCGCAACTTACAGGACTTAAAGGATCTGCGGGTAACGTCTTGGTGCCAGTTACCCCAGCACACCTTCAGAGGTCTAATGGAGTCCATGCCTCGACGGGTCAGGGCTGTTTTGGTTTCAAAAGGGGACCTACACTGACTGCATTTCGGTGAATTGTGAAATTCATCTAAAGTGCCAGACCCAAATCCATTTTGGAGCTAGATCCGTGTATATTGAATAGACTCTCAAGCCAGAGGGCTCAGCACTGCATTTTATTTGAATTTTTAAACATTTCTATTGAAAAGATACACATAGCAATATTTAAATTAATCAGAACTTTTTTTCGTGGACAGATGACCTTTAATATGTAACTAGGATGATTTATTTCATGTCTCCTTTTACATACTGTGCTTTAAGTGATAAGAAAGCTGTGCAGGCCTTTTTTTCCTTTTTAATCTTTGTGTTTCAATGTAATCTTTGCTATTTGAATAAAATGACTAATAAGAGGATTAAAAAGAATCAGAAAATGTCTTTGGTTAAAAACAATAAAAAGATCACTTGATTATTATCTCATCCGTGTCTTTTATTAATGTGTAATGCAGTGCAGGTAAAAGAATCCTAGAACGAGAGTTAATAAGAACTACAAAGAGACAACAACAAAAATTGCATTTGATACCATAGCTTATCACCTGTACAGCATCATGGGCAGAGTCAAAAGGGGAGGGGTTCCATGAAAAAAAAAAATGTCAAAAATGCATCTTCTAACTGTGAATGCACATTAATGTCCTTTCAGAGTAACTTTAAAACACATTTTTTTACATTCTGCATTGCTTAAAATATGAAGATCATACACTTAGATACATTTGTGAAATGACAGCAGTTTGCAAGAAACCAGGAGTGCCCACACTAGCTGAGTAAAAGACAATTTTTTTTTTTTTCTGCAGCAACCGATAGTTCAAATTAACGGAATTTCTTGTCTCTCTAGTGATGCCATCAGACAATGTCTTGCACTGTTACGAGATCCTCCTGTGTGCAAGAGCAAGTTTCTTACATTCCACACAATGTATTTTATTCAAGCAGGAATAATAGCAGGAGAGCTGCTTGTAACTGTGCATAGGCAGCAGTAATTCCAGGACAGGACCCAAACCACAGGACTGTCTCAGTAAATCCAGCACTGTTAGAAACTATGCCAAAGCTCGGTACCTACCGTATTTGCTCGAATATAAGACAAGGTTTTTTTTCATATTGGAGGTCGTCTTATAATCTGACCTCAAATTGAGGTCAAATTATAAGACTGGGATCCAGGTCCCCCGCGGGCCATATATTTGAGGGCGGCATATAATTTCTTGCGCGACGTGGTTAAAGAGGGACTAAACCTGAAAAAAATGCTCCTGATCTCATTTTACACTGGTCTAATGTGCTGGAACAAACAACTTACCTATACATCTTCATCATGTTCGGTGCTCCTTCTTCTACTACAGTGCCGACATCTTGGGTTTGTCTCACTATCTGCCTGCTCCCTCCTAACGCAGTGTCATACTACCTGTTTGACATTCTCATCCACTCCCGCTCCACTGGCATACTTCCTAACTGACTCGCGACAAGGCGTAACCAACGGTCGTCGGACCATCTCAGCATAAGCTGCTTCAAGAAATGATTTCTCCCAAGTCTTTGTTTTTTTTTAGAAGAAAAAAAAAACGATATGATTTCTAATGAATGGTGATTTGCACAAGAGAAATGGTCTTTCAGATACTGAGCCACGCTGTGTGAGTGGCCTTGGGAATCTCAGACAATTGATCAGCGCGTGACAGCGCCGCCATGACTTTACAATAGCAGACATTAAAAAGTGTGACTCCACAAGCGTTCCAACAATAGTGAGACCTTACTAACAGCAAACATAATCATGAACTATACACAGTCTGCTACAGTGACTGTATCACCTAAACATTGCGTACACTTTGAATGTACAGAATAATAAAGGACTGAAAATGATCTATACATTGTGTTAGCCGTATTGCAAGCAAAGGCCGGGATTAGGAGAAAAATGTATGTTTAAATGTGTCTGTGGAGTCACCTGCTTATGACATCATCTATGGCTTCATTTGCAAGTTACACATTTCCCATTGAAAATCAGTTCATTTGCATATCAAGCCGCAGGTGATCTTATCCCTTTAAAAGGCACACACTGATATACCTGTAGCAAAGTCCATATATAAAAAAAAAAACTGTCTTTGCTTCTCACCCTAATAAAGTCGGCAACAAATATACAAACATAATATAAATGAGAGGTTTTGGTTCTATGAATTGGCCGAAGCATAATTAAGCTGACCCGCCACGTCAAGGCACACTCTCAGTAGGGTTAGAACCTAACCTCACCTACTACCTACTGGGCACACAAAGCAGTTTATCCTGCTACCAAAACCTTTATAATATGTTGGAGGAGGTGGAATTAAACCTCCTCCCAATTAACCCCTTGACAGCAAGCTGCAACCAGACAATAAGGAGCCAGAACCTCAACTGACTCAATGTTGATGCGCTAAGCTAGTCATATATTTCTTTGCTTCTCAATTTGAGGCCATAGTTAGCTGCGTTTTTCATATAACAAAGAAATAGAGCCGAACAATAAAGGTTTCCATCAATACTATGCCATTATTTTTACATCAGTGGCTTCTGTCTGTATTATGTTCGTTGGTTTATATAAATACATTCAATTCATGACTCACTTTTTCTTTCTCAAATACCAAAAAGCGCTTTCATTTTGTACTATTTTAGATAACATAGAAAATTAGCCGGATGATCTTTCACTGGAGAGAAACAGCATACATGTAAAAGTTGTTGCTCTGTAGAACAAGGTTCAAAGCAGCTTATGATGCGAAATGCGTTGAGCATGTTTGGTTCGTGACCACACTGGCTAACACACAGCCACTGGTACTGAGATACTGGCTAACACACAGCCACACTGGTACTGAGACACTGGCTAACACACAGCCACACTGGTACTGAGACACTGGCTAACACCCAGCCACACTGGTACTGAGACACTGGCTAACACCCAGCCACACTGGTACTAAGACACTGGCTAACACACAGCCACTGGTACTGAGATACTGGCTAACACACAGCCACTGGTACTGAGATACTGGCTAACACACAGCCACTGGTACTGAGAAACTGGCTAACACACACAGCCACACTGGTACTGAGATACTGGCTAACACACAGCCACACTGGTACTGAGATACTGGCTAACACACAGCCACTGGTACTGAGAAACTGGCTAACACACACAGCCACACTGGTACTGAGACAGTGGCTAACACACAGCCACTGGTACTGAGATACTGGCTAACACACAGCCACACTGGTACTGAGAAACTGGCTAACACACACAGCCACACTGGTAATGAGACAGTGGCTAACACACAGCCACTGGTACTGAGATACTGGCTAACACACAGCCACACTGGTACTGAGATACTGGCTAACACACAGCCACACTGGTACTGAGATACTGGCTAACACACAGCCACTGGTACTGAGAAACTGGCTAAAACACAGCCACACTGGTACTGAGACACTGGCTAACACACAGCCACTGGTACTGAGATACTGGCTAACACACAGCCACACTGGTACTGAGACAGTGGCTAACACACAGCCACTGGTACTGAGATACTGGCTAACACACAGCCACTGGTACTGAGACACTGGCTAACACACAGCCACACTGGTACTGAGACACTGGCTAACACACAGCCACACTGGTACTGAGACAGTGGCTAACACACAGCCACACTGGTACTGAGATACTGGCTAACACACAGCCACACTGGTACTGAGATACTGGCTAACACACAGCCACACTGGTACTGAGATACTGGCTAACACACAGCCACACTGGTACTGAGAAACTGGCTAACACACAGCCACACTGGTACTGAGATACTGGCTAACACACAGCCACACTGGTACTGAGACACTGGCTAACACACAGCCACACTGGTACTGAGATACTGGCTAACACACAGCCACACTGGTACTGAGATACTGGCTAACACACAGCCACACTGGTACTGAGACAGTGGCTAACACACAACCACTGGTACTGAGACAGTGGCTAACACACAGCCACTGGTACTGAGACACTGGCTAACACACAGCCACTGGTACAGCTATATGTAACACTAGCCATTGTCTTGGTAAAATATTTTTATGAATAAGTAAAAATAAATGTACACATATTGTGGGATTTAGTGCACATAATGCTAACTAAATCTATATACGCCCTCTTACATTGTACTAATATAATAATTATAATAATATAATAACTTATTTATATAGCCAACAATTTACACAGGAAGAGACCTTAAAGGTCAACTGAAAGATTGAATGAAGTGTAAGCTCTAATAAAAAAAAATACAAATAGAGTGTCTTATTGAGCCTGACTTACTTCTGTAGCACTATCAGGATGCGGACATCTTTGGCCAGATCTTCCTTCGTCTCACCCAAGATTCTAAACAATATTCTGCCTCCTGATAGAGCTCTAGAGGCAAAGAGAGCTCAATAAGGTACCTTCATGGAAGCATATTAAATGAAAATGTCTACACTTGATGCCCTCTTTTAATTAAACATACCGTATTTGCTCGGTTATAAGATGACCCTGATTATAAGACGACCCCCCAAACTTTGGATATTCCATTAGGAAAAAAACTAAAAGCCTGAATATAAGACTACCCTATAGGAAAAAAGTTCAACTTGTATATATTCACATGTAAATTGCTTTTTTAATAAAAAAATTATGATATCAAAAAATGCATTTCTTGTTTTTATTTCCTTTTATGTGCTAATGCTGCCCTCTCTTTCCCTTGCCCCCAGCTTTCTCTCTCCCCCCCCCCCTTAGTGTTGTCTCTCTCTCCCCCTCCCTTTGTCTCCCCCCTCGCTCCCCTTGTCCCCCCCCCTCGTTTCTCTCTTCCCCACACTCCATCCCCTTGTCTCTGTCTCTTCCCCCCCTCCCTCCCCTTGTCTGTGTTCCCCCTCCCTCCCCTTATTGCTCTGGTTCCCCCCTCCCTCCCTCCCCTTGTTGCTCTAGTCCCCCCTCCCTCTCTCCCCTTGTTGCCAACAGCTGACATTTAAAGGGAGTTAAAGACGTACCAATAAATGAGGTAGAAAGCCCTGTTTGCAAGCTTACAATATTGGGTTAGTAGAAGAAAGGAGTTGCATGAGGTGAGAGAAGAGGCAAGAGAAATTATGAAAATAATGGTGGGGCGTGCGGGGTCGTTAACTGAGTGGTCTAGTTAAATCCCCGATGGAGTCTAGACTAGCCTCCTGGATACAAACGACATCCAAAATGCAACTTTTACTGTGCACACAGCTATTGACAATGTGACCATCCAATACTGCAAGAAAATGATAATCCACAAAATACTGTTCATTATAAACAAAAGTCTAGAATATAAAATATCTTACTGCCAGGATTGTCCTCCGACTGCCAAGATTTGGTCCGTACAAAGGGAGAAAAGGAGAGAAACATGACATCTATATTTCATAGCTGTATTTTTAACATAAAATATTTAATGCTCACATATTTGGAGAACAATGAAGCACACGTCTCTTTGAGATAAAGTTGGTAGTTTCTGCAGGAACTCTGATGCTCTTTACTTTGTGCCAGAATTTCTAAAAAGACTGAGATAGCCATAAGTTAGCGGTTTCTTTACAAACAACATAAGAGACCGTCTTACTCTGCCATTGTAAAAGATGTCCTCCCAAATGTATTGATCACTATTTATGGCCGTTTAGCTCCGCTGTCTTATTATATTATGTGTGCGTATTGCACTTGTATATAATGTTCACTTTGAATTCACTTTATTAGGCTTAAAGCTAAAAAAAAAAAAAAAATTTCCGGGGTCAAAAAACATCATCATTATGGCGTACTAGGCATTTGTGCCCTGTTTACTTATTAGTGGCCTTGAAAGCTTGCACTTTGTACGCTCGGAATTGAAGGGGGATGATGAGAGCTTGAAACACGTCAGGGTTTTAGTCCGCTACCTCTCACCTCTGTTATGTCAACAACTGTCCAACTCCTATAAGGCTCAGGAAGTCCAGTATAAGTGGCCTTGAAAGCTTTCACTCCGTACGCTCGGAATTGGAGGGGGGAGATGAGAGCTTGAAACGCGTCAGGGTTTTAGCCCACTACATCTCACCTCTGTTATGTCAACAACTGTCCAACTCCTATAAGGCTCAGGAAGTCCAATAGGAGGGACATCAAGGCTTTTCTGCTACGACCACACAGAGCTTTAAAAACGCCCCTTGGTCGGGTACCATTTTGAATCGAAAATCAGCTCATTAGAACCTTTTTGAAATAAATTCATGTGTGTTCTTCTCCGTGTTAGAAGTGCGCACATTTGAAATTGTAACCGTATAACTAGATACAAAATGCATATGCATATTTTTGCACATGTAATTATGTAGGCCAATTAACCTCAGTGCACTGAATATAACAAGGGAGTAACGTCCTGGGGCCTTCATACCAATTCTAAATATTAATATCAGCTAGTAAAAAACAAATGGAAAAAAAAAATGTATGGAAACGGCATATAAAACAAGAGACATGCCATAAGTAATAATTCTCTTTTCAAGTAAACGTCGCTCTAACTCTATCTTTATATTGTTTTTCATGCTAGTGTCAACATTCTTTTTGTATACTTCTGTCAGATCTTTTCATATTTTTATATGTTTATACCTCTTGTGACCTTTTCATCTTTCTTGCTATCATTCTTAATATATATATGCAGTGCTGGGAGTATAATATATTTACATATTTTTCTTTTGATCTTTGCAAGACTCTTCTTTCTACTTGTGTTTTTTTTTTTTTTTTTTACAACTCACGGTACAAGTATAGGCTCTATTTGCTAATGTTTTTGTAAATAACTATTTACTTTGTATTTCCCCGATATAAAAAAAGAAAACATTCTAAATAATAACTGTGAAGGGGCAAGAAATGCATCCAAGTGGAATATTTACACACATCTTTTTCAAAAGACATTGATTTTTTTTCTAAAGACTTAACAAATTGATGACCTGATCGACAAAGGTCATTTTGGGACATCCGTTAGTATTTGGTGGAGATATTTCTTGAAAAAAAGATTTTAGCCGTGTTGATCTGCGATGTCAGCTAAGCTATCCAAGTACGAGCTCTGTGTGCATTTTTAAGTAATTTTTTTATAGGCATTTTATGATACATGCCCTAACGTTTCGTACCACTGCTATTTTCCCCAACCTCATCCCCTCTTCCCATTCGTGCCTTTTGCCCCAGCTGCCCCCTCTCTCCGGAAATGCCTTCCGCAGAGCATCCAGCTCTCTACTTCTTTCTCAAACTTCAAAACCTCCCTCAAAACTCCCCTTTTTAAGGAAGCTTACTACTCAACCCATGTAAAGTCGAACTCGTGGGCAGGACCACAAGAAAATGAAAAATAAGGATAAATGAACACATAAATGAGATTTTTTAAAAATGTGTCAAAAGCCACAGAATATTTCAAGTTCAAAAAGCAGCAAGGAACCCAGTAAAATGAAACTTATGGCTTTGGGAAAAATAAAAAAAGGATTGGAGAGATAGCAAGAGAGGGGTGGAGGCCACACTCCCCAAAACCTTTTTGAGCATATCAGGTAATAGGTTTTAAGAGTCTAATAAATATATTATCAATAGAATGTGATGCCTAAGAAGCTATAACATCATAAACAAATATTCTCATTATTCTATGTATATATTTATTGTTTAACCCATCCCGCCAGATGGTGATTTGGTCCTTAACAACCAAAGCACCAAACCGCCGTCCTTGTGCTCCTTGCCAGGAACATACAAGCAGAGTCCCGATCAGGAGGATTTGAGCGTTTGCTACATTTCTTATGTCAGACTGAGGACACTCAAAGTGACCTCATCTGACACTGGGGACCCCGCTGCAAGACCCTGCAGCGTGACCCTCAGCACAGCTCATCGCGGGGAGCCGCGATGAGCTGTTACATGCAGGACGTTCAATGCTGTCCTACTAGCCTTTAGGCACTAAAAATTAGCACGGCATAGAACTTTATTTATGTAATTATGTACTACTTATCCAACTAGAACACACATAATCTCTGGCCAAACCCACCCAGGGCTCACTGTCCTCAAACACTGTTAGGAATAGGAAGCTTACAGCTCATCCAACTAGAACACACATAATGAATCTCTGGTCAAACCCACCTAGCTATTGCTGTCCTCAAACACTGTTAAGGATTTTAAGCATGCTTGGGATAGACACAAGGCTATCCTTGCTATAAGACCGGGAACGGGGGACTAATAAAAGTACTAAAAAAAAAATTGGGCAGACTAGATGGACCGAATGGTTCTTATCTGCCGACACATTCTATGTTTCTATGTTTCTATGTTAGAAATAGGACCCTTACTACTCATCCAGCTAGAACACATATAATTAATCTCTGGTTAAACCCACCCAGGTCTCACTGTCCTCAAACACTGTTAGAAATAGGAAACTTAAAACTCATCCAACTAGAACACACATAATTAATCTCTGGCCAAACCCACCTAGCTCTCACTGTCCTCAAACATTGTTAGAAATAGGAAACTTACAACTCATCCAACTAGAACACACATAATTAATCTCTGGCCAAACCCACCTAGCTCTCGCTGTCCTCAAACACTGTTAGAAATAGGACCCTTACTACTCATCCAGCTAGAACACACATAATTAATCTCTGGCCAAACCCACCCAGCTCTCACTGTCCTCAAACACGGCTAGGAATAGGAAGCTTACAGCTCATCTAACTAGAACACACATAATTAATCTCTGTCCAAACCCACCCAGCTCTCACTGTCCTCAAACATTGTTAGAAATAGGAAACTTACAACTCATCCAACTAGAACACACATAATTAATCTCTGGCCAAACCCACCTAGCTCTCGCTGTCCTCAAACACTGTTAGAAATAGGACCCTTACTACTCATCCAGCTAGAACACACATAATTAATCTCTGGCCAAACCCACCCAGCTCTCACTGTCCTCAAACACGGCTAGGAATAGGAAGCTTACAGCTCATCTAACTAGAACACACATAATTAATCTCTGTCCAAACCCACCCAGCTCTCACTGTCCTCAAACACTGTTAGAAATAGGAAACTTAAAACTCATCCAACTAGAACACACATAATTAATCTCTGGCCAAACCCACCTAGCTCTCACTGTCCTCAAACATTGTTAGAAATAGGAAACTTACAACTCATCCAACTAGAACACACATAATTAATCTCTGGCCAAACCCACCCAGCTCTCACTGTCCTCAAACACTGTTAGAAATAGGACCCTTACTACTCATCCAGCTAGAACACACATAATTAATCTCTGTCCAAACCCACCCAGCTCTCACTGTCCTCAAACATTATTAGAAATAGGAAACTTACAACTCATCCAACTAGAACACACATAATTAATCTCTGGCCAAACCCACCTAGCTCTCGTTGTCCTCAAACACTGTTAGAAATAGGACCCTTACTACTCATCCAGCTAGAACACACATAATTAATCTCTGGCCAAACCCACCCAGCTCTCACTGTCCTCAAACACTGTTATAAATAGGACCCTTACTACTCATCCAGCTAGAACACACATAATTAATCTCTGGCCAAACCCACCCAGCTCTCACTGTCCTCAAACACTGTTAGAAATAGGACCCTTACTACTCATCCAGCTAGAACACACATAATTAATCTCTGGCCAAACCCACCCATCTCTCACTACCCTCAAACACTGTTAGAAATAGGACCCTTACTACTCATCCAACTAGAACACACATAATTAATCTCTGGCTAAACCCACCCAGCTCTCACTGTCCTCAAACACTGTTAGGAATAGTAAGCTTAAAACTCATCCAACTAGAACACACATATTTAATCTCTGGCCAAACCCACCCAGCTCGCACTGTCCTCAAACACGGCTAGGAATAGGAAGCTTACAGCTCATCTAACTAGAACACACATAATTAATCTCTGTCCTAACCCACCCAGCTCTCACTGTCCTCAAACAGTGTTAGAAATAGGAAACTTACAACTCATCCAACTAGAACACACATAATTAATCTCTGGCCAAACCCACCTAGCTCTCGTTGTCCTCAAACACTGTTAGAAATAGGACCCTTACTACTCATCCAGCTAGAACACACATAATTAATCTCTGGCCAAACCCACCCAGCTCTCACTGTCCTCAAACACTGTTAGAAGTAGGACCCTTACTACTCATCCAGCTAGAACACACATAATTAATCTCTGGCCAAACCCACCCAGCTCTCACTGTCCTCAAACACTGTTAGAAATAGGACCCTTACTACTCATCCAGCTAGAACACACATAATTAATCTCTGACCAAACCCACCCAGCTCTCACTGTCCTCAAACACTGTTATTAATAGTAAGCTTAAAACTCATTTAACTAGAACACACATAATTAATCTCTGGCCAAACCCACCCATCCCTAATACTGGTACATGCACCACCTTCCCTTTCACCTCTTCACTCCCTCTAGATTGTAAGCTCTGCGAGCAGGGTTCTCTACCTCACGTACCAGTCTGTTCTAGTTTGTCTAACTTAGTATGTAGCCCCCCCTCTATGCTCTGTACCTAGCGCTGCGTAAATTGTTGGTGCTATATAAATAAATGTTAATGTAGTATATTTCCCTGTGTACACGTCTAGCTGATCCAATAGTTGAAGGAAAAAGTATGTAGGCTGTAAAATCATTAGACAGATACTCGTTTTAATATATAGGTTGGTTCAGTATCTGCTGTTCAAATTCACATTTTTTAAAATCTGCATTATAGTAAATTATCTACAAACACCCAGGTATTTAACGATGGCTGACAACATGCGCTCAATTTAGCCTCGGAGGACATTAGTAAATGCAAAATGTCAAAACTGCAATTATTACTGTAAAGGTTACAAGAGCAACACAACTATCAAGACATAAAGTTATTAAAGAGTTTCACAGTAATGAAAAAACATTTGGGACATAGAGTTAAATGTCAAACAAATTATGCTTAAAGGGACACTAAACATTATTTTTCATCTGTTCTTCTAATATAGAAGCACAAGTGAAATGTTAGTTGTCCCCAGTATGAGGATGAGCTGGCGTGTACTTCTGATAGTACCTTTGATAGTACACGCCAGTTTATCCTCTGACCGACAGCTGCCATGTTTCCATAGGAAGCAGCCAGCCGTCTGGTCGGCGACCGGCTCTCGCTGCTAGTGCAGAGAGAGACCCTTGTTTATGCACGGGATCAGCGGGGGGGAAGGAGTGGGGACGACTTTATCTACGTCCCCCTAGCTGATTCCATGCAAAAACGAGGGTCTCTCTCTGTGCTAGCAGCGAGAGACCCTCGCATTTTGCAGTCAGAGCAGGGCAAGCTCTGATTGGCTGTGCACGTGCTGACAACCAGGAAGTGCTGTGTCTCGCATGTGAGACACAGCAGATAGTAAACCCCGCGTGGATCTATTGAGTCCCGGGACATGTTTTGTTTAACCCATGCAACCAGGTTTAATGTTCGTTTAACTGAAAGAATAGTTTTTTTTTTTCAATAATAATGCTTTAACTGAAAAATACAAATAAACAGGGTGATTGGGGTTCCTGATTCCTTCGGTCAGGTTTTTGCTCTTGCGTCTGTATGCTCTGTGTAAAACTGTTAGAATGGCTTCTATACAGAAGAAAAACAAGGGGGGGGGGGCAAAATTGCTACATTTTATTTTCAATCCGTGACTTTTTATTCTCAATATGCAACTTTTTAACTATGCACTTCATGCTGCTTTATGAAGATCAATCAAAGTAAACAAGGCAGTATCTAGATGTCAGGGCAGAGTGTGCCAGTCTGCTGTTTGCCAAGATAGCTCCCATGTTACTTCCAAAATGTGGCCATCTACCAGGACAGGGTGTGGAAAAAAAATGGCAAGTGGGGGCAAGTCGAGGTGTGTGACACCTGCTTTCTAACCCATGGAAAATGGCTTGACAGAAGTAATTTTCTCCACTGTTTCCTCTGAATTCCCTGTTTACTTTGTAATTTATTTATTTTACTTTTAATTATTGCTTGATAGGCTTGACTAACTCCAGGATGGCTCTTCACCGAGAAAACACTTATACATCTGCTCAAGTGATATGTCAACCCAGCCACCTGGAAAGAATTCATTGCAGACTCCCACACAACATTATAAGGAGAATCTGTAGGAGACAGAAAAAAAGCCAAACAAATAAGAGTGAGCGAAAGAAATAAAAAAATGGGATATATCTCCAATAAATTAGTAATACTGATGACACAGCCATGCCTCCCAGCTGTTTGTGCGGGACAGTCATGATTATGGTACTCTGTCCCGCGGACTACAGGATTCTCCACGACAGCGGAAAAAGCATGTTGCCAGTGTGAGTGACAGCCAACACTCAACCTCCCAAGCTCCGCCCTCAACGTCCCAATTAACCGTGGGCAGAAGTCGGGAAGTATGCACAACAGAGCCTAGAAAAACACAAGTGAACGGGGGCATAGGGTTGCTACCCTTTCTTCAAAAAAATAAAAATAAATAACAGTTATACTATTGCCTCCATAGATCTAACGTTGGCCATTTTTTTTTAACCAGTCTAGCGGCACAGTTGGTGGTCTAATGAGCTTATATGGTAGCACCGCTACTACACAGGGCTCATGGGCTATAAAGCAAGAGAGATAAAGAAAAATGTCCGTCCTTTCGTCCTTTCCTTTTCCAGATATGTCCCAAAAGACCTGAGGGATATGATCAAGCCAGGTTATATATTCTGTCCTGGCCTCTAGACATTGTCCCTCACAGCTCAAGGAAAGTTTTTCCCCATCAAATTGAATCCAGGTTCCTTGGATATAGCCTTATTTTAAAGGACTTGGTTCAAATTTTTTATTCTATGGGAATAACCGGGAGAAGAATACACATGCACCCTACGCGTTTCATGTCTATTTCTCAGAGAGTGGACACAGAGACTTATAGATTCGCTCATGTAATAATCTCTCTCCTAACGTGCGTTTGAAGTCGCTGCCCTTGCTATTTATTGGCTTGGCAGGAAGCCCACGTGCCCTACATGGCGCCGATGCTACCGAACGTCCCAACGGGAGATAATTAAATGTGGCAAGATGAATAAAGTGCTGCTTGTCACGACTTCGTTATGCAGAGGGGAAGTGAACCTGTTCCTCCATAAATTACTTCCCTCTGTGCCACAAGCGCAAGCTGAACACTGAACTGAAAGGTCAAAATGGCCACATATAGCATTGTGCCAACAGCACCAAAGGGACAATGCAATCTGAAATGCAAACCCTATCTCAGCTGTGACTGGGTCCCATAGATGTCTAGCTGCTCAGCTTCATAATTATTATTCTATGAATAATGGATGATGCCAATCCCCCTCCTGCCACCCACTGGGAACATCTATTGTGTTTAAACATCCATTTCAAGCAATTACATTGTGTTTTATTATTTTAATCCTAAATAGAGCTTTCCCAGAATCAATATTTTATCACTTAAAAACCTTTTCCATTAGCTCATGTCTGTTTGAAGAGAAAAGCATTCTAATAGCTTTCTTTCTTTTTTTTCTTCTTTTTTGTACAATTTGCATGCAGCGCCATTAGGGAACACATAGGAATGGCTCTGGTTATTAAAAGGTTTTCTATGCTATTTTAAGCAAACCCTGCTGGTCATCCTCCCCTCCCCCCCAAAAAAAACTGATTAAATTAGCATGCAAATGTTTCAATTTTTTTCAATTTTTGACCACAACTCCTTTCAATGGCAACTTCTTCTAAAACCTCCACCCACTTTTTCCAGACTACGCATTTTTAATAATAATTTTCCCCAGTGTCATATTACCCGGCAGCACTTGTCACAGTGTCACAATACCCCACACAGTCCCTGTCACAGTGTCCCTTACCCCCATAGTGCTTGCCATAGTGTCACACTGCCCAAAAATGTTGGCCACACTATGGATAACAAACGCGAACATACAGAATAAGGAATGACCGAACTTCGCTGTTTGAAAACAATAATATTTAATAGACCTGATTATAATAGCGTAGACAAAATACTGCCAAGGACATACTTCACAATCAATAATGCCAGTAAAATACCTCAGTTGGTAAATTCCTTAACCACAGACTATTATCAAACCGCCAGGTCGCAGGTTCAAATACTGGCAACTCAGTCCTTCATCTATCTGAGGTTGATAAATGATTATGGTCAATAGGATAATAATATCTATTATTAATCAATAACGGAATAAGCACTTTGAATCCCACTGGGAGAAACACCAGCTATTATTATAATAACAGGTACTGACCTGGGAGTGGACGTCAAGCTCACAAAAAAAAGAAATTGATATTAGTAGAAACTATTTCCGAAACGGCTCTGCAGGGGAGGGGCCATGAACCTTAGCCCTATAATCAGACGGATTACCAGTTTGGCATCTTGGCTCTGGAAACAAACTTTCCCTTATCTTCACGCTCTATAGGCCCCATTACTTCTCTTAAAAATATGAATTTCTATTGAAAGAAAAGTGCGTTCATGGGACCACTTGGAATTCTGATGGGTTCCGATCGTAGGTTAAATTCTGCTCTTCTTTCAGTGAAAGAAAAATATGGATACAGTGGTCCGTAAAAAGCTGCCGACAGCAACTTGGAGATTGACAGACCACAAGCCTAGATCCATTTCTCCGGAGACTATAATGAATAGCGTTAGGTAAATGTATCCGGAATATGCTGGTTTAATTGAACTCGAGGGTTATGTAAAACTGATCACATATTTTAAATGATACATTACAAAGTGAAAAGGATGAAACGAGGAGTTTGAGATCCACACCGTCAAAGTATGCGCTAAACCCCTTGATATTAGACTATTATTCAGTCTGGTAGTAGCTGTCATGCTCTACATCCAAGGGAGCGCTATATTATTTATTATTGCAGCATCAAATTAAGTACCTTATTGGGCCCTCTTTGCTATGTAAAGCTCCATCAGGGGACGGACATGTTTAGAATCTTGTGTCAGACAAAGGAAGATCTGACCCAAGATTCTAAACAACATGGCCGCCCGCTGATAGAGCTTTACATAGCAAAGAGGACTCAATAAGATACAGTACTTAATTTGTATTCTTTCATCGAAGCATTGATCTTTAAAATGCCTACCCTTCATACAGTCTGTCAAACAGAACTTGATTTTTCTGCAGACAGTTGTCCAAACCCCAATAATATGATAACCAAGCATTGCTGAGATGCACAGATAAGCTCTGCTATGAATGCATGATATTCACAATCCCCTTTCTGGTTAAATCACAGCTCCCCATTTACTAAACAGACCTTTTTCCTGCACAAACATCAAGGACGTCTATTAATCCGTAAATGTGTCTTCCTGTGAGTATTCTTCAAAGTTACTGGGAAAAGGCATCAAACGTAACATTTTTTTTTTATAAGGAAGACACAAGCTCTTCAAGTGGACAAAAATCAATGGCGCTACTTAGATGAATTTATCAATAGCTAGATAGAGAAAAACAGCCTCTCTAAAGAGACTGTGTACCTTCAAAGCTCATTATAACACCGGCCGGCCATCATTTAGATGTCGCAGTGTCATTTACTCTTTCAGAATGTTTTTCGCTGGCCACAACTCAAACGCGATCCATCTGCTGCAGAATCGAATAATAATTGGCCACAAAAAAGTGGGCGGAAATAGTCTGTCCTATGGGATGATAGCTCACCCAGGGGGGGGGGGTCTGAATAGTTTGTACCGTTACAGAGGAGACCTGCCCATTACCATATCAGACTGGTCCCATCTGTTAGGGAAGTCCAGAGATGAAATGCATGGCAAGTCCTGGGACAGTATCACTTGAACATTGTTTTTAATGTGCATGAAGAACATAAAAAAAGGATTAAAAATTATCTAGGCATTGTATTAGCAAATAAATAGATCCCAGCTGTTCTTTATCTATCTCCGCCTATAGTTATGAGTATTAGATTTCTGAGCTATCACCCTAAGCAGCATCACTGTATTAAGCACTCTCGCCCTAAGCAAGACCGGTCCTTAGAAAGGGCATGACGGCGACCAGCAACGCACGCGACTAATAAAAGACGAATAAGCAGCTGTGCCAGCCATCTGGAAGTTGAGCACTTTCTTTAGTACATATCAGCTGGATTGGCCCCTCGTTCCCATGTAAATTACTGTTTTCATACGGCCGTTACCTAGCAGATTGCAAAATTACACAGACGTGCCGTTACATAATATTGTACAAGAACTGCTTTGATTCAAAGCACATTGCAAGAACAAAGTGGCAGGTACGCGGTGGATGTAAATTATACAAGGGACTAGCAATATGTGCGATTATAACCCTCAATTTGTGGCCAATTTTCTTTTTGTATTCCGTGCGCCAATTCCAACCTATTTAAAATATAATGTTTGTATAGATCCCCCTACTACTATTTGGTTTATATCATTTGTTTGTTTGTCTTTTTGTTCTCACTGTTATTAGTTTTAGACAAAACAGTAATCAACATAGTAAATGGGGTGTCTGGAATATACGTATCATGATCTTGTATAGTTTTTTTTCTTTTCTTTATGTTCTATTCATTTAAGGAACTGATAAATGTAGTCACTAAAAGCTGTAATTATGCTAAGCCTACAGAATTTCTGTAACGTTTGATCGACGAATCAACATTGTATGTCACGAACCAACAGATTTTAGCTCTTCCACCTCTTCTGTGTTGTGTGTCTTAATATTTACCTACAACTGGATGGGTTTATACTCTGGCATATACTTATTTTCCAGGAAATAATAAATACATGCCATCCATGTTTGTCTTTCTCCTCCACCCATGCCATCCACGTCTGTCTGTCTCCCCCAGTTGTCTTGTCTCTCTTCCCCATGTATCTTCCCCTCTTTTGTCTTTCTCTCCCATGTCTGTCTCTCTCCTCCCCCCGTCACATGTTTGTTGTCTCTCTCCTCTCCCTGCACTGGCACCCCCATTCACCTTGGCACTCCATACGGTTTGCCCCACCCTTGGATCCGCCACCGCTGCCACCAACAAGGCACAGCTCTGCTCGAGGGGCAATTGCCATCACCTTGATCTACCACTGAACAGCGCATGTGTTTAATTAGAACTAGGACAGCACAAGACCCAAAATACAGCACTGCATACAATACCCGAAAGTGCAATCCATAGGTGTCTGACTTTGATTGACGTGTGCAAAGCTGTGTGTGTGACACATGGTTATCATTGTGTGTGACATAGTATGTGACACTGACGAGGTAAGGCCATGACAGCCATCTGAAATGGGAGATGCATCTGAGTACATTGTCTGTCCCAGCACCATTATCTATGGAACTACAAAGAATTCCAACACCTCACCCCAACATGCACCCATATCTTTGTTATAACCTCTTACAGACAAATTACTTAATGGGGTGATTCCAGCGAGCTTATTTTCTGTGTCCTACATGTTTCTAGTATGTATGAAATGCTTTTATATTGACTTTAAAACAAATTCCGGATCTCCTGTACTTTTACATAAAAAATCATTTCCCTGCGGCCTCTACAGTAAGTAATAAATTGAGATCTTAATGAGCAACTATATTTTTTATTTTCACTTGAGCTTCTAATATAGGTGCCTAATTTATATATATAGAGAGAGAGAGAGGCCACCAGACCCAACGGACCCTGATCAGACGTGCGGGGCAGGGCCGTGTCAGTGTCCGCCAGCAGTTTACGAGTTCGGCCTTGGAGTAAAACCTACAAAGATACATGTCTGGTTTACTCCGAGAACGTAGCAAAAATGTTTTGTTTTTTATTTGTTTTATCTTTTGCTTCAGTGAATGACTTTTTCTGCCACTGTCACATCACAACATGTATTTATGTGCAGGACATTTCTAGATAACCACCCAAAACATTAATGTACAAAACTGGTACGTTTACATCTCTTGGTGTAAACACAAAAAAACGGTATGCGCTCATCCACGCGGTGCTGGACATTACCTTATTTCGAAGCGATTATTATTATTATTATTATTTATTTTTTTTAAGATGAAAAAGCAGGTTCTTTTTTGACATTTTGACATCAATTTGACCAGCAGAGAAACAAAGTGACAAAGATGGACGCATGCTATCTTGTGAAGTGACAGATCAATTTCCTGGTGACCTCACCCGCTACAGACACATCATGGAGCAATGCCATGTCTGACACGGTCTAATGCAGCTACACTAGGAACAAATACTTTTACCTGTGACTGAGAACTTGTACACTGGGGTGGGCATTTGTCCTTGAATAAGGGAGGTGTTTTCAGCCAATCTGCCCTACACAGAGCACCAGTGTAAGCTGCAGCAGCACCAGGTAAGACTCCTACTGTGTGTGTGACTGTATATGTGTAACCATGCACCATGTGCGGGCTCATCCAGGCATTTCAGTACCCTTCGAAACAAATAATAGTGGTTCTCCAAAAGAAATAATGAAAAAAACTAAAAGTGAAAAAATATAATGAATAAAGAATAAAAACCAAGAATTAAAACCAAAAAGGTCTTGGTTGTTGGAGCTAGATTTAAATAGCTTCAAATTCGGTAAATGAGGTACACTTGATATTAAATCCAAATCACTATAGGATTAAGAGATGGGGGATGAACCCTTAGTCAAGTGAGTTTTCCCTCTTTAGAAAAAAAAATAGGACCACAGTAGGTCTAGAATGTTTGACCTGCATATAAAGATTCCCTGCTTGACTTAAAAAAAGAAAGAAATAATTGCGTGTTGAAAATTGCTTGTGAATTATTTGCTCACGGATGGAGGGGCTTAGGTGGTTTGTTGTTCCTAAGTAGAGTTGAGCGGACACCTGGATGTTCGGGTTCGGCAGGTTCGGCCTAACTTCGAAAAAGTGTCCGGGTCCGTGCTCGAACTTGACACCGAACCCCATTGAAGTCAATGGGGACACGAACTTTTGGCCACTAAAATGCCTCTAAAAAAAGTCATGGAAAGGGCTAGAGGGCTGCAAAAGGAAGTAAAATGTGGGTAAGAGTAGGACAAGTGCCCTGCAAGAAAATGTGTTATTTCCCCCCTCATTATTATTAGGGTCCCCACCCGCCGCTCATGGGTGGGGATCGGGGGGACGACACTAGGTGCCCCCTCATTATTATTATTAGGGTCCCCACCCGCTGCTCATGGGTGGGGACTGGGGGGGGACACTAGGTGCCCCCTCATTATTATTACTAGGGTCCCCACCCGCAGCTCATGGGTGGGGACTGGGGGGGGACACTAGGTCCCCCCTCATTATTATTATTAGGGTCCCCACCCGCCGGCAATGGGTGGGGACCGGGGGGGGGAGGGGTTTACTAGTAACTGGGCAGAAAGATATTAATCGCCGAACCCTGAACTCCAACCCGGACATACAGTGAAATGTCCGTGTTCGGGTCCGGGGTCCAAAAATCGTAATGTTCGGTACGAACCCGAACAGTGCGGTTCGGGTTCGACAACACTATTCCTAAGTAATTGCAGACTCATACGACACCGAACAGACAATTGGTTTGAATATTATGGGTCAGGTATAAGGACAAGAAATTATCTTAATTTGATTACCCAAATAGGGGTTAACAATTTTCAGCCAAGCTTGTTACACTGAATGGGGTGAATTCACCCTTGAGTTTGTTGATTGTTGTTGTTTGTTTGTAGCATCCAGATAGAGTAGACAGAGGGCTGCTTAGACCTTAAGAGCAGCAACAAACAATCACAGCTGTTATCAGGCTCCTTCACAAAACAAATTACCAACACCAGCAAAACATACACTGCACATGGTTTTTCTTTCTTATTTCTATATATTTTTATACTGTTATGTTTTCAATGGGAGCAGCTGTTCCATTCAACCCATTTCTATAAGTGTCCAAGGGTTATCCCCTCTCTCAGGTACTCCCTGACCCTTTGCAAGAAGGCATTTAATCTAACTTAATTAGTTAGGGACTTGCCTAAATGTGGGATACCTTGCCTAATGTGGGGTACCTTGCCTAATGTGGGGTACCTTGCCTAATGTGGGGTACCTTGCCTAATGTGGAATACCTTGCCTAATGTGGGGTACCATGCCTAATGTGGGGTACCTTGCCTAAATGTGGGATACCTTGCCTAATGTGGGGGACCTTGCCTAATGTGGGGGACCTTGCCTAATGTGGGGTACCTTGCCTAATGTGGGGTACCATGCCTAATGTGGGATACCTTGCCTAATGTGGGGTACCTTGCCTAATGTGGGGTACCTTGCCTAATGTGGGATACCTTGCCTAATGTGGGGTACCTTGCCTAATGTGGGGTACCTTGCCTAATGTGGAGTACCTTGCCTAATGTGAGATACCTTGCCTAATGTGGGGTACCTTGCCTAATGTGGGGTACCTTGCCTAATGTGGGATACCTTGCCTAATGTGGGGTACCATGCCTAATGTGGGGGATCTTGCCTAATGTGGGATACCTTGCCTAATGTGGGATACCTTGCCTAATGTGGGATACCTTGCCTAATGTGGGGTACCTTGCCTAATGTGGGATACCTTGCCTAATGTGGGGTACCTTGCCTAATGTGGGGTACCTTGCCTAATGTGGGATACCTTGCCTAATGTGGGGTACCTTGCCTAATGTGGGATACCTTGCCTAATGTGGGGTACCATGCCTAATGTGGGGTACCATGCCTAATGTGGGGTACCTTGCCTAATGTGGGATACCTTGCCTAATGTGGGATACCTTGCCTAATGTGGGGTACCTTGCCTAATGTGGAGTACCTTGCCTAATGTGGGATACCTTGCCTAATGTGGGATACCTTGCCTAATGTGGGGTACCTTGCCTAATGTGGAGTACCTTGCCTAATGTGGGATACCTTGCCTAATGTGGGGTACCTTGCCTAATGTTGGATACCTTGCCTTAATGTGGGATACCTTGCCTAATGTGGGGTACCTTGCCTAATGTGGAGTACCTTGCCTAATGTGGGGTACCTTGACGTGGTTGGCAAGCTAACATCTAATTTGCCAATAGGTGAACCAAACCCCCACCGTTACCATCTTTAGTGCTAGACTAGTTCCTGTATTCATGTTTGTTGCTCTGTATATTCTCTTATATTCCTTAGCCCTGTCCTCTGTATGCAGTTTTATTTATATATGTGCCTGTCCCATTAAGTTCTATATCATTGCCCTTTGTCTGTGTCCTGTATTATATCTGTTATTGTCTGCAACTCTGTGCCTTGTATTGTTTATCCTTAGTGTGGCTCCTGCTTTATCTTGCTTATGTTTTGCGTCTGTCCTGTAGCCCTGCACTCTGTATTGAGTTATTTTCTGCCTCCGTTCATTTTCTGCTATTGCTCTATTTGGTCTATCTGCCTGTCCTGAACCTGCCTGTCCTGAACCAGGGAAATGGAGACGGGGTGCGCAGAAATGTTCTCTTCTACAACATTTTCCAATGAGAGAATACTAAATAAAAAGTGCCTTATTAAGTCCTCTTTGCTTAAAACAACTCTAACATGTTTTGCTTACAATCTTGGGTCAGAGATCTTCCTTCGGCTGAGCCAAGGTGAATGGAGATCTGACCCAAAAGTCTAAACAACATGTCTGCCCCCTAATAGAGCTGTATGGATCAAAGATTTTATTTCTACTCTAAAACATCTATACTCGATGCAATTTTTCAATTAAACATAAATTACATTTAGGTCAACAGTTTTTTGTATATTATAGCAATGAAAAGAAAATATATAAACTGGGTTTATCAAGCCAATGAACACTAAATGCATAAGCTTAGTATATCACGCCCTGCTTCTTCCACCTTTGCCAAACAGCTTTGGTGCCCCCAAACAACCTACCTGTGCCATATTTGCTAGCAAACAGCTTCAGTGCCCTCCACAACCACCTACCTGCACCATATGTGCCACCAAATAGCTTCAGTGTCTCCAAACAGCCTGTCTGTGCCTTATTTATCACCAAGCAGCTCCAGCACCCAAAAAAAAAAAAACCTGCAATGTGTCATCTTTGCTATTGTAGTAAATTACAGTAACTGCTGGTGGTTCTGCGATCGAGCTCGGTGGTACAGCTGGACTGACCCCCCCCCCCCCCCCCCCCCTTAAATTGGGACTGTCCTGTGCGAAACAGGACGGCTTTGGGGTATGATTTATTTATAAGTGTTGTAGATAAAATTATTGTTTTTTGAGTTTTAATTCAAGATCTTTCGTTTTATTTTTCAACAGTAAAGCTATATTTGTGGCTGTGTGTGAAAATGCAATAATTGTCCAGCTGGCAGAGCTCCAGCCCAACTCCGCAGTCTGGCTTGCCAAATCTGAATACAAATACTTATGGAAGTTGCAGTACATTAATGAAATGTAAATCATGTTTGCCAATAACAAGTTTTAAACAAACACAGGCAAAATGGAGATGTTTATGGACTGGATAGGATAATAATAATAATTAATAATAATAATAATGATAATAATAATAAGAAGAATTTAACCAGGTTCATATATTCTCTGGTTTCAAAGTATATTCTGTGGATGTTACTTTTGGCCAACATCCAGAAGACGTAACTAGTTCCCGATTTAACCCTTTCGTGAGTTGACTTTTGGCAACGTGACAATTGTTTTAAACAATTCTGTGGTGTTTGTGTTTAGCTGTAAATTTCCTCTTTTACATGTACTGTACCCACATAAATGATATATTGCGTTTTTTTTCCAGGATAAGAAGGGCTTTCTTTCGATGCCATTATTTTGATCACATCATATAATTTGCTATAAAACAAAACCCCAATAAAATATGATAATAATAAGACGATACATTAACTGCAGAATAAAACATTCATTACTCGTAATAAAACGTTGGCAGATTGACAAAATTAATAAAAAAAAAAACATTTTCCATCCTAGTTTCTTCTAATGGTCTAGCAAGATGTACAAAGATAAACTGAGAACGTTTATAAAAAAAAAAAAAATTGAGAATCAACTTTTGCCATATAAACTATAAAGGTGGGAGAAGTTATAAGGATATAATTAGAGAGGGTGTAAATGGACAATGCATCAAACGGGAAAGCAGTCACCAATTCACCACTGATCTACAAACAAAGTGTGAAAACAAATTCCTTTACTTGGTCTTCAGTTCATTTTTATATAGAAGGGGGTGAAGGGGGTGTCACGGACATTAACTCTTTCATGACTGTAGGTTTTTTTTTTCGGGTGGGGGGGCCTGTAAGTGCATTACATTTTGAAAACAATTTTCTGGCCTCCACTCTACGCACATATGTCTAACTGTAATTGTGATCATAGGCGTCGCAAGAATGGAGATAGCAGGGCATAAGCCCCGAAATCTGATGTCTGTGAGCTCGAATGGACAATGTCCCAGATCTGGACCCACCAAACAATGACAATGCTCACGGCAAAAATAAGTGAACTCTTGTTATAAGGTCGAACCTTCTTTGGCGATCCCGCTAATCTGGCCATGTGAGTCCGTGAATCCTGAGCCCTGAGTAATAGCGGGGCTCTCCTGTATGTATGAATTTTGCATGTATGTGCCAGCATGAGCATGCATAACTTACTGACTTAACTGCCATTAATTCAGCCATGGGAGACCCAGCAAAGAATGAGAAACTGAACAGTGTGTCTGGGTGCACACCTAGTTCACAGTAGTGTATCTTCCACAAGGCAAACAAGGCACTCGCCTAGGGCGGCACTTTGCCAGAGGGTGTTAAAGCACACTTCTGGTGCTTCAAACATTTTCGCTTCCTCCCCCACCGTTCAGCAAGCTTTAGCTCCTTCCAATTAATCAGGGTGATGGGGGCATGTAATGGACGTGGTGGGGGTATGTAATGGGGTGATGGTGGCATGTAAGGGAGGGTGATGGAGCATTTAGTGTGTATGCAATGTGGGTGATGGGGGCATGTAATGGGGTGATGGGGCATGTCATGGGTGTGCAACGTGGGTGGGGGGGGGGGGTGCCCGAATTTTGTCTGCCTAGGGCAGCACAAAACCAAGATACACCACTGCTAGTACATGTACCACATACATGTACGGCCTCCCCCCCCTCCACACCCCGTAACAAAGACACAACATGGTGAGCAAAACAGAAGGCCGTTTAGAGAGACTGAGAAATAGATGACGAACGCATAAACCTTACAATTAATAACCGAGATGCAGTCACACAATAGGACCTTCTCTCTGTATCTGACAATAATTCTATATCATTATACTGTCCAGAAGAAACAAACGACTTCACTTTCCAAACACAAGAGCAAAATATAATGTCCATCCCTCTCCCTGATACACAATCTGATAGAATAAGTACTTTGTTTCACCGTTACAGAAACGTCCTTCAAAACTAAATCCCACATCAAATTCTCTCTGTGGAGAACACTCCACCTGATAGAGCAAACTGACACGTTATAATGAAAAGCACAAATCTGCAGCTCATGCCGCTCCTCCGTGACCACGGCTTATCTTTTATTTTTTTACTGCATTAAAGCCAGGGAACTGCAGACACGCTGTGAAATTAAAGGGGATTTTTTTCCCCCCTGTTATTTCTTGTTCAAAAGTCACATTGTAACCCCTTAGTGACCGGACCTCTAGAACACGTTTGGTCCTTTTGGACTTTGGCTGTTTTTACACGTCTGCAGTGTTTGTGTTCAGCTGTCATTTTGCTCTTTCTGATTAAATGGGCCCACAGATATTTTACACGGTTTTTGATCGCAATAAAAAGTGCTTTCTGTAGATACCATTATTTTCGTATAATTTACTAGAAAAATCATAAGATATGAAGAAGAAAAAAATCCACACTTTTTCTATCTTTTAAATGAAAAATATTTTAAACATCCACGAACAAAAATTAAAAAAAAACCCTGCTAGAATCTTATATTTGACTTGAGTTTAGAAATAGTGCATGTTTACATGTGTTCTGCGTGTTATAGGGTAATAAAGGAAAGTAGCACATTTATTTTTCTTAACCATTTTCTTCTAGTGACCTTTTGACCCCAACTCTAACCCTAATCTTAATGTAACCCAAGCCCTAAAGTAACTCCAACCCTAACCCTAATTGTAACCCTAACCCTAGATCTCAGTTACAAAAAAGTATTTTTTCAACTGTTGCTGACGGCCTCTTTCCCAGTACAAGACAGGGCCACATTGAAACCGCATACTGCCTCTCAATATGGCACAAAATGGTTAGTAGAAGCAAAAGACTGATATTTTATTCCGAACTTTCTATGTGACATTATAACCATTTGCATAATTGCCAGCTTTCTCAGGTCCCGGGATAAAAAATGGGTGCATCCTAAAGTGAGCGGAATTACGTGGTAACACATGATGGCACAAGGTGTTGTGTGACACCACCGCATAGTGCTCCAGGTTACACATTGCTGAGTGTGCACACTGCAACGCACAGTATTAATGCCGGGACAGGACCCCAAAAAAACAGGACTGCCCTGGCAAATGAGGCACTGTGCATTTGAAATGCATCTTATATTCTGCATTTCAAAGACAACTAGTATTATAATGTCCCCAAAGCACTTTCCAGAGTGTCACAATGTCCCCATGGCATTTGCTGCAGAGTCACATTGCTCATACAGCATGTGCCCCAGTGTCACATTGCTCATACAGCACGTGCCACAGTCACATTGCTGCAGTGTCACATTGCTCATACAGCACGTGCCACAGTCACATTGCTGCAGTGTCACATTGCTCATACAGCACGTGCCACAGTCACATTGCTGCAGTGTCACATTGCTCATACAGCACGTGCCACAGTCACATTGCTGCAGTGTCACATTGCTCATACAGCACGTGTCACAGTCACATTGCTGCAGTGTCACATTGCTCATACAGCACGTGCCACAGTCACATTGCTGCAGTGTCACATTGCTCATACAGCACGTGCCACAGTCACATTGCTGCAGTGTCACATTGCTCATACAGCACGTGCCACAGTCACATTGCTGCAGAGTCACATTGCTCATACAGCACGTGCCACAGTCACATTGCTGCAGTGTCACATTGCTCATACAGCACGTGCCACAGTCACATTGCTGCAGTGTCACATTGCTCATACAGCACGTGCCACAGTCACATTGCTGCAGAGTCACATTGCTCATACAGCACGTGCCACAGTCACATTGCTGCAGTGTCACATTGCTCATACAGCACGTGCCACAGTCACATTGCTGCAGTGTCACATTGCTCATACAGCACGTGCCACAGTCACATTGCTGCAGTGTCACATTGCTCATACAGCACGTGCCACAGTCACATTGCTGCAGAGTCACATTGCTCATACAGCACGTGCCACAGTCACATTGCTGCAGTGTCACATTGCTCATACAGCACGTGCCACAGTCACATTTCTGCAGTGTCACATTGCTCATACAGCAACAAAATATTGCATAGATAAAGGGATTTGTCGCCAATGTTAATGGGTGCATGGGTGAGCGCTCATCCAGATCTGCAATATAGACAAAGTCCGCTAAACTCTGAGCCCTCCATGGAATTGCGTGGAAATTGGTCAGACTGGATGAGCTGAACGCTTCTAATCTGCCAGTGACACATTCCATGTTTCGACGTCTTCTAAATGAATTTTATTTGGCCATGGTCCTGTCGTGGAATATAATTCAATCAAATGTTTGCTGAACTGGCCCTGCCCCAAAAGGCGGTGAATAGAGTTATATTACTTGTCACAGTAGGGGCGCCGTCCTTTGGGGGCCAGCAAATCTGAACAGACGACAGGGAGTGTTAGCCTTTCACTATCCAAATGTGTCTGCCCATGTCACAAACACTGTGACCAACTTAACAAGCCGAGAGCAAGTATAAACTATGCAAAAATGCACATCAAACTGTGATTTAGTGCACTGTGCAGTAACACTGTGTTATCTTTTCTCCTGTATCTTTTAGATATTATGCAATTAATTTGTTTCATCAAAATGTGAGAAAAACAGTGGTTCTTTTTGATGTCTGTTTTGTCACGTCTGTTTTTACACGAATTGTTTTGTTTTAAACATATCGACATTTTATCGTGATTCTATCATTTATTGAGGGTGCGTCTTTTTTTCTACATTTGCCCTTGTTTGATATGATGTTTTCATATACTTTTGAATGACATCATATATATCATTTTTATCACAGTGTGTGTGTGTGTATGTGTGTGTTTTATGCCTAGTGTTAGTGCACTGTGCACTTTATCACTATTATGTGCATCAGTGTTCACCAGAACAAGATTACAGTGTGGCAAGATGCTGATTAAACTGTACCGCTTGGCGGCATAACCAGGGTTGCCACCTGGCCGTTATTTTACCGACAGGCCGATAAAAAAAATGGCTTGCTGGGGAGGCACCAGCAAGGCCGGGATTTTTTTGTGTGTGCAAAAGGTGGCAACCCTAGGCATGACCTATGTATCACACATCCCTCCGTATCTAAAGACAAGTCACATACACATCTTACCTTCGAGTTGACTGAATGTTTCGTAGAACTTCCCCGTAAGTGACTTGACCTCGTTGTTGGCCAGACTGATGGAAGTGATGTTCTGTGCGACGTTTTTCAAAACCATAAAAAGGCCAACGGGGAAGGAATTCAGAGCGCACTCCGATAGATCTACAGAAAAGCAAAGGGAAATTAGCAATGCCTTTAGTTTTCTTCTATCACGAATGTTCAGCCATTGAGCAATGAGACCACTTTTTATACAAAGTCCGTAGAAACAACTCTTGTTGGGATTGCCAACACCGTACCAGTCAGTCACTATAAAGGGAGAAAAATATGTTTTAAATGCATCTCTGGAGTCAACGGCTTATGACATCACCTTCACACGCATCGAAGAAAACGAGTTCATTTGCATATCAGGGCACAGGTGATGTCATAAGCGGCAGACGCCATGATGGACACATTTCTCTTATTTTACGCAGTTGCATGCAATTTCACTAACACAATGTATAGATCAATTTTCAATAATTTTTTACAATCTGCATTCTCAAGGGAAATCAGGACGTGGAACTTGGGAGGTCAAGTGCCAGCGCTAGTGTGCATGCCGCCATTCACTCTGGCAACGCTAATGCACAAGCGAGTGATTTTGCGCATGCACGGAAGCCATTTTTTACCCCTGTTGCCCTGCTGAGCTCTACCTCTGTCCTGAAAAGTAGGACAGAAGTAGAAGCTTGGTGCGGACAGAGGGATTACCTCCAAAAGGCGGGATAGTTGGGAAGCATGCATGTGTGGTTTGAATTACAGAGACCTCGAGACTCCGCAAATGCAGAATGATTGCACTGTTACAGGAGTATAAAAAAAAATTTAAAAATACCAAAACATTTGGAATTCACAAAAAAAAAAGATTACATTTGAAAACTTTGTAGAGCTGTCTACCGGCAGCATTGGGGGGGGGGGGGGGGGGAAGCTGATATGTATTAAATCTCGGTGTAAACAGTTGTCCAGGGATAAATGCTAAAGAAAACAACTAGAATATATTAGAAGGAATTGCAAATCCATTACAGTCTGATATTTATAAAAGAAAAGGTTAAGAGGATAAAACTCAGAAACACAAATCTCCTGGAATTCAAGTTATTTTATATAAATGGCCCCTGAGTTAATTGCAAAATGATTCATCCAATAAGCACTGCTAACAACACAAACACTGAAAATCTCACAAAATCTGTCCAACCTCAGCTTACGAGTAAACATATTTGACGAAGAGCATTTGCCAGGTCTTACTATTTGTACAGATTTGTCATTGTTTCTTTTTTTTTTTAATTACATGTTTGTACTGCTTGATATAGAAAGAATTGTCAGTGACACATAATATTTAAGTGCAGGATTTCAAGACCACCTTGTTCAACCATGCCATAGAAAAAGCTCGTACCTCCTGTGATGGAACCCTCTGTCACTGGGGGTCCTGGAGGGGACTAAATGCTTTACTACAGACTATGGGCCCAGGCCTTGGAAAGGATTATGTTTTATGGAGGTTGGTACATGGGGTCCGATTGGACTGCTTTCCCCCCGGTAGCGTTGTGCCCCATTACCCCAATTACTAGGGACCCTGAATACCCTTGAGCTTGGATACAGATTGGGGGTTCCTGTGTTTCATTGGGGAATAAGGAGATCAGCCCAGACCAGCCTTCCCTCCCCCAAGACGTAGCTGCAGATGACATCATAACACAGGAAAAGGAGACTTTTGTTTTAATGTTTATGTGAAGGACTATGCTGAAGGGGTTGTGTAAAATGTTCATTTGGAGGTGTTAAATAAATACTATTGTATGTCTTCCTGTGTGTAATGCCATTATGTTGATGTGATGTTTATACTTCTTTGTTGTGATGTGAACCATGCTATCTCAGGATATTGCCTCATTATCTTCCTACAGAATAAAATTAAACTTATGTTAACTTTGTGTAGATTTACCCTCCTCCCACTGTTTTCCTATATATATAAGTTGGCCTGTTTTGAAATACAGTAGAAGTCTTTCCCAAATGTTTGCTGTGTGTCCATTCCTGCGGCAGTGTCTTCGTATCTGTCAGTGTTGAGCTTAATACTTGGCAGCCTTTGTAGCCTTGGCAGCTGTACTTGGAGGCAGACGGGTCGATACCTGCCTACCTGCCTCCCTCTCCAGCAGGGGCGTTGCTAGGTCAACAAATGATCAGGGGCTTGAGCCCAGATGAGCACAGTCGCACACAATCTCACCGCGTCTCTCTCTCTCTCTCTGTCTCACGCACCCTGTCTCTCTCTCTCTCTCTCTCTCTCTCTCACACTCTCTCCGTCTCTCTCTCTCTCTCTCTCTCTCTCACACACTCTCCGTCTCTCTCTCTCTCTCTCTCTCTCTCACACACTCTCCGTCTCTCTCTCTCTCTCTCTCTCTCACACACTCTCCGTCTCTCTCTCTCACACACTCTCCGTCTGTCTCTCTCTCACACACTCTCCGTCTGTCTCTCTCTCACACACACTCTCCGTCTCTCTCTCTCTCACACACTCTCCGTCTCTCTCTCTCTCACACACACTCTCCGTCTCTCTCTCTCTCACACACTCTCCGTCTCTCTCTCTCTCACACACTCTCCGTCTCTCTCTCTCTCACACACACTCTCCGTCTCTCTCTCTCTCACACACTCTCCGTCTCTCTCTCTCTCACACACTCTCCGTCTCTCTCTCTCTCTCACACACTCTCCGTCTCTCTCTCTCTCTCACACACTCTCCGTCTCTCTCTCTCTCTCACACACTCTCCGTCTCTCTCTCTCACACTCTCCGTCTCTCTCTCTCACACTCTCCGTCTCTCTCTCTCACACTCTCCGTCTCTCTCTCTCCGTCTCTCTCTCTCCCACTCTCCGTCTCTCTCTCTCCCACTCTCCGTCTCTCTCTCTCCCACAGCGTCTATATCTTTCTCACACACACTTACACATACACAACCTGACACACACACACCCTCATACACTTATGCAAACACCCTGACACACACACACCCTCATACACTTATTCAAACACCCTGACACACACACACACCCTCATACACTTATGCAAATACCCTGACACACACATCCTTGACACACACACATCCTTGACACACACACCCTCATACACTTATGCAAACACCCTGACACACACACACCCTCATACACTTATGCAAACACCTTATGCAAACACCCTGACACACACACACCCTCATACACTTATGCAAACACCCTGACACACACACACCCTCATACACTTATGCAAACACCTTATGCAAACACCCTGACACACACACCCTCATACACTTATGCAAACACCTTATGCAAACACCCTGACACACACACCCTCATACACTTATGCAAATACCCTGACACAGACATCCTTGACACACACACCCTCATACACTTATGCAAATACCCTGACACACACACACCCTCATACACTTATGCAAACACCTTATGCAAACACCCTCATACACTTATCCAAACACCCTGACACACACACCCTCATACACTTATGCAAACACCCTGACACACACACACTTATACACATTGCTTCACCCACACAGTCACACTTACACACAGACACCAACACACATTTTTTAATATTTAAATAAAAAAAATAAAAAAACCTTATAGCGTTGGTCCCCCTCCCTGCTAAATACCTCTGTTTGCAGGGAGGAGGACGGGACACTCACGATGGGGCACTCACTTTCTTCTGCCGGATGTCACATCTGGCGAGCAGCCAGACTCACAGTGCGACGGGGGCGGAGCTTGCTCCCGTCGCGCTGTCAGTATGGCCAGGAGGTGCGGTCACCGCAGGCACTTGCCTGTGGGCCGCACCTCCAGGAGGAGGGGCCAGCAGCAGCGCCTCTCCTCCTCACTCCCCGCACGAGCAGAAACCTCCGATTCTGGGACTATGTCCCAGACAGGGGAAAGATCTGCGGGGGAGATTTTTTATTTTTATTTTTTTAACAGTGATAGCCCTGGAGTCTCGGGGCTAAAGTATGCTTTAGCCCCAGAGTCTCCATTCGGGGCTATGCACTGGAGATTCGGGGCTATAGCCCCAGTAGCCCCCCCCCTAGCGACGCCTCTGCTCTCCAGTAGGAAGAGGACTTTATTGTCACTTTTTTAGTGTTACTGTTACCATGTTGCCTGGGACTTGCCGACAAAGGCTCAAATTTGAATTCTTTTCAGTTATTTTAACAAACAAATTTAGATTTAAGTTTACCACAGCAGTAGAAACTCTTTGCGCCATATTAATTCATCTAAAACCACGAACCATAACACCGCCCAGCTGTTCACGATTTTCATGACAGGGTTAGAGCTTGGCAGAACATCAGGATTCAGGACATCAATTCAGTGGCCCTGATCACATTCTGTTGTCTGGCACACCAGAGAAGGCAAGCAGAGCTGCCAGGACCGCGTCACCGTGCATGACACGCAACCTCCCAAGCTCTGCCCCCCCAACTCCCTTATTCACCAGGGGGAAATGGTGGGAGGTATGAGAATGCCAATGAAGTATGAAACGCCATAAAAACTATAGCTGGAATGGGAAAACATTTTTTATTGGCGTATCAAAATAAAGAACATAAAAAAGGTCTCCTGTATTTCATTATAATGATAGATCACACAAAAACCATAAATAAAACATTGGGACATGTTCCTTCCAGTCGCACCTAATGTAGTTTTCAGAGGAGGTCCAAGTTTAAAGAGAAAATTGTCACTAAAAGCTCTAACTGCAAAATATAAAAGAAAAGTCTACTTTTTGTTGGGGGGCCCAAAAATCTGGGTTTTATGGCTGCAAAACCTGTATTGCCTGTAAGATCTCAAGGCCACAAAAATATCCCATTACAAAATGTACATCTTTTTCTATTAATAAAGAATTTGAAATGAAACTATTTTTAAGATGCTTCTCCCCAAACGTCAAATATATAACAGAATGCGACCATCAACAGGTGGGCAATATGTCACAAACTCTTAAAAGCATCTTGGAGAGCCCGTCAGAAATATCAGAAAAGGCATCAGGCAAATATTGGAGAAGAGGGAATAACATCAAAGAAATGGGAAAAAGAGAAATGAGATGGCCCTTTGAAGTGGATACTTTGCTGTCGAGAGGATTAAATGCTGAATTTGATTTGTTTAACTACTTATATACCTATTTCGCACAATGTTTTCCCTAGACACTTGTATATACATCAGTATTGTGTCTATTTTTTGGGGGGAAAAAGACAATGATATGCAATTTGGGTTTATATATACACAGAATTTTTATTTTCTTATTATAGAGAGTTGGTTATATATAACTCTGCACCGCACGACAGCTCGTCGCTGGAGATTTCATCGTTAAAGGTAAGTTTATTTCAGTATTTTAGCTATTAAAGTTTATTTTAGTAAGGGTGGTTAGAATCAGGGTTTAGGGGGTTAGAATTAGGGTTTAGGGGTTAGAATTAGTTTTCAGGGTTCGGGGTTAATTTTAGTATTAGGATTTAGGGGGTTAATTTTAGTATTAGGGTTTAGGGGGTTAGTATTAGGGTTTAGGGGTTAGTATTAGGGTTCGGGGGTTGGTTTTAGGGTTTAGGGGGTTAGTATTAGGGTTCGGGGGTTAGTATTAAGGTTTAGGTTAGTATTAGGGTTCAGGGGTTAGTATTAGGGTTTAGGGGGTTAGTATTAGTTTTGGGGTTCGGGGTTAGTATTAGGGTTTAGGGGTTAGTATTAGGGTTTAGGGGGTTAGTATTAGGGGTCGGGGTTAGTATTAGGGTTCGGGGGTTAATTTTAGTATTGGTGTTAATTTTAGTATTGGGGTTTGGGGGGGAACTTTGGGGGGGAATCAATTATTAGGGGGGGGGGTTATTTTCTTTTTACCTGTACCTTTGTAAGAGCTGACAGTTCAGCGCTGAACTGTCAGCTCTTTCATAGCCGCGTCCACGATCAAACGGCCGCGTTATTCTTCAATGCTGACAGTTCAGTGTTCTAACTGCTGCGCTGAACTGTCAGTGATGAAGATGCGGCAAAGAAGTGTCCTAGACCCTCCATTTGATAACTGTTGTTCTGTGTAGCATTGTAAGAAGTGCACCAACAGGAGTCACTAGAGAGTGAGTGGTGACCTTTTGTTCAACCAGGAACTTCCTGGGAAAAGAGGACAAATATGGAAGGAGTTCAAAGCAGCATAGCTTGGAAAAACAGAACTCTGAAAAGCATTGCTAGTTAAAAGTATGAAATAGGAAGCTGTGCTTTCGTCTTGGGCTTCGTTTAAGTGCCAAGAAGCTAGGGCTTAGAACTAGTGCCTAGCATTGTAAGTATAAGTAGAAAATAACTGCTGAAGAACTTATTTCAAAATCCTCCACATTAACATGGAATGAAGAGCCAATTTGGACACAGCCATGTGAATCATTGTATGAATGGATTGCCAAACTTTCCCATTCCTCTTTTTGTTTTTTGCTTTGAAACATGAGAATTATCTTTTAAAGAAAGAAACATGGAGAATCATACATCATGGACAAACTCTCACACGAAGAAAGTGTGAGTAAAACGTCACGATGGGGAGATTGCAATGCGTAAGGACATCACAACGGAGGCATGAGGAAGGAGCCATGAAGTATGCGCTGATATAAAATGAGAATTGAAAAACAATATTTACTTGATCAATATTTTATGTTTTGTATGAGTTCATATTTACTATATGTACTAGATATGTACAAGAATTCCACTTTCAGGATTAGTTGTGGGTATAGCACATTTCATAACTCATCCTTTGGTAATTTTAATGATTATATTGTAATTTTGTTCATTTTTAGTTGTTACATGTGTAACACATAGGGTCTCAGATGGGAGATGTTGAATACTGATGTAAATGCCTGAAGTTACAATCTTATAAGGAAATTGTGTAAGATATATTTGTTTTGATAATTATAAAATGATCACAGGAGGGATATGAAAAACAATATTCAGTTCATCAATATTTGATGTTTTTGTACGAGTTCACATTTACTATATGTACTAGATTCAAGAATTCCACTTTCCATTTGTAATTTGTTAAGGCAAGAAATGGCCTCAAGTTTCAAGTAGCCCCTCTCACATGGATTGTTTGTAGACCCCCAATAGCTGTTTTGACTCATATTACAAGAGTCCATTGCATTATAGTGCTACAACATGTGGTTTCAGTCAAGTCAAGGATAGATGATTATATTTCTCTAGCCGGAAGGTCTAACCGCTGTCATAACCTTTGGACCCAAAATTGCAGCCTAGATTCCTCTGTATACTCTCCACAAGAGAGGCTACACTCTGATATGAATTTCCCTTAAAAACATATAGTATTCTTTATAATCTATTTTCCTGCCCAACTATAATTACATTATAACATATGGCTTTAATTATAAGCAAAATGGATACCTAGCCTTTTTTATGATACTTACATATGTAAAAGACTTTTTAATTTAAAATTATGTGTACGCCCCTTGGCTAATTGGATCTCCGTATTTAGTCATACTATATTTGAATGGGAGTATTCTTACTCAGAAGTATAAAAGCTTTTGCCAAATCATTTTACCTTGACATTTTAACATTAAAAATGGATAACTTCAAGGAAATGCATTCACGTGCAAAGTATTGGTCCAGATATGTAAACAAAGACTTTGTTACTTTTGAATTGAGGAGCCAAGATGAAGCTCTGAAAGTGTAGTCTAATATCAGCCATTTTTCTGCCCATCAACATCAGCCACCCTGCTTATTAATATCATCAACATCAGCCACCCTGCTCATTCTGTCTCTCTTTTCCTGGGATTGGGATGTCTTATTATCGGAAATTTTGTAACTTCCTCCTACTATTCACAGTCAAAAAAACTGCTTAACATTTTTAAAACAAAAAAAAGCCTGAAATCTACATATTTGCATAATGTTAGGTTGTCGAGACTTAAAAGCACTTGTTTTAAAATGATAAATCCAAAAAGGAAAGGGGAAGAAAAAAGACATTATCATGAAACATGACATCGCCGTATGCTGTGACAGCTCCCAGAATACTTTGGGAAGATCATCTAGAGTACGGCAGCATTTAAGATGCCCCTTGAATGACAGCTTCTTGTACAGATTGATTTGTAATTTGCATGAAATGTTGACTTCTATCCTGGGTGTTTGAGCGGAAATGTGTCTACATCTATAACACTGCATGATGAAGGGGAGAACAAACCCGCTCTGCATACTACTTAAAGCATTGAGAGAAAGAAAAATAACTGGATAATTAAAAGTATATTGTGGGTCATATATACAAATTCCCGCACTGTCAAGTGTCGGGAGAGGTTTAAAGGTGCAATCGCTGTTTGTTGTGTATAATGGCTATTGCCCCATTTTATAAATACCGAAAGTATTCAGTGTGGGAGAAGGAACACCGCCGGTGCAAAAACTCACGGAATTTGCTGGGGGTCTGCTTTATACATAGGGGCACACAGCGATAGCACCATTATTTGGCGTTATCTGCGTGTCCGCTGCGTTTATACATGACCGCCATTATGTTTATTTACATACCTAAAATATAATGCATTAAAATTCTATTTTCCATTCGACATAGAACTTACAGATAAACATGTCATTATAATGTTCAGTGATGCCACCTCTCTGCTAGGAAAGTTTAGCATTTTTGTAATTCGTTTTTAAAGGGGCAGATCCACCGCTAAACCAAAACTTTAGAGTTGGCGCCATGGGAAAAATGTCTCTTAGTAAGAATGTACTTATGTCTGGTAGTGAATATACCAAAGTTGTGGAATGAAGAGCCCAAGTTTCTAAAGACATGGCCGAAACGAATCGCTAATCGCAGTAACACATTTCCGACAGCTCTCATTCTGTAGCAGTGATGGCTAACCTTGGCACTGAAAATGTTTGGAAACTATGGATCCCATGATCCATCATGGCAGATGAAATTCCTACACAGTTGCAGTGCCATGTTTAGCCCTCACTGGTCTATGTCTGTTCACATCTGTACAATTAATGGAGCACTCTGTAAACCCCTGCTTGGGAGTCCCTAGCAGCCCATCCACAACAGAATTCTTCCACCATTTCCCCTATCCCACAACATACCCGTCCAATTTATGTTCTCTGGTTACTGGGATGTGAGTGGGTCAAAAGGGTGACTCTGGGAGATTCAGAGGTCGATGTACAGATACCAGGTATCTGAACTAATTTCTTCTACTTTTAGGCTATGTATATATGTGAGACATAAATATACTTGGCTTAAAGCTGATGTGGTGCCCATATTTAAAAAGGGATCAAAATCCCAGCCAGGCAATTACAGACCTATAAGCTTGACATCTGTGGTGGGGAAACTGTTTGAAGGGTTGCTAAAGGAATATATTCAAGATTGCTAAGGCATTTGGTACAGTTCCACACAAAAGGTTACTGAAATAGGCTTAGGGCCAAATGTTTGTTTGGGAATTGGTTGAAAGATAGAATGCATAGAGTGCTGGTAAATGGGAAGTTCTCAAATTGGACAGGTGTGATAAGTGGAGTACTTCAGGGATCTTTCTTGGGTTGTCTTCTTTTATTTTATCAATGATCTTCAAGAGGGCATCAGGAGCCATGTCTCTGTGTGTACTAATGCCACAAAATTAAATTGTGTAATACAGTCTGAAATAGATGCATCTTCCTGCAAGAGGATTTGGACAAACTGGGTCCAAATTGGGCAGATAAATGGCAAGTGAGGTTCAATGTAGACTGTAAAATTAGAGTGTAGAGTGTAAAATTATGCATTTTGGGTACAATAATAAAAATGCAACATATTTTTTAAATGATGTTTCCTTGGGCAGCTGCAAAGGCCAATTAAAAATTGGGATGTATTAAAAGGCGTATTGACACATGGGAGGAAGAAATTATTCAGCTTTTTTTAAAGGTCCATACTAAGACCCGACTTTGAATATGCAGTTCAAGTCTGGGTGCCTTTTTTTTTTAAAAAAAGAGACATTATGGAACTGGAGATAGTGCAGAGGGGGGCTACAAAACTAAAAAGGGGAATGGAAGGTTTTAGTTATGAAGAAAGGCTGGAAAAGTTAAATTTGTACATGCTAGAGAAACGGCGGCTTAGAGGGGATATTATAATGTTATATAAATATGGACAGGGCTTTCTAACGACCTGTCCATTAACAGAACAGTAAAAAGAACAAGAAGACTTGAAGAAAGGAGATGTAGTCTTCGACATAAGAAGGGATTTTTTACAGTAAGGACAATTAAGGTATCAAATTAACTGCCTTAAGAGGTGATTCTAGCAAATACTTTTAAAAATATGCATGGAGGGGTATGCATGTTAGTACGGGAATTAATATTCATCGAAGGAGTAATTTGATTGCTATTTGGAGTCAAGAGGGATTTTTTCCCCCACTGAAAGCAGAATTCGAAATTGCTGAAGGGGTTTTTATTTGCCTAGTTTTGGATCAACAGCAGTAAACAAGGATTAGGAAAATTGTTTATCTTGATTAACACAAGTCAGAGCAAACCATCTTTTCGTTACAGTAGCGCTAGAAAACAACAAAAAACAAAACAGCGTGACTCAGTGTGAGATCAATGCAGCTTGGTAATCAAAAAAGAAAACTAACTTGCTACCTGTACGCAATAACCCAAAAATCCCCAACACTCTTATCTATGGGCAAGCAGGAATGAGGAACGAGGGTGGGGATAATGAAGCACTATGCTTCATTATATATATATATATTTATAGAGGGAGAGAGAGAATGGGCTTCAAGGTAATGATTGTAGGTGTAGATCAGTAGACAGGCTGTGAAACATCAAAATAGGTTTCTGCCAGTACAGAGCACTCTCACGCAGTCATAAGATTTTGGGCACTACTATATATATATATATATATATATAGTATGAGGCTTATTAAACAGGTGTAAGCATACTGGGGGAGGGGAAATCAGGGACAGTTAGGGGGGTTGCTTGTACAGACCCTTGGAAAGAACAGCTGAACTCTTTAAAACTGTTTGGATATAGTCATAAATATGAAATACTGTAACCATTCACCCATGTGCATCCTCATCCAAGCTGTATCTGGGCATTTCAGTATCCTTATTTCTTTGCTTTCGTGTTTATTATTTATGCTCATTCCTGCCCTGTTTCCATTGTTCTCTGTTTTGATCTATCTCTGTTTCTCTGTTCTGCCTGTCATTATGTTTCATTCCAGGTATTCTCTGCTTCCCTCTAACTTAGTTTGTTGGCTTCTATCTGATCTGTCATTACAATTTAATCGCATTTTATTCAATTGCTAAAACTATTTAGGGCCTTGCCTAAATGTGGGGCACCTTGACATGGTTGGCAAGCTAACATCTAATTGGCCAATAGGTGAAACAAACCCCCCACCATTTTACCATCTTTAGTGTTAGGCTAGTTCCAGTATTTATGTTTGTTCCTTTGTATGTTTCTCTGTGTTCTTTAGCCCTGTCCTCTGTATTTAGTCTTAGTTATATCTGTGCCTGAAGTTCAGTATCAATGCCCTTTTGTCTGTACCCTGCATTATATCTATGTTATTATATGTATCTCTAGTATTGTTTATCCTTAGTTTGGCTTCTCCTCTGTTTTGCTGTAATCTTTCCTTATCCCTGTATTCAGATCTGTTCTGCCTCAGTTGTTTTTCTGCTTTTGCTCTGCTTGCTCCATCTCTTAGCTCGTTCTGTCCTAGCCTGCAGCATCCTCCATTCCTGTTGATTTATTATCCATGCCTACTCCAGGATGTCTGCAGTGTTTCTCAGTCCTAGTCATGTATACTGGAACCAGCAGCAGCCTCCACAGGGCCCCTGTATGTGGCTGCACAAAACCTGGAGCCCCAAGCTACCAGTTAAGTGCAGTTACCCAGCACAGGGCCCTGTATCATAGCTCCTCATCTTGGGTGCTCAGGGTCCCATTACATCTCAGACCCGGTGCCTTACAAATACAGACTACATGAAGAATATATTTGCAGATAGCAAGGGGTTAATTTAGCTTTTCTTGCTAGTCATTTATAAAGATGCACCGTATGATTAATTTATACAGACATCAGAGAGTACATGCAACAAGAACCAAGCACAGCGCGTCTATTGTTCTTCACTATGGTATCGCTGTGTCTGCTTCACACGTACAGGATGGTGGGAGTATGGACAGAATAAAAGATCCAGACGTCCAAGGTCTAGCAGGCGTGTATGCGTAGGATAGTCTCAGTGCTTGTACTGTGATCACAATCCACAGAGAGATTATAGGGGTCAAGTAGAGCACAGCAGCTTCTTTCATGTGCTATACCTGTGTGATAACAGCTAATCATCCATGTGCTCCCCCCCACCCCACTAATCAAGTCTAAGAAAATACTCGCTGCAACGTCCAATCCAAATCAGAGATATAGTCATTGCTGGCAGGGATCAACTGGAATCTAATTTGGCAACACTGAGACAGACAGGGATGTCATGGTGGGAGAGCGAGACAGACATGGTTAGTAAGGGAAGAGAGGGACAGACAGGGATGGTGTAGAGGGAGAGTGAGACAGACAGTGAGACAGATATTGAGTGTGTGAATGTTTGGCTTCATGTGACATTGTATGTGTTACACTGTGTGTACGTGTGGCTGCATCTGACATTGCATGTGCCTGCATATGTATGTGACACTGAAAGTGTAACTGCGTGTGTAAATGCCTAGGGGTGCAAGGGGTGCCAAGATATATGTTCACCTAGGGCAGCAAAAAGTCTTGCACTGGCCCTGACTGCACTTTACACATGTAATGTACATTACATGTGTAATGTACATTACATGTGTAACATATAGGAAAAAAGACAACATACATAGTGTAATACAGCATATTGCACTATGTATGTTGTCTTTTTTCCTTTATATATGGTATGAGAGACTGCAGGAACCCGATCAACCAAGATACCAGGCAATCAAATTTTGCGTACTTTTTTTGGTGGAGGTCACATTAGCGCACCAACCACACCACTGGTTTTTTTTTTTTGGTGTATATTCTACGCCAATAGCAAATATCCCATTAAATATATTAACGCATGCACTGATAAAAGGCTATTGTGCATGCTCTGAAGTAGACATCAGGCAACATTCTGCCTGTCAAAAAGGCCACAGAAGCAATCCATTATTTTCTCGGTGAGCTTTTCAGAGATCTAATGCTATCTTAAGTGTCTTCTATATTTAAAGTATTCAGGCGCTCTCGGCTTCTAGATCAGTTTTCCAAAGTCCTTTTGGAGAGTTAATGCAATGTGCCTTAATATATAACCCACGGTTAAAAAAAAAAGAGAGGTCTTTGGAGACTTAGCATTTCCTTGAGCTAAATTCATACTGAAGAACAAAAGGTTAGGCTAAGAGTCCAGGAAATTATTGACATTGATTTACTAAACAGTAGAACCATTAATTGTAACCCAGGGCTCATGATCATTCATGTCTCCATTTGTATCCAGCGTCAAACTGGATTTGACTATGTATCTTACATTGGGGATTCATTTATAATATTAGCATCTATCAGGCTACAGCTGGAGTCTTCCCATTGACGGTACTGTTTTTAAGAAGGTGGGCAGCCCGATGACTTCTTGTCAGTTATCAGATCAGAGACCTCCAAAAACTAACCATGCATTGTACTTAACCCCTTAGTGACAAGACATTTTCAACTTGACTTTCCCTTGGTGACAATGGCTGTTTTGACATGTATGGGGTGTTTGTGTTTAGCTGTAATTTTCTTCTTTTTCACATACAGTACCCGCACAAATGATACGTTTTTTTTTATCATCATAAGAAGGGCTTTCATTAGATACCATTATGTTCATCATATCTTATAATTTACTACAAAAAAAATCATAAAATATGATGAAAAATGTAAAAAAAAAAAACCACTTTTTCTAACTTTGACCTAAAATATCATTTACACAAATACAATCATTAAAAAAGACCCTGTCTTAATAGTTTCTAAATGTTGTCCCGAGTTCACAAATATGCATGTTTCCATATTTTTTGGTATTTTTTTGCAAGTTATGTTTTTTTTTTCCTATATTGACCTTTTAACCCCAACCCTAAATTTAACCCTAACACTAAATTTAACCCCAACTCTAACCCTTATGCTATCCCTTAATATATTTTAATTTAATTTTAACCTTATCCCTTATGCTAAAAATTATTTCATTTTAACCCTTTAGGCTAATCAAACGATAATACCAGTTTTAAGCTACTTAAATCTTTTTTTTTTTTAACATTGCAATGTTGCTTGCTTCCTCTAGGGGCAGTCAAGCAACATATTCAAAGCGACGGAAGTAAATTTTCTTTCACTTCCGAAGCTCTGACCACAAGAGGGCATAGACATATTGATGGCGCCCACGATCGCTTCGTGGAGAGGACATTTTGGTGCTTGCGTATTTTCCTCGATATCTAGGCAATAGACCAGCACCGTTAAAGTGGTTTTCGCGATTGTTGAAAACCGCTTGTTTCACCGCCGAACACGTCGATTGTTGCGAAGGGGTTAAAGTGTTCTAACTTTGCAGCTTGTCAAATCAAACAACAGAGCAGCGAGGGTGGACGTTACAGACACAAACACAAACCACCTGCCGGGCCGTATTTTGTTTTTTTTCTGTGAAATGGATATTGTTTGATATTTTTGTAGATATCTATTTAAATTCCTCTTCACCTTAATATTTCCCCCCTAAATATATTTGCTGGAGACCCCATGGTTTCTACTATTGGATGCCTTCTTTGTTTGTGCTGATTTGGGACACTGCATTGTAAGAGTCATACAGCTCCTGACTTTCTGTATGAGAAAAGTGACCCTACGCACATTGCATGGGCAATTCATTTCTTCGGTTAGGGTAAGTTATCGTTTGCCACAAGTATATACGGAGAGCACTATTGTGTTTCTGTTTTTCTCACTCACGTTCTCTACATTGCAAGAAGAACCCCCTATTATGGATTTTCTAATGATTTTAAAGGGACAGTCTAGTCCCCAAACTCGCATTGGTGCAAGATGAAGATCACTGCTTGTATAGTGCACAGGCTTTTATCCCTGTGTGATTTGATGCAGGCATTCTGTATACATCACATATAATATTTGACTCAAGCCCTCCCCCAGTGATTACTCTGCATGTCCACTGATTCTATAGACACTGAGGATATAAAGTTGTGTTTCATTTAGTCACTTCCTGTGCTCCAGGAACAGAATACATTGTGTGGACTGTGGACTCTTTGCAGTGCAACACATTGTCTGATGACATCACTAGAGGAACAGGATATTACATTCATTTGAATGAAATTATTCTCATTGGTTCCTGCATAAAAAAATGACTTTCTAGCTAGTGTGGGCAGTCCTGGTTTCTTGCAAACTGAACAAATTCATCTAACTACGTATTTTAAAAAAATATATATATATACAAATATGCATTTTAAAGTACTTTGAAAGCACATTAATATGCATTAATATTTAGAACATGCATTTTGGGCACCAGACCGTCTATTTTTATTATTTTACATTGGTATTTCACTTTTAGTTGTAATATTTCGATTGCTATACTATTCTATTGAGAAGCCAGGCTATTGCCTGAGTTTATCGCTTTTTGTACAGCATATGTGGTTTATCCATAAAAGAAAAACACAATAATTGTAAGTAAAAAAAATTAGTTACAAGTACTCAAAGCGAATTCTATGCCTCAAATCCATTTATGCAACATTTTCGGCGAGAAAAAAAGAACAAAGAAGGAAAAAAAAGAACAAATCAAATAGTTCATTTATGAGAAGCCACCTCTGTTGCTTAGCTGATATGTTGTTGATTTAAAAGTATTGTGGATGCTTCTGAGTCCTGCCATCTGCAAAAGAAGTACGCAGTCTGATCAATTGCTGAAAAAGTAATATAAAGAAAAACAACATACAGCTCTATAGAAGATCAAGAGCAAGTTGTTTGTTCGTAATTCAATGGTCCTTCATCTAAAGTTTATTCAGGGCAATTAAAAAGTTCCTGGCTGAGTTCCACTCCGTACTTTAAGTCTGATACCAGAACACTTTAGTAGTTTAGGACAACTGTAAGCAAAATAAAAGGTTTGCACTTGATGTAATCTTTCAAATAAACAGACATTTTGGCATCAAATGCTGTAACAGAAGGATCCAAATAAAGTACTCTATTGAGCCCATTTATCACTATGAGAGGGCAGACATGTTTAGAATCTTGGGCCTGACGGCTCTTATCCAAGATTCTAAACAATATGTCTGCCCGCTCGCGGTAAAGATGAATGAGAATAATTAAAGTACTTTATTTATATTCTTTCATTTAAGTATTTTTTTTAAAAATGTCTGAAATTGATGTCGTCTGTCTAAACATAAGTGGGGTTTGTTTTGTATTAAATGTTAAATATAATAAATAGTGTGTAACTCTACAGTTCTAAGGATTAAAATCTATTCAGTTTTACTAAAAATACATTATGTTTTTGCACATTAATTATACAAAGAAGGGAAAAAAAATTAATGTATTAGAATTATTTCCCACTTACAGTGCAGGGTATAGAAAGGGGCTTATGAGCGGTTGCTGTGGGAGTAGGAGAGTTTTGGAAAATGGCCAATCCCTTTACAAGGCTCTACGTTTCTACTTATGGCAGTGATATCAAACTTAGTTTGAATCTACATACACCTATTGAGAGGAGCATTTATAAAAAATAAAAAAATGAATAGAATAGTGGAGTAGGTGTAGACTTCTGGGATATAACACGTATATCTCATCACACTTACAAATCACTGTACTTGTGATAAAGGAGTTCATATAATTACTGTGTAGGATAATATAATTATTTTACAAAAAAGCATGGAAGAATAATAGCTTCATACATAAGAGGGGTCTTACCAGGCTCTCCGAAATACCATCTGGAGGTGAATGACAGCTCCAAGGTGGGTATTAATGTTCTCCCCACTTCTCTGTTTCCATTCTCCTTCCACTAACCTACCTTTCGCGAATCAACCCTCACTGGACCTGAAGACCCATCTCTTCCATGCACAGCAGTACCAGCATCCCCCCAGCATTACACACCCATTACAATTATATCTCCTACTCCCCTCCCTTCAGCTTCATAGCCAACATTTCCCTCTGTCTTAAGCATCACAATCCCTATTCCCCTACATCCTAGTGTCATATTTCCCACTCCTTCCCCACAGTACCACATCCCTCACCCTCCGCTAGCATCATATTGTCCAGTCATCTCTTCCACCAGCTTGTATGATGATTGGCCATGGTTGACAGCAAAACTATCATTCAAGTTCAGTCGGACAATGAACAGTAGATATGGTAGATATGTTGTGTTAGGGGAACTAACAGCTCTCTGCTACCAGGGAGCAATAATTCTTCCAAATCGCAGCACCCTAGTCTTTGGTCTTTGAAAGAATCATGGGAATTACATGTCTGAGCAGTGCTCAATTGGATCATAATTCAAAAGGCAGTTTGAATCAGGCAGAATTAACCTTCTGCCTGGTAAAACTCATTTCAAAGGACAACTGTAGCAAATAATGAACTAATGTTTAACTGAAAGATTGTATCATGTGTAGATGATTTATAAAGAATTATTTAATTAAAAAGTTCAAATGAAGCCTTCTTTACTCCATTTCATTATCTCATGGGGGAGACATGCTGTTTAGAATATTTACTCCATATAGCTCTCTCAGGGGGCAGACATGTTGGTTAGAATCTTTACTCCATATAGTTCTCTCAGGGGGCAGACATGTTGGTTAGAATCTTTACTCCATATAGCTCTCTCAGGGGGCAGACATGTTGGTTAGAATCTTTACTCCGTATAGTTCTCTCAGGGGGGCAGACATGTTGGTTAGAATCTTTACTCCATATAGCTCTCTCAGGGGGCAGACATGCTGTTTAGAATCTTTACTCCATATAGCTCTCTCAGGAGGCAGACATGCTGTTTAGAATCTTTACTCCATTTCGTTCTCTCAGGGGGCAGACATGTTGGTTAGAATCTTTACTCCATATAGCTCTCTCAGGGGGCAGACATGTTGGTTAGAATCTTTACTCCATATTGTTCTCTCAGGGGGCAGACATGTTGGTTAGAATCTTTAATCCATATAGTTCTCTCAGGGGGCAGACATGTTGGTTAGAATCTTTACTCCATATCGTTCTCTCAGGGGGCGGACATGTTGGTTAGACTCTTTACTCCATATAGTTCTCTCAGGGGGCAGACATGTTGGTTAGAATCTTTACTCCATATCGTTCTCTCAGGGGGCAGACATGTTGGTTAGAATCTTTACTCCATTTCGTTCTCTCAGGGGGCAGACATGTTGGTTAGAATCTTTACTCCATATGGTTCTCTCAGGGGGCAGACATGTTGTTTAGAAACTTTGGGTCAGATCTTCACTCACCTTGGTTCAGATGAACAAAGACCTGACCAAAGATTCTAAACAAAATGTCTGCCTCCTGGTGGAGCTATATGGGAAAGATTTGTATTCTTTCATTAAAGCATTTCTATATAAAATGTCTACACTTGAGGTCATCTTTCAATTAAACACAACTTCAGTTATATATGCTTTAAACCAGGACTTGGCGAATTTCTGTAGCGTTTAGGCGCCTGATTCAGGAGCCAGCCTGCTTATTTATAGGAGCCAAGGAAAATAAGTGCATTTCATATACAATAAAAACATGTACAACAGAAAGTAAGTAAGCCTGGTGCAACTGACCTTTCAAAGGACAACGGCAGTCGTTAAAAAATGAACAAAGTAACTTGTGATTTTTAACCCCGTTACTGTGAGACATCCATGTGTAAAAAGGAAAACACTTATTTATATATATATATATATAAAACACTTATTTTGAGAGTACAGTTCTAAATGCATCAGACAAATATTAAAGTAGCACTGACGTTTTACGGTTTGTAAAGGGAGCCGTCTGTGGAGATCATATCCACATAGACGTAGGTTCATGTATAACTTAGATTTTAAAGTTGTCTCTTCAACGTTGTAGACATTTTAAACAGAAATGCTTTAATGATAGAGTATAAATAAATAGCCTTATCAAGCCCTCTTTGCTCTGTGTAGCTCTATCGGGAGGCGGCCATGTTATTTAGAATCTTGAGGCAGTATGGGATTCCCATAGACTAACTTCCCAACTATTCCTCTCCCATTTAGATCTGCCAACATGTACTTGGCAACAGAAAATGTCTAATAGTTCATGGCATCCAAGCCGGTCATTGTGAGACAGTGGGAAAACTACTCATGACATAAACTGGGGTGAAATAATAACACAAATAGAGGACATATAGCCTTCCAGACAGGGGGGAGTGATGGCGTAAGACGCAGAACGTGGCGTGAGGTGGGAGTGGTCATCCGAGGGAGCGACAGAAGCTGGGGAACGACATGGCAGCTATCTGAAAACGGTACACGCGAAACTTCGAACCCATCGTGAGACCGGATAGAGGTCCTTGGACTGCCCGAGTCATTGATGCTGTTATCGGGTAGACTGGCTTCCTACACACAGACGCGGACCACATATTGACGGGCGGCACTAGCAAAACCAAAGCGACAGCGCTATAACCTAGTGTGAGTTACAAACACCCCAGCCTACCCAAGGTCGAGAGAAATTTTTACACAAGAGGGGAACCGATAAAAGAGCGTGGAGACGAAAGGAGGGAACAACTCCCCCCCCACCCCCCTCGAGATCAGTGCAAACAGGGATTATGCTACTCCTGCAAAACCGCAAGTATCATTAACAAACGTCACTCGTTTACATACATTTGATATCAAATTCGAGACTTTATTTGTTTAATAGCGAAGAGACGACGATATTGATTCGTAAATGTTTAAAAGCTCATACTTGCACAAATGATTGGGTTACCTGCAGCAAGAAAATATATTTAAGTAGCAAATTAACAAAGCTGGTCTTTTAAAGTGCTCTGAATATCCCCTATACAAACTGAACGTGTCCCATATAGTAAAACACGGCTGCCGGACACCTGGACTTGATTGAGTCAAGTGAAGTGGTATAAAGGGACAACAAGATCTTATTTAAATAAAACAAATTTTGGGTATAGTTCCATCTTGCTCTTACTGGTAGGCTCGCTACTGGGGAAGTTAAATATAATTTTAAGACCGGACTTGTCTCACTGAAGGGCTGATAAGGCTGGAATATTAGGAACTTACCTATACTTTAGGAGTTTGATTACCCGTGTTGCTCATTGACCCTATACCTGTAACTAAAGAGCAAAATTCTGGGCACCAAGGCTCAAGTAGAGAAGACTCAACTTTCTGGGTAGTATATAAAGGGCACCCTATACCAAGCCCAAAACAGCAAGCTACAAGGCTAAGGAGATTTGGAATAATCAATCACATGAACTAGAGGAATAAACCTGCCTACGGACAAATATCTAGATTCCTTGACTCTCCGACTTAATTCCTACTCTTTTCCCCAGCCTTCATACATTATTATGGCACCAAAGGCAGATAAACAAGATAGATCGGAGAAAAACAAAGGTTTAAACAAGTCCATTAAACCACTCCCGATAGACTCATACTACTCCCCAAAAAGCCTGGCAAATTCCTCCGCTGCTCAAGGAAAAAATTCCCCAGAGAGACCACTGGAGTTTTCACCACAAGATACTAGTGGTTACATCAAACAAACAGACCTTCTAACTGCCCTTGATTCGCTTTATGCAAGGATAAAATCTGACCTGGACAAGATGGTATCTGATAACAAGGAAGAATTTGTCCAACTTAAAGCATCCATAAAAACTCAAGCAGTTGAAATCGAAGCTCTAAACAAAAAAATTCAGGATCTGCAAGCAAAAAATGATGCGGCCAACCGGACCATAAATCACTTAGACCTCAAGGTGGCGGACATAGAGGATCGTTCAAGAAGAATAAACTTAAAAATAAGAGGAATATCTGAGGACACAACTGATCTGGATCAATACCTCCAGGATTTGCTAGAGACATACGTAGACCATAAGCTATTGGGTTCTACTCCGATCGAACGGGCTCATCGCCTCCCAAAACCAACTCACTTATCTCAAAGCAACATCCCAAGGGATGTAATTGTTTGCTTTAGCAGTTACAAAGTCAAAGAAGAACTGGTCAGAGAACATAGAAAAAATCTATCTAAGGCAACAAAATTTGCACATCTGGCCTTCTATGCAGACTTGTCGCTTTCAACCAGACAGACAAGGAGGAAATATGCTGATATAACCTCATGTCTTAGGGAAAACAACATCTCCTACTCGTGGGGTTTTCCTACTAAAATTCGCATAACATACAATGACAAACTTTATACATGTACTGATGTTCAGCATGCCAAGGAGAAAATGATTGACTGGGGTCTAATGAAATAATAATATCTGCTCAACCAAGGTTAAAGAGGTCACTGATTTGAGAAACTATAATTAAATCCCAAGAGTACAGAGGGATAAAGAGTAAGGGGGTGAAGCCTCCCATAAAAATCCCAAGGAACTGGGTAGAGGAGTTTTTTTTTTTTTTTTTTTTTAAGTGTTCTCTCTCACACTAATATGTTGCTACCATCCAGGTTGTGAACTCTCGTATTGACATGCATAGCATTACATCACAAGATGGGATCTGTTTGTATTAATGTCATAAAGGGGGATTAGGGAATTATATGCAGGGTACAGTAATATGTGGCAGGATGGTATATGTGATTTTCAGGTTTAAAACTTTTTTTTTTTTTTCTCCCTCTAGTACTATTATGTTGCACCTTTTAGGCTTGAACTTTTGTATCAACATGCATAGCACTACATCACAAGTTGGGGTCTGTTTGTAATAATGCCATAATGGGCGGTTAGGGAACTATATGTATGGTACAATAATATGCTAATATGTTGTATGAGGGTATCTTTGCCTTTAGGGGGTGTTTTTTTTTTTTTTTTTTCTCTCGCTGGGGGAATCGTTTAAATAATGGTGCTACTTGAAGAAACTTGTTGTCCGTTCGAAATGGTTTCTAGAAATTTATGGTATAAACTACATGGGGTCTCCTTTGTGGACCCATCTAAATCTAGTTAATACATGGTTATATAATGTGGGATTATTTTTTTTTTTTTTTTTTTTTTTTTTCTTCTTTCTCCTCCTTCTCCTTTCCTTTCCCTTGGGAAATTAAGGAATGAAAGTACTAAAGTACTACATAGAGAGGTCTCCCGAGGGATACAATCGTAATCACTTTATTTAGATGTCGCCATTAACACTGAATTGGGTGGAATTATAAGCATTGCACTAGGACTAGAGGTTATCCTTTCCATATTAGGCAATATGGGACTCGAGACAAGAAATAAGCACTTTATATCAAAAAGGGGGTTAATAAAAGTTGGAATAGAACCTTCGCACCATAAGTATAATTGATATTCTATGATGTCATTAGCAGAGGGTAGGGGAGCGAGGGGGGGGGGAGGGGAAAGGCAGGGAAAACGAATGGGTAAACACTTGAACTACGAGGTTCGTAGCGTAGTTATGGCACTATATGCTAGTAGGTTGACACTAAAATATACACAAGAGATTAATAAGCATAAGATTACTATTAGCTGATATTTTTTTTATATTTACTATGCTATAAGATTAGCAACGGAGGGTCTGGTATTAGCTGGGGGAGGGATAAGTATATATTGGTATTAAGGTAGGATCGGGATAGTCGAAGGTAGAAGCGTAATGGCAGTTTTTTAAAATAGCTAACCTATATTAGATGTTATGTTTTTTTTTGTTTTTTTCCCCTTTCTTTTTTCTCCTTCGTTTTCAGCTCCTGTCCCCTACTCCATCTTCTCACCCCTCCCTCCTAACAGAGGGGATAAGCAGGGGGAGAGAGATGGGAGAGGGGGTAGGAAAGGGATGAAAGAAATGAACAACAATTAGGTCATACGTAGCTTTGGTTGCCCCTCGGATAAATTAATCTCACCCGCGCTCTCCCTGTTGGAATAAGGGAGACTTAATTTTCACAAATGTCGGAGACTAGATCTCGGACTCGAGTGATTATAGGTGTAGTATGTGTAGTATGTGTGTGTTGGAATGAAAGGAAGCCTGAGATGATGCCGTGCCGGGACCTGGGGGTGGGGGTGGGGGAAGAACAAGGACTCGAGGAGAATAAACAGTTGAGATGACCCGTTTAAAACTGATGACACTGAATTCCCAGGGTTTGAATTCCCCGCACAAAAGAGCCTACTTGTATGATACTTTGATTAAAGATAGGGTAGATATCACCTTTATACAAGAGACCCACTGGACACAAGATAAGGGGAAACTATGGAAATATCTGAAATACCCTCATGTTTTTTCGGCCTCATTAACGAATAGGAAAAAAAGAGGGGTGGCAATAATGATATCATCTAAACATAAATTTGAGTATATACATCAGGAAGTTGACTCTGAGGCGCGGAGACTGATCTTGGTGTGTAGGATCAATGATATTATATACACATTAGTTAATTTGTATGCCCCCTCAGAGGGAAATCTAAGATTTCTGAATTCATCAATAGAATGTATTGAAAAGATAACAAGGGGCTTCCTAATAATAGGGGGAGATCTCAATGCAATTTCCAACTTCAGTTTAGATAGACAGGCAACGGGAATTAAGAAACAAGAAGCGCGTATGAAAAGTAAAGCAGATAGTTTCTCTGCCTGTTTGTTTAGAAATAATCTCTATGATGTTTGGAGAACCTTAAACCCGGGAGATAGAAACTACTCCTTTTTTTCGAGGGTCCATGCGACCTACTCGAGAATAGATTATTTTCTGGTCAGAGGGGCCATGCTTGGGAGATGTTCCAAATCTTCGATCGGGAACATTACGTGGTCAGACCACGCCCCAATCTTTTTAGAGATTAAAGACAATCCAGATTATAGAACGCGTAACAACTGGAGACTGAATGATCAACTATTGCGTACCGAGGGAAATAGACAGGATCTAATGGAACAGGCTAAATCCTTTGTCACAACTAATGACAACGGAACGGTATCCGACCAGACCTTATGGTGCACACTGAAATGTGTTTTGAGGGGATACTTAATCATGGAAGGTTCTAAGTATAAGAAACTAAAGGGGAGAGACTTAGCAGAGCTTTATGCAAATCTGTCAGTACTGGAGACAAGGAATAAGCTGGATCCTACGATGCAGAGGGGAACAGAAATCCAAGAAATACAGGTCCAGATCAAAAAAGCATTAAAAAAGAGAGCAGAAAACGCATTACTGCGTCTCAGAAGCAGCTGGTACTACAGTAACAATAGAACGGGTAAGGTCCTGACAAAAAAATTAAAAATTCAGAACACACGTTCAAGAATTAAAAAGATAGTGAAAGATGGCTATACTTTACTGTCCCCCGAAAAAATAGCAGGTGCTTTTAAAGATTATTATGAAGCATTATACAACCTACCCCAACCTAAAACAACCATAACCGACTTAAGAACATTCTTGCGATCTTTAGATCTACCGGTCCTCTCTGCAGAGAAGTTGACATCGATTAGCTCACCGTTTACTCTGTCGGAAGTGGCTAACACTATTAGGGATCTAAAAAAAGGTAAAGCACCGGGTCCAGATGGTTTTTCTACGTCTTTCTACCAAATTTTGGAACCAGTTATCTCCCCACTATTAGTCAGACTATACAACCAGATTGGCAATAACGAGAAATTCCCAGAAGAGATGCTAGCGGCCTCGATCTCCCCTATTCCGAAGCCAGGAAAGGACCCAGATTCGATCAGCAACTACAGACCCATCTCGTTGATCAACCTAGATGTGAAAATATTCTCGAAGATGCTGGCGAATCGTTTGAAAGGAGTTATCCATGACCTAATCCATCCCGACCAGGCAGGATTTATGCCCGGCAGGGAAGGTCTGGAGAACACTAGAAGGGTTTTTGACATTATGGAATATACCCAACAACAGAAACTCCCTACCGTCCTGGTCGCACTCGATGCTGAGAAAGCATTCGATAGAGTCGACTGGAGATTTATGTCAGAAACCCTTTTGACCTTTGGGATAAAGGGAAGGCTCTATGAGCTGTTAATGGCATTATACACTAACCCTTGTGCTAGGATAATGGGTCCTTTCCTGGCTTCTGAATTCTTTAACATACATAATGGGACAAGACAGGGTTGCCCCTTGGCACCTCTGCTCTATGCATTGACTATGGAACCCCTGGCCCAATATTTGAGAAATGCACACGATATCAAAGGAGTTCAGATAGGAACTGAGGAACATCTAATTACTCTCTATGCGGACGACGTCTTGTTGACTTTAACCCAGCCCCAAGTATCAGTCCCGGCACTTTTGGAGGCCTTAGAACTATACGGCTCCTTTTCGAACTACAAAGTCAACCTTCTTAAGACTCAAAGCATCCCCCTCTGTTGTCAAGTAAATGATCGACAGATACTTGCAAGCCTAGGTAGAAAAGAAGGAGGGAAGGACTCTATAAACTATTTGGGGATAAAAATAGTAAGACAAATTGATAGAATAGTGCCAATTAACTATAAGAGTTTGCTACTGAATCTCCAAAATAAAACCTCACAATGGATAAAGATAGAATCCTCATGGCTTGGCCGTATAAATATATTAAAATCATATATATTTCCTAAATTAATATACCTATTCAGGACTATCCCATATAGAATCCCAATGAAAACCCTCAGGGACTTCGAACTACTCTTTTCTAAATTTGTATGGCTTCATAAAAAACCACGCATTCCCAGCCATATTTTGAGGCGCAATCTAAGCTACGATGGACTGGGGTACCCTGACCTCCAAAAAATGTACGAAGCAGCCCAAATGTCTCATGCAATAGCATGGAACAACCAAACCATCAAGAATAAAGGCTGGCTCACATTGGAGAGGTCCATATGTAATAACAAGGACCCAGCCTTGTTAGTTTGGCTGCCCCTTAAAATATATAAAAATCAGGGGATTGAGTCAAAGATATTAGCTGACGTTAACATTTCGTTACACAAAATCAAGAAATCGCTGAAAATAAAAGAAACACTTTCAAAAGCAGCTCCATTACTGACTCTCACATGGTGTATACCTAATTTTCCCATATTAAACTGGACGATTGCAGGTATTAAAACAATTAATGATTTATTTATAGAGGACACATTGCTTCCCTTTGAGACCTTGTCAAGAATCTTTAACCTCCCAGACAAGGAAATCTTCAATTATATTAGACTGAGATCCTTTTTTAGAACCTATCCCCCCTCGGATTCTACAGACTGGGACGAGTTCCTCACTTCAGTCGGTAATAAAAATGTGATAGCAAGATCCCGAGGTTTTCTCGACAAGGGGGTGACGGTCGAGAGATCCTCGGCAATTACTCAATGGGAATCTGAGGTGGGGAAGGTTTTTCCCCTTCAGGATTGGTTTAAAGCCTGGAAAGAGATCAGGAAAGTTAATCACTGCATTAGCATACAGGAACAATACTACAAACTCACCCATAGGTGGTATTTAGTCCCTGCCCGCTTAGCAAAAATTAACCCAAACACCAGCGAGCTATGCTGGCGTTGTCATAGGTTTATCGGTTCCCACTATCATATATGGTGGGAATGCGACCATCTAAAACCGATTAGACATAAAGCAGACGAACTTTTGAAATGGGTTACACCTGACAATGGGGAACTCACTCCACAAAATTTCCTGTTCCATCTGGAATTGTCAGATCGAGACAAAAACCGAAGGGCGCTGAGTATTAATATACTGTCGGCTTTTAAAATCTGTTTGTCTCGCTACTGGCGCAAAGAAGAGATTCCACAGTGGCCTGAGATTAAGGCCCAAATAAAATTCCAGGCTGAAGCTGAGAAATACCTATCCCTAAACTCTAAGGATAAAAACAAGAGTAGTAAAAATTACATTATTTGGGCACCCTGGTCTTCATACCTCCTAGAACATACTAGGTAATATTGCGCCTTTTTTTTTTTTTTTTTTTTTTCTCTCTCTCTGTCCTTCTGCGGATACCCAGAGGAGAATCGACGTGTCACTCCCGGCTCCGTTGACAATACTGTAGTTACACGATGTAAGCTAACTAGTCCTTCCCCACGTACCCCCCCCCCCCCCATGGCCCATGGCGACGCTCGTACTGGCTTGAGAGATTGTTTGTAGTAGTATGAAGAATGAATGTTTGAATGAAGAATATTTGAGGCAAACATTACTTCTCGAAATATCACGTAAATGGAAGCATCACTATATCTCACCCTTTAGGATAGGATTATGTAAAGTAAACCTCACTCCACTCCCCGGGAAGGAGAGGAGGTGAAATGGGAAATCAGGGAGAGACGTGCATTAACCAATAAGCATTTCAAGAACCTGTAGGTAACAAAAGGGAGAAACTCACAAAGTAAAAGTTTCCATGTATTAACTGCCGATCTCAACGAGTAATGTTTGTATCCTGTCTCGTGTTGTGGTTGTATATTTTTCTTTTTTTGTTGTTGTGTGTCTACCGAAAAATTAATAAAGAATATAAATATAAAAAAAAAAAAAAAAGTGAGAGTTGGAGTGCAAGCTTTCACATGCTTGAGAAAGAGACCTCCTGAAAGCTTGCACTCTAAACCTACTCAGTTAGCCGATAAAGGTATTCCCTTGACTCTACTTGTCTTCGAACACAATTTGGCTACTAGCCTACTGTGACAACCAAGTTTCGTGTTTCTGTCGAATCCCCATCCATAGAGTACGCCGAGGTCTTTTCATGCAGTGTTTTTTTTGTTTTGTTTTTTAAAGCAGGACATCCAAGGCTATTAATAATAGAATAAGCATGAATAATATAACTTCTTGGCCCAAGGAGAAATCTGATTGCCTTTTGGAGTCAAGAAGGAATTTTCAAAAGTGTCAAAATTCGAAATAGCTTCCTCAGGGATTTCTGCCTTCTTTTGGATCCAATGTTATTGTTTATTATTGTTTTGCTACAGTTGTCGTTTAACCCCTTCGGGATGCATAGTGCTTGAGTCCCAGAATGCTTTTTTTTCCGTTTAGGGTCTTAATAGACCGTGTGGGTAAGCCAGAAATTAGCGAGACCTCCCAACGTCACATGTGACGGCATTAATGTTTGACCGGACCAGGAAGTTTGGGCACGGCATGAATCATTAAAATGTAGCCGGTGCTCGCTTTGTCAGACTGAGACCAAAGGGTCCCACTGCAAGACACTGGGAGCCGCGATGAGCTGCTAAATGCTGGACGTTCTATGCCATCCAAGCATCTTTTAGGACCATAAAAATAGGATGCTATAGAATGTCCTAGCATCACAGGCAGGGATAGTTAACCTTGGCTTATGACTGACTGTGCATCATTATGGGATACATAGTTCCTGAAACTCTGTAGTGCCAAGGTTAGCCATCTTTGCTTCAAGGTGTCATATTTTATATGGAGGAGATCGTGGTTGGTGAGTAGTCAACAAGGAGCATCTTCCCTGTGCTCTGGGATGTAACACATATGGATGGAACGGATAATGTATCCAGCGATACATACTGATACACGACGGACCATGGATTCTTTATCTACATGAGCAATACAGGAAAAAGAGTTGGTATCACAGTGTGCAATAGACAAACTGACAATAGATCTACTCTTCCTCAGACATGGATACCATGTAGTAATATAGATTGTTGTAATGAATGCAGTAAAAAAAAAAAAAAGGATCTTTTGTTTGCAAGTTGAACGAGACAAAGAATAAAAATAAACAACAGAAATGCTCTTTCTTCAAAAACTGAGAAAGCCTGTATGTGTTAGCTGTACCCCTTGTATTCCCTGTATCATTTGACCCTCTTTCTATCAGACCTATCCAAACCTCCAGCTTTCTTACATATTAACCCCTTCATGACAATGGACGTGCCAGGCATTTCATGGGAAAACCTCCCGTTGGTGACAAAGTCAAGGCAAATCACAGCTGCAGTGAGGGGCAGAGAGATTAATTACAGTATGGGCAGTTTGCCCATGTCCACGATGACCCCCCCCCCCCCCCCCCTCCATCTCCCAGATTATGAAAAAAAACATTTTTTAAAAATTGTTTTGTTAACCCCTTTTTTTGATGCTAGGACGTTCCATGCCATACAACTTTTCAGTGCCCAAAATACACTAAGATGGTATAGAACATCCTGAATTAACAGCTCTTCAGGGGCCACCCAGCGGGATCCCATCTGTCAGATGACATCACATTGAGTGGCCCCCCCAGTCTGACAGTGAAGTGAGTCGCGCTCAAACTTCCGATCTGCAAGCGCAGCGGAGAAGTCATAGACATCCCCCCGCCCAGTGATTTATGAATCCCAACAAGAGAGAAGAGGAGAATACACCCGTCTGACTTGTCCTAATGTTACATCACTATATCTATTATACAGACACACGTCACATTCCTTTGTTTAAGTAGAATGAAACTTTGTTAACGGGCTTGAAAAAAACTCCTTGAGGGTTGAAACGTTGCCTGTGTGCTGAATAAACACCTCCACTAAACCTATTTGAGTGCTGGGTCCATTACTTGCTTCTTCTACATCTGGGTTAGCGGATATATTTAGCCATAGATGGTGGTCTAGCAGGTGAGAGCTCCCTTGTGTGGCCCATTTTCCAACCGAACAAGTCCACAGCCCAAGGCCCACTTTTATTTATCTTGGAGTCTATTTAATCTACCTTGAAGGAGACTCTAATCCCTCCACAGACTCCAATCCCTCCACACTTCTAGTTAAAATGCCTATAAAAGCCGAAAGTCTCTCGCTGCAGGAGCAGAGGGCGACCCTTGTATTTACATCAACAGAGGTGAACCTAACGATGACCTTTCTGTTTGTGGCATGTAAAAACTAGGGTCTCACTCTGCACTAGAAAAGAGAGAACACTGCGCAGGACAGACCTCAGTCAGCCCCTGCTCTAATTGGCACACTGACCGCATCAACGATGCCAGGGCACAGGTCAGCGCTGCCTCAGCTGAGAGGCAGAACTTGGGATAAACCCACATGTATCTTTAGAGATACACTGGGTTTACTTCAGGCAGGCGGCATCAGGTTTTTAACTTTTACTTCTATTGGTGAAGCAGAAGTTAAATCTACCACTTTAAATGAGGTGCTATTCATTGATTTACAGGTCAAGTTTATTCCTTACCCCAAATTGGACATCCAAAAAATGTTAAATCCCACATATGCGGCGCTACACGATCGCTGCCTATGCTGTGCAGTTGTTGCTATGATGCCTCGATTTCGAGTCATCATGCCGAACAGAAATTTAGAGAGGCAGTCAGCAACATTATATTGAAAAGAAGGGGGGGGGGGGGGGACTAGATCTAGTGTAGTTAGCCTTCCACTTAGGGTTACAAATGAGTTAGGGTTAGAATTTGGGTTAATGCAATGGTTAGTTTTAGGGTGGGAAGCGGATTTAAAGTTATGGTTAGATTTAGGGTTATACCATACCTCCTAACTTTGAATCCCTGTGCAATTCGGGACACCGGGGGGGGGGGGGCGGAGTGAGTCTGGGAGGGGACGGGACACAGGGGGCGGAGTCTGGGGAGGGGGGTGTCAGTGCTACCGCTTATGTGCGATAACACTGTCAGCCACTTTAGATCCTGGCATCTGAAGCTAGGATCGCTATTGCGCATGGTGTCCCATAAAAAGCGGGACAGAGGTAGAGTGCGGCGGGATAGTGGGACATGGCTGCCAAACTGGGACTGTCCCGCGCAAAGTGGGACAGTTGGAAGGTATGTTATACTAGAGTTGGGTTCAAAAGGTCACTGAGAGAGAAAATGGTTAGGAAAGAAAAAAAACACAACTTTTGATTATTGCCTTATAACTTGCAAAAAAAAAACCTACAGAAAAACATGTAAACATGCATAAATTAGAAATTTAGACTGTTTACCATTTGTAATTGTGTAAATTATTTTTCAGGTCAGAAAAAGTGTGAGGGGTTTTACAATTTTTTCATCATATTTCATGTTTGTTTATAGTAAATGATATGACATGATGAAAGTAATGTCTCTATACAAAAGGCCTTTCATGGCAATAAAAACAGCATATAGTATGTGTGGATACAGTAAATGAAGAACATCACAGCTAAACACAAACACCGCAGAAATGTTAAAACAGCCAATTGTCACAGCATTCCAGTGACCAACAGCATTCCCAACAATGGGCTCACTGTGTCTTGGCCGGTACGAGCACCCGGCAGCTGTAGCTAAATTATTCAGCAGAAAAGCCAAAAACAAAGCATCATTATTCATAGCAGGAATAAATTCTGTTGTAATAAATGAACTAGGAAATGTCGAGGCGGTATATTAAAAGTAGAGTGTTAAAATAACGACAAAGATGAAACTAAATAGGAGGGGGGGGTTATAAATTTGCGTTATGTTAGGAAACATCAGATTCCACTGCCGTGAGTTTCATTATAGTCGCACAAATATTTGTAGACTTTAGGAGCCCCCTCCCCCCCCCCAACAAAAAAAGTATGTGAAATGTAGTCATGTAACATCTGGAGAGCCGCAGGTGGGGATGGGACACTCTCTGCTAGATCAGACCACTCTCAGTCAGGCAAAGTGATCGCCAGTTACCTTGAAGGCAAACCCATCAGTGACCGAAATGCTGGGTTTGGGCATACCCCCCCCACAACGTCACCAGTGATGTCTCAGGACAATAAAGTTTCCCAGCAGAGACCCAGAGGTTCTTTAAAGACTTCCAGAACATCAAATGGCCAAAACGCCATCACCAAACACCAGGTCATTAAGGGGTTAAGCAAGAACAAGCGCTGAACGCACACAACAGTACCCTTTACAGAAGCGTGCGAGCTAGTTATAGAATTCATTAGCATAACACGATCATCCTGGCGCTTCTCTTTCAAGGCAACCCATTATTACTGGATTATCTCCATGTACGTTTGAGGGGGAGGACGTTCAATCAGTTCTCTCTCATCCTACTGAGATAAGCACCTTAAGATGTTTATCCTTGAATTATGCAATCAGCAATCATTTCTTACGGCTATTGGAAACACGGGGCGGTGCCGGGGGAGGGGGGATTTTTAAGATTATGACTGATTTGTATTGTGTTTCAAACAAAAACCTAAAAAGAGCAGAATAACGATTATTGGAAATAAAAGACAAAGAAATAATAAAGACAATTTGCACATATATAAGTATACAGGTAACCCCATTCTCTAACCTTTAGAAAAATGGTGTAGCGAATATGCCTGACATGTATACGCTTGCACAATTTATATGTGAAATGCAATTATTTTTACTTTAAAACAATGTTCAGTCCTCCTGTAATGTTCCATTTAAAACAATTTAAGCGGGGCTTCTAAATTCAGTGACATCCAATAGGGAGGGACTTGGAGCAATGGGCAGGACTGTTGCTACAGCAACAGCTGGATTGTGGAGATACATATCTAGGGAGACACATATTCTTTTACTCTACATCATGGTTAGGCAACCTGCGGGGGTCTAGGACACTTCTTCGCCGCATCTTCATCGCTGACAGTTCAGCGCGGCAGTTAGAACGCTGAACTGTCAGCAATGAAGAATAACGCGGCCGCTTCATCGCGGACGCGGCTATGTAAGAGCTGACAGTTCAGCGCTGAACTGTCAGCTCTTACAAATGTAAAAGTAAAACGAAAATAACCCCCCCTAATAAATGATTCCCTCCCCAAAGTGCCCCCCCAAACCCAATACTAAAAATAACCCCAATACTGAAAATTAACCCCAATACTAAAATTAACCCCCGAACCCTAATACTAACCTCAGAATCCTAATACTAACCCCCCAACCCCTAATACTAACCCCCTAAACCCTAATACTAACCCCTGAACCCTAATACTAAAATCCACCCCTTAAACCCTAATGCTAAAATTAACCCCGAACCCTAATAATAAAATTAACCCCCTAAACCCTAATTCTAATCCCCTAAACCCTAATTCTAACCACCCTTACTAAAATAAACTAAAATAGCTAAGATACTTACCTTTAGCGATGAAATGTCCCGCGATGAAATCTCCCGCGACGATCTGTCTTGTGCTGCAGAGTCGGCGGTGAAGCGGCTGCGCGGAAGCAGCCGCGATGAAGTGTCCCATCCCCACCTGCGGCCCTCCAGATGTTACATGCCTACATTTCCCATACTCCTTTGCGTAGGTGAAACTTTAAACAAGATACATTTAGTCTCTTAACGACATGCCTGCCGACAGGACCTAAGTGGTCCTGAAATTTGAAATCACATTCTTAGCCAATAAGCACAGAATATTATTTGTGTTTCTTTCCTGTGTTTCGATGGCTAGCAAAGTGCCACCCTTTTAACAGTTGTAATAAAAATGCATGGTCCATCTCTGTCAATTAAGATGGAAAGAGATCAGAAAAATTACAGGGAGGAAATAAATGGGGGGGGGGGGGGGGCATGAAGAGCACCAGACTCGAGCGCAAGCTGGATTATCAGTTAGATCTTCAAAGGAAGCATGGTTAAGATAATGAATACTCTCTAGGGAGTCCAAAAATTCATTAGGTGTAAAAATGGCCAATGTTTCCAATGTGTCAGAAATATCAAACACACGTTGTATTAATGAACTACACGTCTTGTACGATTTTAACTGGATAGATTTCGAGCACTTCTTTATATATATATGGGTGCCTAAAGATAGGGGTATCTAAGGCATATAAGTATTTACCAAGAAACCTTAGGGGTGGAAATATGGAGAAGCCTTTGGGGTTTCCGGACACAGAGGTCAAAGTTTGGGTTAAGCCCACCCTATCTGGGTTATTGGCTTCTGACAGAGGTCCACTCACCATGGGACCCAATGTTCCTGCTGATGACATCACTTTTAGAACTCTGCCCCAGAAATTACACTGACACCCAATTTTTAAACAAATCTGGATAAAAGTTAACCCCTTGTCTGACGCTTGGGCTGTTTTAACATTTCTGAGGTGTTTGTGTTTTGTTGTAATTTATTTCTGTCTCATTTAGTGTACCCACACAAACTATGTATCGTTTTTATCGTCATAAGAAGGGCTTTCTTTTGATTCCATGATTTCGATAATAGCATATAATTTGATATAAAAATTTTTTTTAAAAAAGATGGCAAACAAATGAAAAAAAAAATTCGGAATTTTATTTGAAAAATCGTATGCTCATCTACAAGAGACAACAAAAAAACACTGCTAAATATTTTCTAATATTTGTCCTGAGTTCAGAAATAGCCCATGTTTTAGGTTCTTGTGCTTTTTTTATTCATGTTACAGGGCCAGAACTATAAGTAGTGCAAAGCTTTTTTAAAATCCTTTTGTTTTGTTTTTTCAAAATTAGCGATAGTGACATTGTAACACTGATATCTTTACTAAATCCATGAATGACCCCCAACATGTACATATTTTGCAAAACTAGTCAACTCAGGGAATTTAACTCGGGGTATTTTGACACTTTTCATGTAGCCATTTTACCACCAACCTTTGCCAAAGTTGACAGAAAAACAAAAATTGTAATTTTTCACACAGATTGCAATTCAGATAAACATTTCCTGAAAATGTGAAGTTGTATTCCCAAATAACACCTTAATATGTGTTCAGAAACATCTCCTGAGAACAGGGATACCACCCATGCAAAAGTTGGTTAGGTTATTTAGGGGGTTAAAAGGCTACATGTGAAAAGTGCGCTTTTTGGTTTTCCAACTTAGAATTTTGACATGCAGAAAACCTTTGCCCATGTCCCATTTAGGACATTTTTGAAGCCAGACAATGTATTTTACCCCATCTCCTGAGTACAGGGATATAACCCATGCATAGGTTTGTTGGGTTGTTTGGGGGCTAAAAGGCCACATTTGGGAGGTGCGCATTTCCAACTTGGAATTTTGACATGTAGTCAGCCTGCGCCCATGTTCCATTTGAGACACTTTTGAAGCCGGTCAATGTATTTTACCCCATCAAACCATATATTTGGGAAAACTAGACATCTTACCCCATCAAACCATATAAGGGTTGGGATGTCATTTTTTTCACACACATTGTAGTTCAGGCATGAAATATCAGATTCTGGTATTTGCCACTGCCAACCAACACCTCAATATGTGTGTAGCAACATCTCCTGAGTACAGGGATACCACCCATGCATAGGTTTGTTGGTTTGTTTTGGGACATTTGAGATGTGCACATTCCAACTTGGAATTTTGACATGTAGTCAGCCATTTGGAACATTTTTGAAGCCGTCCAATGTATTTTACCCCATCAAACCATATATTTTTTGGAAACTAGACATCATAAGGTATTCCAAATGGTGGTATTTTGATACTGTATATGGACTAATTCTACCACCAGCTTTTGTCAAAGTTTGAGGTAGTCATTTTTTGGAGTTTTGTTTCCACATCCATTGTACTTCAGGCATGAATTCACAGATTCTGGAATATGTCACTTCCAAACAGCACCCCAATATGTGTTCACCAACATCTCCTGAGTACAGAGATACCATCCATGTATAGGGTTGTTTGGGGGGGGGTAAAGGGCAACATTTGTGAGGTGCGCATCTCAGTGTTCCATCTTGGAATTTTAACATGTAGTCAACCTTTATGGGATATATCTTTGAAGCAAGCCAATGTAATTTTACCCCTACCAAACAATATATTTTTTAAAAGTAGACACCCACGTCTCCTTATGGCAAGAGCTCAACAGCCACTGATACATCACTAGCTGATGTATCAAATGATGCCAGTATCATTTTTTTTATGTTATACATGCATAGTAAAACAATGCAGGGTCTAACATTTGGGGCTAGAGACCACTTTTGGATTGCTTATCTATCACCCTTGTTATTTCTATAGTAAAACAATGTTTAGGTGATCCAGTCCCTTTAACTTGTTATGTGCTATGTACTAAGATTGTTGCATATATGAAGATAAAATGTGTTTGACCAAGTTTGAAAATAAGAAAAAATATCCTAGCATTGTATCTTTATATTCACACTTGAATTCACATGATACCCCCCATCACCACCACTCCATGCCAAAAGCTCCCTGCCCTAGTTGTAAATAATGCAGTGAATGGCAGATTATTAGTTTATAGATACTTTTTTTTGCATGTTACAATACAGAAAATGTAAATACTAATTATCGCCCCCTCTATTTTCAGTTTAGCATTGCAATCTATTTTGCATTGAAACAAGACATAATTTGAGATGTTTGCATTTATTCACCAGAGAATAGAAGGCAGAGAAAAGGGTGGGTGACGAAATTCGGTAAAAAATGGATAAACCCAGTAGGTAATTGGTCTTAGCTGGGTAGGAGGAATATTATTCAGTTATTAACACGTGCTGAGAAACAGCAGATAATTAGAAGATATTTTCAAGAAACAATGGTCTTCTGGAGACATACAATGCCTGTGCACGCAATACACAAAAACAGTCACAAAGGTGGAAATTATTCAAATTCCATGCGTGAATGGCGTCTAAAACAGAAATATGCATTGCGTTGGAGTCTGGCTCTGATCACAAAGTTCCAGAAGCTGAAAAAAGAAATATCCTGAGAATATCTATTTGAAGAGAAACAAGGCTTTAAAAGTGTATTTTTAATATATATATATAAGGTCTTCTTTCCCCCCGGTTTTAGATCATTTTTGAATGGAGCCTCTATGAAGTACCATTCAAAAGATATCCCACAGTCTTTGTCCAAAAAGATTAATATTGCTGAAAATTGTTGAAGGGTTTTAAAAGATTTTAGGATATCCTGATATATCGTTTTTTTGGCAAATTCTTCCTAACTGCCCTGTCTTTTAAGAAAGGGAGGACAGAAAGCACACCTGGAAATAGCTTGTCAGCAGAAACATCCATAGATTGATGGTAGATGAACCCTTTGGCACTAGTGCATGGACTGGTTCCCAGATTGCTTTGTGATGCCACTGCATATAGGTTGTCAAGTAAATTTGGCATGTGGTACTTGGCACTAAATAGAGAAACACCGGCACTCCAGGGAAAATGGTGAATCTATATATTTAATAATGAGAAGCCATAAAAATGTGCAAAAGATATATTGAGCCTCGGAGATCCTGAATGTCTGGGATCGTTTGATGTTTGTCTGCATTATGAGGTTCTTAGGGCAAGAAATGGGCTGATGGATAAGAGAGGACATGCCCAGGGTGGGTGATATGGGCTAACATGAAATGGAAGAGGGATGAGCTAAAACAAAAAAAGGATGAGCAAGGAAGAAGGTAAGTAAGTATGGAGCGTATAATAAAAAGGAGGACATTGTAGCAAAAGGCTGGAAACCAAATATGGATGTGCGGACTGCCAAGGACAATGGGAAAAAAAATAATGAAATGAGGAACTGAAATTAAAAGAGTGGGGAAGGAAGGTGAGAGAGAGGGATGGAAGGTGAGAGAGAGGGAATGAAGTTGAGAGAGAGGGAAGCAAGGTGAGAGAGAGGGAAGGAAGGTGAGAGAGATGGATGGAAGGTGAGAGAGAGGGATGGATGGTGAGAGAGAGAGAGAAGGAAGGTGAGAGAGAGGGAAGGAAGGTGAGAGAGAGATAAGGAAGTTAAGAGATAGAGAAGGAAGTTAAGAGAGAGGGAAGGAAGGTGAGAGAGAGGGAAGCAATGTGAGAGAGAGGGAAGGAAGGTGAGAGAGAGGGAAGGAATGTGAGAGAGAGAGAAGGAAGTTAAGAGAGAGGGAAGGAAGGTGAGAGAGAGGGAAGCAAGGTGAGAGAGAGGGAAGGAAGGTGAGAGAGAGGGAAGGAAGGTGAGAGAGAGGGAAGGAAGGTGAGAGTGAGAGTGAGAAGGAAGGTGAGAGAGAGGAAAGCAAGGTGAGAGAGAGGGAAGGAAGGTGAGAGAGAGGGATGTAAGGTGAGAGAGAAGGAAGGAGGGTGAGAGAGAGGGAAGCAAGGTGAGAGAGAAGGAAGGAAGGTGAGAGAGAGGGATGTAAGGTGAGAGAGAAGGAAGCAAGGTGAGAGAGAGAAGGAAGGTGAGAGAGAGGGAAAGAAGGTGAGAGAGGGAAGAAAGGTGAGAGAGAGGGAAGGAAGGTGAGAGAGAGGGAAGGAAGGTGAGAGAGAGGGAAGGAAGGTGAGAGAGAGGGAAGGAAGGTGAGAGAGAGGGAAGGAAGGTGAGAGAGAGGGAAGGAAGGTGAGAGAGAGGGAAGCAAGGTGAGAGAGAGGGAAGCAAGGTGAGAGAGAGGGAAGCAAGGTGAGAGAGAGGGAAGGAGGGTGAGAGAGAGGGATGGAAGGTGAGAGAGAGGGAAGCAAGGTGAGAGAAAGGGAAGGAAGGTGAGAGAGGGAAGAAAGGTGAGAGAGAGGGATGTAAGGTGAGAGAGAGGGAAGCAAGGTGAGAGAGAGGGATGTAAGGTGAGAGAGAGGGATGGACGGTGAGAGAGAGGGATGGAAGGTGAGAGAGAGGGAAGCAAGGTGAGAGAGAAGGAAGCAAGGTGAGAGAGGGAAGGAAGGTGAGAGAGAGAAGGAAGGTGAGAGAGAGGAAAGCAAGGTGAGAGAGAGGGAAGGAAGGTGAGAGAGAGGAAAGCAAGGTGAGAGAGAGGGAAGCAAGGTGAGAGAGGGAAGGAAGGTGAGAGAGAGAAGGAAGGTGAGAGAGAGGAAAGCAAGGTAAGAGAGAGGGAAGGAGGGTGAGAGAGAGGGAAGGAGGGTGAGAGAGAGGGAAGGAAGGTGAGAGAGAAGGAAGCAAGGTGAGAGAGGGAAGGAAGGTGAGAGAGAGAAGGAAGGTGAGAGAGAAGGAAGGTGAGAGAGAGGAAAGCAAGGTAAGAGAGAGGGAAGGAGGGTGAGAGAGAGGGAAGGAGGGTGAGAGAGAGGGAAGGAAGGTGAGAGAGAGGGAAGGAAGGTGAGAGAGAGGGAAGCAGGGTGAGAGAGAGGGAAGGAGGGTGAGAGAGAGGGATGTAAGGTGAGAGAGAAGGAAGGAAGGTGAGAGAGAGGGAAGGAAGGTAAGAGAGAGGGATGTAAGGTGAGAGAGAAGGAAGGAAGGTGAGAGAGAGGGAAGGAAGGTGAGAAAGAGGGAAGGAGGGTGAGAGAGAGGGATGTAAGGTGAGAGAGAGGGAAGGAGGGTGAGAGAGAGGGGGAAGCAAGGTGAGAGAGAGGGAAGGAGGGTGAGAGAGAGGGATGGAAGGTGAGAGAGAGGGAAGTAAGGTGAGAGAGAGGGAAGGAGGGTGAGAGAGAGAGGGAAGGAAGGTGAGAGAGAGGGAAGGAGGGTGAGAGAGAGGGAAGGAAGGTGAGAGAGAGGGAAGGAGGGTTAGAGAGAGAGGGAAGGAAGGTGAGAGAGCACTTTGAGATCTTTAACTTCTTCACAGCAAGTCATCTGCTCACTAGGTTGCAACCCAATCATTGAATGAATGCTACGGATGATGTTTACTGATTGATAAGAGAGCCCATATCGATGGCGGGGAAAGTGGACTCACGTGAAAAGGAGGAGGAAGGAGCTCAAATAAATAGAGCAAACAAGCAAGAACATGACATGACTTGATATAGATAGATAGAGTGTAAGAGAGACAGAGGGAGATGCTGGAAAATGGAAAAGGATGATGGAAAGAAGGAAAAACAAAAATTGAGATTTGTAGTGTGTGAGAATTAGGGAGATATTCATGTCACCAATTTAGCTATACATTGTGCTGGGCCAAGCCTGGTGATTTGCTGCCACTAAGAAGACTCACCAGCTTTGTCCCTGCACGATGCAGAATTAAGATGTCCATCTCACCCCAACTCCCTTTGCTAAATAGCCCCCACGGTCTCCAAACGGTGTGCCATCATTGTGTTGAGAAATGGTAATGGGTGGATATCTCAAGGTACCCTTCACAGTGAAATACTTAACTTGTAATTCGTTTTTTTGTCTTGCTTTTTATTAGAAAGCCTCATGAAATAATTATACTTCGCACCTCTGTATTTATCTTAAATATGGCGATATTAATAGTCCCTGCGTAGCATATTATCCATGTATCCAGTGTCAGACTGTTCTGATGTCACTGACTGCGTAGAAGTACACCAAAAAGGTACCCGTCTCAATAGCTCGGAGCAGTTTTGGATAATCACATAGCCTCAAACGGAAGACAGTCGCATATCTTTAGGGAAGGAATTTTCTTTCTGAGAATAATCTAATCAATTAAACGGTGCAGACAGGGCTGAAGCGACAAAATATATAGCGCACAAAAATATGGAGCACGCTTGTGCCATCTAGGGGAGCTATGTGGAATTTCTCAATTCATTTGTGCTATTCACGGGAGATGAAACCAGACAATACTTCTGGAAGGAATTTATCTAAAAAAATAAAAATGTTTTTATTTATTTAAATATAAACCACCCCTATCTGTGCTTCAGTCTTGTTTGTATTATATGCCAAACATCATCATAGAAAACAAACAAAAGGTGTGTCAGCAGTAATCATCCGGTAGGCAAATAAAGTAAGTCCAAATGAGGTTGCATGTAGAAAAGAATCTTCTTTTATTGTAATCCAAAATGTATAAAAGGCATCAGGCAGAGGGATAGAGGACAGGCAAAAAGACAAACGCTTAACGCGTTTCGCACCAGACGGTGCTTTGTCTGGTGCGAAAGCACCGTCTGGTGCGAAACGCGTTAAGCGTTTGTCTTTTTGCCTGTCCTCTATCCCTCTGCCTGATGCCTTTTATACATTTTGGATTACAATAAAAGAAGATTCTTTTCCACATGCAACCTCATTTGGACTTACTTTATTTGCCTACCGGATGATTACTGCTGACACACCTTTTGTTTGTTTTCTGTTGAACCCTGGGCTTTGAGTAGACCCTTTTTGTGTTCCAGCACCTGGAGGTAAAATACCACTATACTCACTATATACCCTATTTGGGCTGTTCTGAGCCGGTCAAAGCTATTTGGATTTGCTCAAACATCATCATAACAGAAAGAGTCGTTCAGTCGACCGAGTGCAGACTGTAGATAAGTCAGGGCTCCAAAAATCCCAGCTACTGGCTACTAACTTTTGGGATTACTTTACATTGAACCCACGTGGAAGTACCATATTCCTGACACCTAAAGATGACTTGGCCGGCTCCTGGGTTGATCTGGTTGGCTCCTAAAGTCTACAAGTATTTGGACATCATTTTCGTTTCGGGAATTCCATTCAGAATGGAATTACGCCAAGGTTAATTTTGGAACGCGTCAAATAAGGTTAGGCGTAGGGAATATGAACGAAATAGCCGAATTTCATACTAAAACCAACTGGTCCGAAAACAAATGCCCAAATCTACAGAATAAACACAACAAAACCTATCCTTTGCTATCTAGCTCCTGAGAGAGGCTTAGATTAATACAGGTCTGTAGAGCTAGGACTGGAAAGATTTTTTTCCATAAAAGGAACTAGGTGACATTAAAGTATCATGATACAAAAGTGAAAAACCTTTTGCCACTGGTGTGGAATAAACCCACCTTGAACCTCTGCAGATACACATGGCTCTACTCCGAGCTCTGCCACTCTGTTGATGATATCAGGTGGGCTGATAAAGTGGCACCCAAGACAACTGGGTCAAAAAGCTGCCAGCACTAGAGTTGAGCGGACACCTGGATGTTCTGGTTCGGTGGGTTCGGCCGAACTTCGGAAAAAAGTCCGGGTTCGGGGTCGAACTTGAACCCGAACTTGACCCCGAACCCCATTGAAGTCAATGGGGACACAAACTTTTGGCCACTAAAATGCCTCTAAAAAAGGGCTAGATGGCTGCAAAAGGAAGTAAAATGTGGGTGAGTGTCCCCATTCATACGACTAGGTCAATTGACACTGGCTATAGTATAATGTAAAGGACAAAGAGTCCTTGATGTGGCACCGTTAAGCCAATTGGAATGGAAAAGTTGGCAAGTTGAAGAATAATTTCACCTTCAAGTTGTGCATGCTTTCATTATCTGTGATATGTAATATGTAACGGAATATTCACCATCATCATATGGGAAATGCACTCCGGTGGGACTGTTACTATAGCAACACAAATAACAAAAAAAAAAAAAGATGTTGTCTCCAAAAAGAAAAAAATGCTGGCCCTGTAGGAGGAACTGTCTTTCCAAGGGCTAGATTTGTTTCTAATTTACATCAGACAAAATTTGTCAGGCTCCTGCTCCCCGTCAGTCAAGTGTGAACTGTGAATAAAAAAAAAAGTGATTTGTTAAAATTAATCACGCCGCTTGAGTGTTCTGATAGAAGTGGTGCCACTGGGTGAGAATCAAGATCTTTGTTCTGTAGAAAAGGAAGCAGTGGGCCGCGTCGGCCACTTACAAGTGAGAGGTTGAAGCCCACGTCCTGCGTGTAATAAAATCAAAATGCAACAAATCCTTTCTTGTTAATGTCACATAACGCAATATTTAATGCTCAAAATACATAAGTGATTCTTGTTCTTCACTATAGTTTTTGTTGGTGTGTGTTTGGTTAGAGTGTCTAATCTTAACAGAGTATTATTTGGTTTGTGTATAGATATTTAATATAGCTTCTGTAGAGTTTTATTTTTGTCTTACAAAGAATTCGTTGTATACCATAGGTACCCACACATAACAATAAACGGAGTACTCCAGGGGTATTTCCAAATAAAATAAAACACTATTTGTGAGATGGACCCTTTATCATCGTTCCAAGAGAGTCAAAAGTTTGGGATGTTTCAGTATTGGCGATAAAAGTTAAAAACGCCAATCCAATTTTTAATTTTTTTTAAATACGTATGTTTCGCAAAGACCTTTGAGTGCTCAGTTATTTGGATTTGTACACTGTGATGCTGATAGCACGAGGGGCAATAAAGGAAAACTAATTTTTTTAACCCTTGATTCTTCAGATACATGCGGGATCACTCTCTGCTCTGCCTCAGAGGCAGAGCGAGTGGGGGGGCACTCACAGTCAGCACCCGCGCACAGCCAATCAGTCCTGCTCGTCTGGGATATTTGGTCTGCTGCAGACCAAAGAGGATCATCAGTAGGTTAAAAAAAATAGCATCCCCTTTCCTGGAGTAAAACCTTGTGTTTCTTTATAGATACACGCATGCTTACTTCCGGCAAAGAACTGAGACACTGTCAGTGTGCGCACAGCCATACAGTGTGTTCATCTGCCCGGGTCTGTAATCATTGGGGGAGGGGGGGTGCTCTCTGCTGGTGCTGTTTATCCTCTGACTTTTCAAATAGCATCAATTCTTCTATGTACATCGCACAAAGTCATGGATTTTGGAGGCATATAATCTGGTGTATGATTAAAAAAATAATAACAAAACAGGTGCTAATGATCACCCGTTAAATATGTAGGTTGAAAAACAGCCAAACTCGCAAGGTGAAATTGCTGAAGACAGTTGCAATTTCAACAGTAATTCACCATGGTCAAGACTGAGCCAGGGCAACAAGACACAAGGTATTTATCCTGCCTCAGCAAGGTCTCGCCTAGGCAGAAATGTCAAAGCAGGCAGTGGTTTCCAGATGTGCTGTCCAAGCTCTTGTGAACAAGAACAAAGAAACGGGCAATGCTGAGGATTGTAGACTCGACCAAAGGAACTTGGTCACAGCGTGCTTACTTCCCGTCACAGTTAGAAGATCCACGCAGTGCCATCAACTGAGAATTAGCAGAAAAATGTGGGACCCTGGTACAACCAGGTCTGGTCAGAGGTGGTCTTCATGGAAGACTTGACAACAAAAAAGCTTGAAAACAAGGCTAAGCAACACAACTATGCACGAAAACACAGGAACCGAGGTATAGAAAAATGGAAATAGGTGCCCTGAACTGATGAGACAGTTTGTTCGCCAAAGGTCTGAAGAGAGCAGTACCAGATTGAGTGTCTGTAGGCAACTGTGAAGGTGCAGGTTCCCTGCCAGTGCACGGCTGCATTTCTGCAAGTGGAGCTGGGGATTTAGTCAGAATTATTGGTCTCCTCAATGCTCAGTAGTCAGACAGACAAGTATCCGTCATACAATACCATCAGGGAGACCTCTTACTGGCCACAAATTTCTTCTCCAGCATGTCAACGACACACAGTCAAAGTCATTAAGAACTATCTGCAGCGTAAAGAAGAAACAAGGAGTCCTGGAAGTGATGGGTTGGCCCCCACAGAACCCTGATCTCAACAACACTGAGTCTGCCTGGGATTACATGAAGGGAGAGAAGTCTGCCTGGGATTACATGAAGGGAGAGAAGTCTGCCTGGGATTACATGAAGGGAGAGAAGTCTGCCTGGGATTACATGAAGGGAGAGAAGTCTGCCTGGGATTACATGAAGGGAGAGAAGTCTGCCTGGGATTACATGAAGGGAGAGAAGTCTGCCTGGGATTACATGAAGGGAGAGAAGTCTGCCTGGGATTACATGAAGGGAGAGAAGTCTGCCTGGGATTACATGAAGGGAGAGAAGTCTGCCTGGGATTACATGAAGGGAGAGAAGTCTGCCTGGGATTACATGAAGGGAGAGAAGTCTGCCTGAATCCACAGAAGAACTCTGGTTAGTTCTCCAAGATTTTTGGCACAGACCTACCTGCCAAGTTCCTTAAAAAAAAACTGTGTGCAAGTGTACCTAGGAGAATTGATGCAGCTTTGAAGGCCATTGGTGGTCACACCAATTATTGATTTGATGTATTTATTTTTCGAATACAGACATTTACATAATTATTCAACTTTAACATCCAGAAATGTATTCCCAGAAGCAGATTTATTTTATACTGTTTTGTTGTTGATACTATTTAATAATTCATACTTATAGGAATTAAATATAACTTTCCATGGGAAAGAAAGCTGTGACCAGCATGCTACTCAACATTTCTCACTATACAGAGTACGGATGTGTCCTCTCCTAGCGCCTTAATGGAATTCACTTAATGCGCTATTAAATCAGCTCTAGACCGCCTGTTCTGAGAAAATTATTGTTTCGAAAGGTTACGCAACAAATAACGACTAAATATAATGGAAGGGTAAAAAATATTACGATCTGCCTGTTTTTTTCTCCCGATAGCCCGCGTGCTTGATACATTTCATCACAAATACATCTAACGCCGTACTATTTTCGATAAAGGGAAAACTAGTACGTCCACACATAACCATACACTCATCAGTTAATCCTGGATGAAGGTGAGGCCCAGCAATCTCCAAAACACAACACAAGGTGAAGATGCTCACTCCAATCCTTATTCAAATATATTCTACACTGCATCTTCAAAAAAAATTATATATCAGCATGGCCAGTACAAACACAGACCCCTATCGTCTCACGCATTGCTCGCTTTGGGGGGGGGGGTCGTTAGAGCGAAACGCGTGGGATGTTCGTTTCTGTCGGGGTCCTGTGTGTGTCCCACCATCGTTTCCTGTTATGGATTATTTTGGATTGCAATGAAAATGTGTATATTTATCATCCTACCAAGGAGTAAGTACATACCTTTCTGGGGAGTTTTGTACTGAACAAGGATTGCGCTCCATTGAAGTGCAGTGGCTCCCCCCAAAGTTTGGAGCTGAAAAACTGAAAATTGACTGGTCTCCAGCAGTTGTACTCACTGTATGAAAATCTTCTGCTCAATCATAGGCTATTACCAAGCTGACCATGTACGTAGGGTTGCCACCCAGCCGGTAATTTACCGGCAGGCTGGTAAAAAAATTGGCTTGATGCCATTGTTAAGTGTATGGAGGCACCAGCAGGGCCGTTTTTTTTTTTTTGTAGAAAAGGTGGCAACCCTACATGTACGTATTTTACATTTTAAGCAAAGCAAAATGTAAGACATGCATGTTAAAGTACTTGCAAAGCACATTAATATGCATAACATTTGGAAGATGCAATTTGGGCAGCAGACAGTCCCTTGAAGCCCTGTAATAATTACAGAATATTTACAGGAGGATTCGGATGCTGGATTATACTGGAATAAACAAGGTTATAACGTTAGTTTTAATTAGCTGGGTAAGAACAAATTTCATTTAAATAATAAAACCTAATTATCTAGTACATCCCTGATATTCCTAGCAAGAACACAAAAAAATTAGCCCTGCTACTGGTCATTTTGCTTCTCATTTAAATTCAAATAAAGCCTGTCCCAAATTCCTAATTAATTCATCTCATGGTCCAATTCTGTACGAAACAGATGAACTTATACACCCCAGTGATCCGTGAATTACTAATGGAAAAAAAACAAAGCCAAATGTAATTAGAGTTTATCCTTCTCATTGTGGTTTACCAATATAATAAAGAAAATAAAGAAAAAGTAATTTGGAATAAAAGGCTTGTTAGCAGGGCCGGTGCAAGACTTTTTGCCGCCCCAGGCGAACATATATTTTGCCGGCCCCTGTTGATCCTACCCTCAGGCATTTACACACACACAGTGTCACATACATATGCAGCCACACGTACACACACATACAATGTCACATGCAGCCACACATTCACAAACAGTTACACATGCAACGTGATCCTAGCATTTTTTCCTCCCTCCCTCACAATGCCTGGTCTCTTTATTTTAACCTACCCACCCAATGCCTGGTCTCTTTTTTATTTTAATGCAGAGGACTGTGGTACCATGGAACACGGAGGACTAGAGGATAGCTAGATGGTTTTCTCAGTCTCAGGTGTAAATGGCCAGACACTGGTGCGGCATCCAGAGCTCTCACTAGTATCTCAATCTCCATCAGGAACAACCAGGAACAGAGCGGTAGGTACGAAAGGACATAGACAGGAGAAGTTAAAAAACCAGAAGAGAATAGGCAGCAATCAGGAACAAGCCAAGAGTCAAGATGTGGAATCGAGGAGCTTATAAGCCGAGTCAGACTAGCTGGGTCAGGAACACAGATAATGAACGTGATGAGAAAACAGGAGACGAGAAAACAAGAAGGTTGCAAAAGGAAAAAAAAAAGCCGAGATCACAACAGGTTTATGGAAGAAAATGGAATACACAACCAGAATATTGGCACAAGACACTAGCACGGGCAAAAGTTCAAACGGAGCCTTTATATATCCAGTGATTGTCTCTGTCTGTGGGGTGAAAAAGATGCTAAAGAAGTGAAAGGTGAGTTTTACTATAATATGCTGCAAAATGGTTCTGCCATACGGAGTATGTGTTTCTACGTACAGCGAGCGCTGCTTCCGTACCACAATGCGTGTGATGTCAGAAGCTTACAGCAGAGGGGGGAGAGGGTCCCGTGAGTCTGCTGGCAGGGATTTTGGCAGATGACTCCCAGCAGCAGGCAAGGTAATCCTTACAGTGCTGTCATTATATATTACCGTGAAATTAATCTCTGTTGAACTAATTGAAATGTTCCGAAATGTGCAATGTGTGAGAGCACACCGCGCATGCATGCTCTAACCAAGATGAGTGTCAGCCCGAATAGCCCACGTTGCAATCCAAACACTCTGCTTTCTTCAAACGATAGTGAGGGGACCTGGACCAGCAAACAAATGTCCGTGTCGCAAGCCACACCCACAACTGTATTCACCAAGTGGTGCGTGGTCAGGAACAGCAAGATTATCCTACAACTGGTGAATACATTTCTTTAAGAGCCAGAAGAAAATCATTTCCATTTTTGGTAAGAGAATAACTGGGATACAGGGTGGCAGTGATGTATGTGTGGGCGCGGCTTGCAAAATGGTCAGCTGTGGCGGACATGCACCTTAGAATTCACTCCCACAGAGGGCTTAACATTACATACTCACGCTGTTACCTACAGCGATGTTGGAGCAGTCCCAGTGAGGGGCTCCCCACTGGCGGTCATCGATGGGTACCTGTCGTCGATGTGGCCGCCCCGGTTTTGACTCCTGCTTGTGTTGAATCTGCATGTTCTCTGCCAGCCTTAATCCTAGTCTGTATTCTGACCTAGCCTGCCACCCACCTGGATTGACCTATCGCCCACTCCTGACAATCCTCAGTCTGCCACCTGCCTGCACTGACCTCAATATGTTCCTGACTAGCCTTGCCCTCTCTGATCTGATCTGTCTCAGACCACCTCTACGTTAGTATTAAAATGTGTGGGGCAGCCAAGTTCTTGGTGGTTTAACATCTGCGGCTCAACCAAAGGTGTGTTGCCATTAAGATAAATCTCCCACTAGCCGTTTGGTCAATTGGATCGTGTCTGGTCCTACATTCAGTATCAGGAAGGAGGACACCTGGACTGCAGAACAAATAGGGACTATATTTATATATATATATCCATTATAATACACAGATCTGTACAAAATGTGTGAAAGGATGGCAAGAATAACATGGGAATAGTGTCATGACAAGTTCAAACATCCTGGAATAATAAATTGAGGACGCTTCTGCTCCGATGGGCTTACAGTCTAAGTGGGAGTGGGGTGTTTAGCTATTTAGCAGAATAACGTGCAAATCAAGAGTCAACAAGAAAGTTAGATGATGAAATCCCCAAAAAGAGTCAGTAAACGAAGAAGGAGTCTGGAAAAGATGGGGAGTATCAGTGGGATGAAGGAACGGCAAGCACACAGCACAGGGGCAACAGAAGAATTGAGAACAGTTGTCTTAGAAAATGGCACAATCACGACATGTCTAACGTTTGATGCGATGGGATGTGGGTTACACGCATGGCACCTTGGAGTTGAGGAGACTGGCTCTCAGGGTGGCGCAGAAAGGGAATGGAAATTATAAGATTACACTGGCAGCACTATCACCACAGAGTTTAGAAGTGCACTTATTAGTGATAAGTAGTTTTGTTTTTTTATTCTTCAAATAAAAAAGTTAATTATCTAAGATTTCAGGGAAAACCTGAGCCCGAAACATATGAAGCCAATCTCCAATGTCACAATGTGCGATCGCAGCCTTTGAAGCTGAGGTAACAGTGGTTTAATTCTTCAAATACTGAAGGTATATTAAAAAATAATGAAGGGACATTAGCTCTCCAGCTGCCAGAGATGTGCGTGCCGTCAGTGGTCATTGTGAGGAGTCGGTATGACAGCTGTGACCTGAACGAAGATGATAAGAAACAATTACTGCGCGTTCGACATAGCATTCCATTAGGGGATAAAAGGAGGTCTGAGCTGGACAGCAGAGCGAGATATTTAGAAATATACACCGATTCATTATTTTCACCTGATTGAGCTAATAGACAGACAATCAGCTGCAATTGTCACATGAAGATATACCTGCTCTCAGGCGACCTGAATTACAGATCATGTAACCCCTACAAGCACAGGCGCCGCAGCCAATCAGTAACTGGCATTTTCTCAACTGAGCCTTTGAGTGAAGCGGTTACAGCACGTGATCAGTTTGAAAGCAAGAGTTGGCATGGCGCTAACAAGCGAGAACTACTGGAGGCCTGAGAACTCCCCACCATGGTTGATCCCCAAGGTAAGTACAGGCAGGGAAGAAGCTAATACCAAAACAAGCAGGGTCCGGAATGGAGCGAGGTAGTCAGACAGGCTGGTTTAGAAATGGAGCGAGGTAGTCAGACAGGCTGGGTCAGGAATGGAGCGAGGTAGTCAGACAGGCTGGGTCGGGAATGGAGCAAGGTAGTAAGACAGGCTGGGTCAGGAATGGAGCGAGGTAGTCAGACAGGCTGGTTTAGAAATGGAGCGAGGTAGTCAGACAGGCTGGGTCAGGAATGGAGCGAGGTAGTCAGACAGGCTGGGTCAGGAATGGAGCGAGGTAGTCAGACAGGCTGGGTCGGGAATGGAGCGAGGTAGTCAGACAGGCTAGGTCAGGAATGGAGAGAGGTAGTCAGACAGGCTGGGTCAGGAATGGAGCGAGGTAGTCAGACAGGCTGGGTCAGGAATGGAGCGAGGTAGTCAGACAGGCTGGGTCGGGAATGGAGCGAGGTAGTCAGACAGGCTAGGTCAGGAATGGAGAGAGGTAGTCAGACAGGCTGGGTCAGGAATGGAGCGAGGTAGTCAGACAGGCTGGGTCGGGAATGGAGCGAGGTAGTCAGACAGGCTGGATCAGGAATGGAGTGAGGTAGTCAGACAGGCTGGGTCAGGAATGGAGCGAGGTAGTCAGACAGGCTGGGTCAGGAATGTAGTGAGGTAGTCAGAGAGGCTGGGTCAGGAATGGAGCGAGGTAGTCAGACAGGCTGGGTCGGGAATGGAGCGAGGTAGTCAGACAGGCTGGGTCGGGAATGGAGCGAGGTAGTCAGACAGGCTGGGTCGGGAATGGAGCGAGGTAGTCAGACAGGCTGGGTCAGGAATGGAGCGAGGTAGTCAGACAGGCTGGGTCAGGAATGGAGCGAGGTAGTCAGACAGGCTGGGTCAGGAATGTAGCGAGGTAGTCAGACAGGCTGGGTCAGGAATGGAGCGAGGTAGTCAGATAGGCTGGGTCACGAATGGAGCGAGGTAGTCAGACAGGCTGGGTCAGGAATGGAGCATGGTAGTCAGATAGGCTGGGTCAGGAATGGAGCGAGGTAGTCAAACAGGCTGGGTCAGAAACGGTGCTAGGTAGTCAGACAGGCTGGGTCAGGAATGGAGTGAGGTAGTCAGACAGGCTGGGTCAGGAATGGAGAGAGGTAGTCAGACAGGCTGGGTCAGGAATGGAGCGAGGTAGTCAGATAGGCTGGGTCAGGAATGGAGCGAGGTAGTTAGACAGGCTGGGTCAATTACGTCACACGTATAAAGTTCAAAGTAATGCAGTAAGGACCACACCTGAAAGCAGAAAGCTTTTAATTCTGGCACCAAAGATTATCCTCCTCCTTCAATTGCATAGGGGAAGAGGTCTAACACATAGAGGGGGACACTGCAGTCTTGTTATAGTAAGAAATACATTGCACTGAATCCATGTTCTGAAAGTTGCTTATACTGAAAAAAAAAAAACAAGTTAATCACATATATTAAATAAGTCATATGTAACTATAGGCAACAGAAGAGGCTTTTCATTTAATAATAATAATACATTTCAGTTATTTTCCAACAAAAGAATACAAATGGAAGTTGTTACCTTGGTACTTCAATCTGCTAGAGACAAACTGCCCAAACTCAAGATGTTTTGGGATTGTGAGACCGATCTTAAAAGGTGCCATGAATTTTGGGGAAGTTGGGCTCACAGAGAGTTAGTGGAGAGTTTGCCTGACCCGTCAGTCTTTCCAGAGACAAGGACAAGGTAGGAAGAGATCTTTGTATTCTCCAATTAGCACAGATCTCCGGGTTTCACAAGACATCTGAGTTCCCTAATTCTGCAAGGTATTGCAAGAGGGCTCCGTGCTGAGGGGACACTACATCTCCCCTCCAGACCTGCTCGAAATTTGCAGCTGCCTTCTGTCTCCTGAAGGTCCAGGGTTTGTGTGTTCTCTGTTCTGACACACAAACTCTGGAAATAGACAGGGTGCACACCTAGCACATTTGGAGCATCCGTGCCTGGTGAAGGGGGGCATTGTGCTGGGGAGTATTGTGCTAGGGAGCATTGTCCTGGGGAGCATTGTGTTGGGGAGCATTGTGTTGGGGAGCATTGTGCTGGGGAGTATTGTGCTAGGGAGCATTGTCCTGGGGAGCATTGTGTTGGGGAGCATTGTGCTGAAGGAGCATTGTCCTGGGGAGCATTGTGATGGGGAGTATTGTGCTGGGGGCATTGTCTTGGTGAGCATTGTGCTGGGGGGGCATTGTGATGGGAAGTATTGTGCTGGGGGGAATTGTCCTGGGGAGCATTGTGCTTGGGAGCATTGTGATGGGGAGTATTGTGCTGGGGAGCATTGTGATGGGGAGTATTGTGCTGGGGGGCATTGTGCTGGGGAGCATTGTGCTGGGGGGCATTGTGCTGGGGAGTATTGTGCTGGGGGGCATTGTGCTGGGGAGCATTGTCCTGGGGAGCATTGTGCTGAAGGAGCATTGTCCTGGGGAGCATTGTGCTGGGGAGCATTGTGCTGGGGAGCATTGTGCTGGGGAGTATTGTGATGGGGAGTATTGTGCTGGGGGGCATTGTGCTGGGGAGTATTGTGATGGGGAGTATTGTGCTGGGGGGCATTGTGATGGGGAGTATTGTGCTGGGGGGCATTGTGCTGGGGGGCATTGTGCTGGGGGGCATTGTTCTGGGGGGCATTGTCCTGGGGAGCATTATGCTGGGGAGCATTATCCTGGGGAGCATTGTGCTGGGGGGCATTGTGCTGGGGGGCATTGTCTTGGGGAGCATTGTGCTGGGGGGCATTGTGATGGGAAGTATTGTGCTGGGGGGCATTGTCTTGGGGAGCATTGTGCTGGGGGGCATTGTGATGCGAAGTATTGTGCTGGGGGCATTGTGCTGGGGGGAATTGTTCTGGGGAGAATTGTCCTGGGGAGCACTGTGCTTGGGAGCATTGTGATGGGGAGTATTGTGCTGGGGGGCATTGTCCTGGGGAGCATTGTGCTGAGGAGCATTGTCCTGGGGAGCATTGTGCTGGGGAGCATTGTGTTGGGGAGCATTGTGATGGGGAGTATTGTGCTGGGGGCATTGTCTTGGGGAGCATTGTGCTGGGGGGCATTGTGCTGGGGAGTATTGTGCTGGGGGGCATTGTGCTGGGGGGCATTGTTCTGGGGAGCATTGTCCTGGGGAGCATTGTGCTTGGGAGCATTGTGATGGGGAGTATTGTGCTGGGGAGCATTGTGATGGGAAGTATTGTGCTGGGGGGCATTGTCCTGGGGAGCATTATGCTGGGGAGCATTATCCTGGGGAGCATTATGCTGGGGAGCATTATCCTGGGGAGCATTATGCTGGGGAGCATTATCCTGGGGAGCATTGTGCTGGGGGGCATTGTGCTGGGGGGCATTGTGCTGGGGGGCATTGTGCTGGGGAGCATTGTGCTGGGGGGCATTGTGCTGGGGGGCATTGTGCTGGGGAGCATTGTGCTGGGGGGCATTGTTTGAACACGGTTTTGAAAACCAATGTTTAAAAATGTCACAAAATGTTGACGTATGTAATTGGCACACTATGGGGAGTGCCCCATTGAAGGTACCAGCACCGAGTGTGAGCGGATCCAGATAGACTAGACTTTTAACACTAAAAAGCCTTGGAGAATCTGTTTTTCAATCAGCCAATAATGAGGATGCTACACAAGGTGTTTCGCTTTTCGAGCATTTGGATGATTGTTTATTCATGTGTTTTAAAGGTAAATATTTCATCCCTTCCAGTCTTATCACTGCCAGAGCTCTGGAAATAGTCTAATCGCATCACATTTTCTGTATTCATGTTTTTCTCAGGCCACTTCATTTCCAGCCTGCAGCAACGGCGACACAAGAGTCGGGAGTGTAATCAATTAAACGCTTGGGTGATTCTTAATTTTTTAGTTTTGTGTTTCAAACGATTTGGGTGAAAAGGAATTGACAGATTATCTACATTTGGCAAACTGCAGTTATATTTTGGGGTCGCAGGTAAATCGAGATGAACATTTCAGCTCACTCAAACTTAATTATGCACTGCGCAGAGACAAACCTGGCCTGGTCCTCCCACAAAGATTGAACTATACCTTACGCAGGGCCAATAGAGTTTGTCCCTAAACAATGTATAGTTCAAGCAAAAAATTTCAGCAAAAGAGGAAGTTCTGTTATATCGTTTAAATAAAAATGCTTTAATGAAAGAAAGCAAATAGCTCTATCAGGGAGCGGACTTGTTGTTTAGAATCTTTGCTCTGTATAGCTCGATCAGGGGGTGGACATGTTGTTTAGAATCTTTGCTCTGTATAGCTCTATCAGGGGGCGGATATGTTGTTTAGAATCTTTGCTCTGTATAGCTCTATCAGGGAGCGGACTTGTTGTTTAGAATCTTTGCTCTGTATAGCTCTATCAGGGGTGGACATGTTGGTTAGAATCTTTGCTCTGTATAGCTCTATCAGAGGGCGGACATGATGTTTAGAATCCTTGCTCTGTATAGCTCTATCAGGTGGAGGACATGTTGTTTAGAATCTTTGCTCTGTATAACTATCAGGTGGCTGGCATGTTGTTTAGAATCTTTGATCTGTATTGCTCTATCAGGGGGCGGATATGTTGTTTAGAATCTTTGCTCTGTATAGCTCTATCAGGGCGCGGACATGTTGGTTAGAATCTTTGCTCTGTATAGCTCTATCAGGGAGCGGACTTGTTGTTTAGAATCTTTGCTCTGTATAGCTCTATCAGGGGGTGGACATGTTGTTTAGAATCTTTGCTCTGTATAGCTCTATCAGGGGGCGGATATGTTGTTTAGAATCTTTGCTCTGTATAGCTATATTAGGGAGCGGACTTGTTGTTTAGAATCTTTGCTCTGTTTAGCTCTATCAGGGGTGGACATGTTGGTTAGAATCTTTGCTCTGTATAGCTCTATCAGAGGGCGGACATGATGTTTAGAATCCTTGCTCTGTATAGCTCTATCAGGTGGAGGACATGTTGTTTAGAATCTTTGCTCTGTATAACTATCAGGTGGCTGGCATGTTGTTTAGAATCTTTGACCTGTATTGCTCTATCAGGGGGCGGATATGTTGTTTAGAATCTTTGCTCTGTATAGCTCTATCAGGGCTCGGACATGTTGGTTAGAATCTTTGCTCTGTATAGCTCTATCAGGGCACGGACATGTTGTTTAGAATCTTTGCTCTGTATCGCTCTATCAGGGTGGCGGACATGTTGTTTAGAATCTTTGCTCTGTATAGCTCTATCAGGGGGCGGATATGTTGTTTAGAATCTTTGCTCTGTATAGCTCTATCAGCAGACGGACATGTTGCTTAGACTCTTTGCTCTGTTTAGCTCTATCAGGGGGCGGACATGTTGCTTAGAATCTTTGCTCTGTTTAGCTCTATCAGGGGGCGGACATGTTGTTTAGAATCTTTGCTCTGTATAGCTCTATCAGGGGGCGGACATGTTGTTTAGAATCTTTGCTCTGTATAGCTCTATCAGGGGGCTGACATGGTGTTTAGAATCTTGGGTCAGATCATCGTTCATCTGACCCAACATAGCTGTTATCTGTTATTTTTTTGCTGCCACTTGTCCAGCCATCCGCCTTCAAGACAGAAGGAGAAAGTCATTACGGGTTTATGGGCAGGACTTTAATCAAAAGCAAAATCAGGAATATTTGGCTATGCCAAGTTGTACAAATATGTAAGTGGAACAGGTGGGAAGTTTCCAATCAGCTACATACTGCCACCAGTGGGGTGGGCACATTTTGGGGTCATGGCCACATGGCAGGAGCCGATGTATGGATCCTCAAACCTGGAAGATATGTAGCGGACTCACAGACAGGACCACAGGAGGGAAGAAAACAATAATTTAAAGCCTCCAGCCAGAATTATTGTAATATATTCTCTATAATGAATCACACATTATGGGGAAAAAATACACTATACAAATAAAGGCTTAAAAAAAAACATATAAAAATCCCATGGGTTAACCAAAGAAGAAAAAAGGAAAATTACAGTTAAACACAGAAGCAGCTCTGGTGCTGTGTTAAGAGCCTTGATAATCAAGAGGTTTGGTAAAATCACTATTATGTGACTATTCAATGACTCTTTGAACAATGCCTTCTGCCTCCACGGCGTACGGCTCTATTCATAGAAACCTCCCGATATGTCACAGTCGGAGCATTGCGGAGCTTTGTACAGGTGCCGACACTGAAAGTCTTTCAGTTATTAATAAAACAGCACAGGTCTGTGTAACAAAAATACAATAGTCAAGAATAAACAAATGCAACAATAGGGTCCTTCATCACTATCCGAAGGGTTCACATTCTAGTTAGCCACATGTTATCCAGAGTTCACATTGTAACATTGAGGGCTTTTGATACATTAGGGACTACTGTCACCTTGTACCATCAAGAGTTGTTACCATTTGAATTACTGTGTGTGTGTTATAAGACAATAAATGTCAGATCTGGAAAGTGATGGTTAATTTATTCTTGTATAGTCTGGATGGGTATGCAGTTCAGGAAGCCCAACGACAGCAGGAGAGGTCTTTAGGCAGGATAATCACAGAGCCATCATTACAAAGGGGCACAGAAGACGGGGTGGTCTGTAAGCAGTTCAAAGGGTCAGGGCAGGCAGGACAGGATCTTGAGTGAAGAAGGCAAGCAAGGTCAAAGGGCAGGAGAGGACAGTCACTAATAACGAGAAGCCAGCGGTCTGAAACCAGATCAATCGAAATATTCACAGCTCGAGAAAGTATGGGACCAGTGTACCAAACTCAGCTCAGCATGCAAGCAAGGAAGGAGGGCTTGTTCCTCCGTGGATAGTATGCCGTACCATCTCTCCCCATCTTTCCCAGATCTCACCCTAGAGTGTGGCATGTGTTGAAACCAAGGCTGGAAATGCAGCCAACCATGCAGCTGTGCGGCATGCGATAGTTGAGGTTTCTATTTTGGCCACACGGTGGCACTCCCCTAGTTTTGGCCACATGGTGGCATTTCCTAGTTGGCCCAGAGTGGCACTGGCCCAGAGTGGCTATCTGACCAGTTCGGCTAAAAACTGGCACCTTCCCAAGTCTTCCTATAGCCCAGTACCTGCCCAAGTCTAGCTATTGTCTGGCACTTGCCCAAGCCTAGCCATAGACTGGCACCTGCCCTGACCTGAGCCCTGTAAAAGGGGTGAACAGATTCCCTTGAATGGGATGCCCTGAGCCATAGTGTCCCTTAACTTGATTCTTATGGAACCATAAACTGGCTCCTGTCGGACTGAATGAGGTTTAGGCATTTTTCATATAATAAGATAATTGAATGTATTTGTGTTTGATAAATAGATGATGATAAAAGTTTCCTGAAGCCTATAGTAGGATTTTATACACTGGGTCATTGTGGTGGATCTGCTAGTTACAGGTTTAAGGATAATAATACTGGAAAAGTAATCCATTTGTCAGGTTGTTAGAGTTTGCCATTTATCTAGAGGAGTGCCCCCGCGGCCTCCAGGATATTGGCAGAACTAGTCATCCGTTTAAAAGAAGATTACAGTGACGTTAATATAATATTAGAAGAAAAATTTTTGTGAGCAAAACCAGTGTAGTCCCTCATCCTCCCCTTATCCAGGCATATCACTACTCAAAGCCATCCATACGTATACAACTCCTCATAACATAAACCCCCGTATCCACAGAGCACACCTCCCAAATGTCCCGTTTTGGGCCGCTGTCCCACCTAAATAGACCTGTGTCCCGATTTTTAGACTTCTCTGACAGTGACAGGAAGAACTAGCAGAGAGAGACAACTGAGAGTGAGTCTAAGCAAATCAGTAGTCTGAATCTGACCCTGCTGCCTTGAACCTGACCCTGCTGCCTTGAACCTGACCCTGCTGCCTCGAATCTGGCCCTGCTGCCTTGAATCTGACCCCGCTGCCTTGAACCTGACCCCGCTGCCTCGAATCTGGCCCCGCTGCCTCGAATCTGACCCTGCTGCCTTGACCCTGACCCTGCTGCCTTGACCCTGCTGCCTTGAATCTGACCCCGCTGCCTTGAATCTGACCCCGCTGCCTTGAATCTGACCCCACTGCCTCGAATCTGGCCCCACTGCCTCGAATCTGGCCCCGTTGCCTCGAATCTGGCCCCACTGCCTCGAATCTGGCCCCGTTGCCTCGAATCTGGCCACTCTGCCTTGAATCTGACCCCGCTGCCTTGAATCTGACCCCGCTGCCTCGAATCTGGCCCTGCTGCCTTGAATATGGCCCTGCTGCCTTGAATATGGCCACTCTGCCTTGAACCTGACCCTGCTGCCTTGAATCTGACCCCGCTGCCTTGAATCTGACCCCGCTGCCTTGAATCTGACCCCACTGCCTCGAATCTGGCCCCGCTGCCTCGAATCTGGCCCCGCTGCCTCGAATCTGGCCACTCTGCCTTGAATCTGACCCCGCTGCCTTGAATCTGACCCCGCTGCCTCGAATCTGGCCCCGCTGCCTTTAATCTGGCCCTGCTGCCTTTAATCTGGCCCTGCTGCCTTGAATATGGCCACTCTGCCTTGAATCTGACCCTGCTGCCTCGAATCTGGCCCTGCTACCTCGAATCTGACCCTGCTGCCTCAAATCTGGCCCTGCTGCCTCGAATCTGACCCTGCTGCCTCGAATCTGACCCTGCTGCCTCGAATCTGGCCCTGCTGCCTCGAATCTGACCCTGCTGCCTCGAATCTGACCCTGCTGCCTCGAATCTGACCCCGCTGCCTTGAATCTGACCCCGCTGCCTTGAACCTGACCCCGCTGCCTTGAATCTGACCCTGCTGCCTTGAATCTGACCCTGCTGCCTTGAACCTGACCCTGCTGCCTTGAATTTGACCCTGCTGCCTTGAATCTGGCCCCGCTGCCTTGAATCTGGCCCTGCTGCCTTAAATCTGGCCCTGCTGCCTTGAATCTGACCCTGTTGCCTTGAATCTGACCCTCTTGCCTCGAATCTGACCCTGCTGCCTTGAATCTGGCCCTGCTGCCTTGAATCTGGCCCTGCTGCCTTGAATCTGGCCCTGCTGCATGGTGCCATAAAGCTGTGCACTTCCCCTGCAATCAATACAACACATGATTAAACAGTGAGTTTTAGTACATGGCTTGGGATCTGTCATTCAGGATGTACATTACTGTGACTTTTATTGCCGTGGCTGGGGCTCTGTTACACATAATTTACATTACTGTGACTTCTATTGGGTGAGCTGTGCAAGAGTGTCCCACTTTTGAAATGTTGGGAGGTATGACAAAGTACTAGTTGAGTTATCCCAAAAAATCTGTTATTCAACTTTTTTGGGGATTTTGCCCCAAGTTTTTAATTCCCTACACCCCTGTCACAATGCTTACGCACAGCAGTGTATTCAGTGTGCAGCCCCCTTAAGCTGTGATATAGCCTTTCCATGCATGCTCGGATTCCCCCACCCCCACAAAGGGCAATCCAATGACACGTGTGCAGACCTGACACACCAACGGCAGGTTCCCAGCGATGCCTCACATCACAGCTACATCACAGTAACAGTGATTTATTTGCTCTATACAGTATTTACATTGATATTACTGGATTTCATGAGAGCTGAGAGGATTTAATAATTAATGATCCGTTCTCCAGAATACTCCTGGTCACGAGCCTTTCGGCTGTGGGATACTCAACCTGTAATACAGTAACCTACCAATGCATGAGCGCATTCTGTGTTGTCCTAACACACGGCCCAAACGACCCTACAGATGTCATAGGTACAGAAGATTATCGTGGCTCCCCGAAATGAGCCAGAACTCCCTGCCGGGACTTATAGTGTGATCCCCTCTGCCTGGTGAGGGCCATTTGAGTGGCCTCAGTCTGACAGGCACCCCAAGTGCTTTTTAACAAATTCGCACCATATCCGAACTTCCGAGTTCGCCAATGCCTCCACAGCGTCACAAGGTCTTGCGATATTTCTGTAAGAAAACCGTGTTCGGGTCTCTGTGTCCCTGGTTCCCCGATCACTGTGATCTGGGAGTTGTGGCCCTTACGGACAAATAAAACACCAAAGGAACTCTAGACATTAAGGGGTTACTTCATTTCCCAGAGCAAAGCGGGCTGAGGGAGGGGGTGCTTGGTGGCTGGGGAGTGGGCGTGTCAGTGGAGAATGAAAATCAGGACCGCAGCATAGCAGCCCCGAATTTATTTTGGAAAGGCACTTGAAATTAAATTGTTATTATGCATTTTACACATCGCTGACACCAGAATCCATGTTGCAAATCAGCATTGCGCTTTTTGTCAGCACACATCCTCCCGAAACTAACAATTACCCTGACCCTGAACATGAAGTGTCTGCGCGTTTTTTTGCCTACATTGAAGCAAGATAATTATTGGCTTCTGCTCATTTTGCCTTAGTTAAGCCACACTAATTAGAAGCCTCCATATAGAGGTGTTTGCTACGACAAGACCAATACAGTGTGAGCAATGTTTAAACTAATTATGCGATACAAAGCCACATGCTCTCTGGGATAAAAGGTAAGAGATCACTTTATCTGGGCACACACAAAATGTACAATTTAGCACCGGTACAGCAGCTGTATAACTTATCACAAGGACATATTCTGAAATATATATATAACGGTCCTAGATTTCCCAGGACCGCCCTGTTTTATGGGGTCCTGTTTGGGTCTCTCCCTACAGTACCACTGATTTTCCTTGTTTACAGGTAGCAAATAACAGACTATCAAACACCCGGTATGTGTACTGGGAAAGCTGAAGTTCAGTCTCTTGGGGTCACATGGGACATAATGTGGAGTCATGTAACGCCACTCCTTCACATACCGGGACTTGATGTCAAGAAGCTGCCAAGTATACACTTGTTAGACTGGAGACCCTTGTGGGGTTTGTTGAGGTCTCTAAGGGCCAGATTTCCCATTAGATGCCCCAGGCCAGTGATGGATAAACCTCTACTGGACACCTGGATGTTCGGGTTTGGCAGAACTTCGGAAAAAAGTCCGAAACATTTGGCCACTAAAATGCCTCTAAAAAAGTCCTGGAAAGGGCTAGAGGGCTGCAAAATGAAGTAAAATGTGGGTGAGTGTGCCCATTCATACGAATAGGTCAATTGACCTATTCATATGAATGGGGACTCTATTTCGGTTTATAGAAAGGCAATAGCACTACATGTATTCTATAAACCGAAAGTCTATAAACTGAAAGAGATTCGGTTTATAGACTTTCGATTTATAGAATACATGTAATGCTATTGCTATTCTATAAACCGAAAGTCTATAAACCGAATGTCTTTTGGTTTATAGACTTTCGGCTTATGGAATACATGTAATACTATTGGCTTTCTATAAACCGTAATAGTGTCCCCATTTATAAGAATAGGTCACATTTTACTTCATTTTGCAGCCCTCTAGCCCTTTCCAGGAGTTTTTTAGAGGCATTTTAGTGGCCAAAAGTTCCAGACTTTTTTCCGAAGTTCGGCCAAACCTGCCAAACCGAACATCCAGGTGTCCGCTCAACTCTAGTCATAACCCATAGTCAAGTGCCTAATGCAGTGGGGGCTAACCTTGGCACTGCAGTCAATCCTAATGCGGAATAAGCATCATGGGATATGTTGTTCTCACACATCTGCAGAGTAGAGGTTTATCCATCACTGGCCTGGGGCATCTAATGGGAAATCTGGCCCTAAGAGACCTTAACAAACCCCACAAGGGTCCACAGTCTAACAAGGGTATACTTGGCAGCTTCTTGACATCAAGTCCCGGTATGTGAAGGAGTGGCGTTACACGACTCCACATTATGTCCCATGTGACCCCAAGAGACTGAGGGTCTGAGGTACATACAATGTAATCGCCGAACCACGAACTCCAACATGGACATACAGTGAAATGTCCGTGTTCGGGGTCCAAAAACTGTAAAGTTCGGGTTCGCTTAACACTAGTTACGACCCTTCCCCATCTACCTTACACAAAGTTTTCCTCTCTTTAGGTGGGAAACCCATAGAAACGACTGGAGCAGCTTGTCTGCTTACAAGTGAAACATGGCAGCCAGGTAGAGGGTAAAAGGGTGTGTATCTTAAAAAGTCTATGCTATTTCATCCCCATACTAGGGGCACTTTAAATTTAGAAGTGAAGTTAAAAAAAATTGTGTCTCTCTAATAAATTTTGTAGGGTGGGTGCTGGGGCAGTTGCTAGGAGGTTATAGCTGTAAAGGGAGGGTAAGAGTCAAATAAAGGGAATGGCTTTCTGAGGAATGAAAGGGGAGATGACAACTGCGTAAAAGAAAGGTATAAAACCTTTAAAATAGAAAAAAAACAAGGACTGAAAAAAAGGTGAGCGCTGGCTAATATTTCCCCCAGTGTGTAGGCTGGGCAACCATCTTCCTCCGATGAGGCTCTGGTTGGTATCAATAGGTTAGGATATAATGTCTCGGGGTCAGGTATTCTCAGTAATTTGGCCTTCCATGCAGACCCCATGGACGGGTGTAGGACAGTTTTTTTCCGGCTGCTTCTCCACTGACAGTTCAGTGTGGAAGTTTGAACCCCCCCATAATAAATTACTCCCCTCCCCCCAAAAAAATGCACTTACTTGAGAGGTGAGACCTTCACAACCTGTCGCTCTCCCCTCCGCATTTCTGAGGTTGAGAAGGGGAGATAAAAACCCAGCGAAGACTAGGTAAAAATGCAACCCAGCCACTGCTCTATCAATCTGCCTTGCCTGTCAGTATATCTGCCTTGCCTGTCTATCCGTGTCTATCACTGATGATGACGGGTGAGCCAGCGAAGAGCACTGTAGGGCATTAAATGGTTTTTGCCCCAGGGCAAATTTTACCTTTCAAGGAAGAAAAAATGACAGCTGTAGTGGACGGCACAGGTAATTACTGCTCTGCAAGACGGGTTACGTGGGCGACAGCTGCACTGGGCGGATCTAGAGATGGACTCCTCACCCATCTGATCATGTCTATCCTACATCAATCAATGGATGGAAATTAGGCGCCGAACAATGCCAGAACTGATGAGCTGGCAGGAGATCAAAATAAATACAAATCCGTTGTTACTAACACAATGCGACTGATTCCAAGCCTATTTCAGGGAGGCCATTCCATTCAATTTTAATTATGGGCATCAAGAAAATGTCTTCTATTATTCCATATTACGCAGTGGCGCAGTCATCTCATGCACACCTCAACAAGCACTGGACGACCTTTTCTGAAAGCATCTTCACCCAGTCTATAGTCCTTTAAAGACCTGCCATTTTTGTGTCTAAACGCCGCCGGCATAACGACTGTACTTAGTCGGTGGGGAAAGTTTCCAAACAAGAAATCTCTAATTGTATTTATTGTGGCAAAAACACTTTTATACAATAATAAAAAGAACTGAAGAAAAACAAATGAAAAAAAAGACAATACTGCCACCTGCTGAGCAACGTGTGGAGTATATATACTTGCAGTGTGTGCATACATACGGTATACTGCACAGGAGCCTATAATGCCGTAATAATAACAGGTAAATGATGGTAAATAAATCACTGTTACTGTGCTGTAGCTGTGATGTGAGGGCATCTTTGGGAACCTGCCGTTGGCGTGTCCGGTCTGCACACGTGTCAACGTATTACCCAGTGTGGGTGTGGGGGAATCCGAGCATGCATGGGAAGGCTATATCACAGCTTAAGGGGGCCGGACATTGAGTATTTGTGGTAGAATCCAAAACCCAAAAAACATTTTTGGTAATGGATTTCTGCATGAGGTATACTCAACCTGTACTTCAAACTCTGCTATATTGGTCTTCATTTTTCATTTCCCTTGTCAATTTCCTGCAAATATCTTTTTTCAGGAACAAAGCCCCGTTATCCTGGCAGCAGACTCTATCCGCTGATAGCTGTGTTTTATTGTTTTTTTGGGTTTGTTTTTATGCTTGCGTGTCTTTTATCTTATTGGGAAGGTGATTCTAATACGTTTTGCGAAAGATAAAAGATCAGTGCTTAAAAAAAAACATTGGCTATGCCTAAGGCACTGTAATGGTTAATGCTACTGGTGTCACTTCCTCTCATTCCAAACCATGTATCTAAAATATCTACAGTATGAAACATGCAGTGTAGAAAACAAGTTACGGCCCCCCTGCTGTGCAATTCTGAGTTCACGTATCCACGTTATGTGCCACAGTCGTGGCATATTAAATGGTCAGACACTGCCACCTGGTGGTTATTACACAACACCCAGGCTACCACTTACTATCTATCTGCCCTGCATAACACTACCCAAGACATTTTTATGAGCCTCTATACTGAGAAGCGGTGATTGAGCAGGACTTCTGGGGAGCACAGTATTTTCAGATACATGCAAATTAAGTTCTTATAGTGAAGCACAGAGAGTGGCCTGTAAATATAAATAAATAAATAAAGAACATAGACGGGGGGGGGGGGGGGAGTGTAGCTTATTATTGGGAAAATAATGGAGGGAAAAAAAAAATTCCCCCAAATTTCCTCTTTTATATGTATTTTTTTAATACTAAAATGTAAATAATTTTTATGTATAGGGAATCAAAAGAAAGCTCTAACTGTCCTTTAAAAAACAACATATAACTTGTATGTTTGCGTTAAATGAGAGAGAGGAAAATTATGTTTCAAAAAACGCGTATTAAAAATTGAAAGGCTCTGGTCCTTGGCCTTGGATAATCCCTGGTCCTTAAAGGGTTAAACACACAGCGTCTTAATCTTTTGGTTTTATTGTTACAAATGCACGTTATGTTTTTGAATTCACACACAAGGGGCCTGATTTGGCACCTTTAATAAAAATGATCGTGTCCCATACTGCCCTTGGCGTAAACCTGCCTATGTTACAAATGGGGGGTGATGTATACAGTCGACTGACAACACCTGCTGGACTTGACAAGCGGACTACGACAGTTCTAGATGGTTGGCTGCTTTACTGCAAGGGTTCCAGTGCCTGGAAGTTCTTCTCTGTCAGGTGCTCCGTCAGACAAGGTTAGCATCAGGGGGGCAGGTTAGTTTTAGATCTCGTACAAGGTTAGTATTATGGTGTTAGCATTAGTAATAAGGTATTAGGCTTAGGGGTTTGTTTTGGGGTTATTACTAGGGAAAGTATTAGGTATCACAGTTCGAGGTTAATATTAGGGTACGTTTAAGAGTTAGGGGGCACCTTTAAGGTAAGAAGGGGTTATTTTATTAGGGGGGATTAGCATTTGGCACTGGCAGTTCAGCACCGAAACAGGCGCACTGAACTTTCAGCGCTCTAACTGCTGCAGTGAGCTCACCGCGAAGAACCGTCCTAGGGGGCTTGCTCTGGGAGAACCTATATATAAACAGGCATGTGTACAGTCTAGAGAGCCCCCCCCACACACACGTGTCATTTTGAAATCTGCACATTTGCTACAAGGTACAGATCAACAGTCTTGCTCTTCAAAGCAAGTCCTGTTCTATTTGGTGGATTATTAAAGGACAAATGTCTGCAAGTAATAAGATCAGTTTTATTGAAAGGTTGCATCACGTGTAGGCCGTTTAAACAGAAATGCTTTGATGAAATCAAATAAATAAAGTACCGTATTGAGCTCTCTTTGCTCTGTATAGCTCTATCAGGGGGCAGACATGTTTAGAATCTTTGCTCTGTATAGCTCTATCAGGGGGCAGACATGTTGTTTAGAATCTTTGCTCTGTATAGCTCTATCAGGGTGAGGACATGTTGTTTAGAATCTTTGCTCTGTATAGCTCAATCAGGGGGTGGACATGTTGTTTACAATCTTTGCTCTGTATAGCTCTATCAGGGGGCGGACATGTTGTTTACAATCTTTGCTCTGTACAGCTGTATCAGGCGGCGGACATGTTGTTTAGAAGCTTTGATCTGTATAGCTCTATCAGGGGGCGGACATGTTGTTTAGAATCTTTGCTCTGTATAGCTCTATCAGGGGGCGGACATGTTGTTTAGAATCTTTGCTCTGTATAGCTCTATCAGGGGGGCAGGCATGTAGTTCAGAAGCTTTGCTTTGTATAGCTCTATCAGGGGGCGGACATGTTGTTTAGAAGCTTTGATCTGTATAGCTCTATCAGGGGGCGGACATGTTATTTAGAATCTTGGGTCAGATTTTCCGTCACCTGTTTCAAGATTCCAATCAACATGTCCGCCCCCGCAGAGCTCTACGAGCAAACAGGGCGCAATAAAGCACGTCTATTTTTTGACGCCAATTGTCCTGTAAGAAGGGAAGGTGCTTTCAATGTGTGTAGTAGGTGTCTCCTGTTTATGACATCACCCGTGACTTGATATGCCAATGAACTGTTTTCAGTAGGAAATTCGCAGACTAAGCCTCTGATGGGAAACAAAGTCATGAAGGATCAACTCACCAAGATCGTTTAATCCATTCTCCACCACCTCATTCACCCTTCTGGCAACACGGGCTACAGCTTCGGCCATCTTTTTGGCATTCAGACGCAACTCCTGGTCTTCCAGCGCTTATCTGAAACAACATAATAACAGAGGCAACTTAGCTGGAGATATAATAGTAATTATACTTAAAGGACAACTGTCGACATACTATCTGGGTAGATCCTAGCGGGAACCATATACCATCTATTACATACCTTGAACTGTACCTTTCTCAGGGTCAGGCAGTGTATGGCCTTTCCCACCTGGGCAGAGGTAGTCTTCCATTTTTGTAAGTCTATGTTAATTGACAGGTTCCCCATCACACATGGGTACACCCTCTCTGTCCTTCTACATATTACGACACTTTTTTCCAGTGATCTGTCACAAGAATCTCCCGTTAAACGTTCCTCCAGCTTCCTTGCCTCGTCTGATGGATTAAGCATTAAAAACGTATCCAAAAAGTGCTTGGTCCTCAAATAAGCGAAGATCTCTCTATTAGATAGTAGTTTCTCTATCTGTGGAAAAGGTTACATTGTCTGCCCTTCCATGATATCCGATATTCTAGTTAACCCGTTTTGCATCCAGGAATTCAGGTTAAGGTCCTGGATTTTATTTGATAGGATCTTTAGCGGTAGATCTTGTTACACTCCCTGATCCAAGACCCATTCTCCTCCTAAAAGTTGTCCAAAATGCCGTTGCTCTAGAGTTTCTGCTCTCAATCCCTACCTTCCGTCCTTGCGACAAGTCTGCCCCACCCGATAACTCCACTTCGGTGGCATACCAACTTTCTATGTTGACCCACAATGCTTGGGTTATAACTGCTCCTTCAGACCTTAGTTATCCTTCATGTGAGCCCCAGGCAAGCCTCTGTTTCATGATCCCTCTCACCAAGTTCTTGTAGACGAAAGCACCAGTTTGCTACTACTTTCCCCATGTGTATTATTAAACACAGCTAGTGATACCTCCAGAATCAATTGTATTATTAAAGCTGCCCTGCTGCATTGGTAATTCATATGGGATCTCTCTGCTCTGTGCAGTCTCCTGTGCAGTATATGTATGCAGTGCAGTATTTACCCCGAGGCATCCTAGGCGCCCCTTAACACTGAAAAAAAAAACCCTAACAAAAGACACCATGCTGCCTGCCACTAGCCACCACGGATCAGGGTAAGTCCTGGGGTGAGGGAGCATATAATGGAGGTAATGGAGGCATATAATGGGGTGATGGGGTCAATGGAGGCATATAATGGGGGTTATAGGGCATGTGATTGGGGCAATGGAGGTATGTAATGGGGGTGATGCAGGCATGTAATGGGGGTGATGGAGGCATGTAATGGGGGTGATGGAGGCATGTAAAGGGGGTCATGGGGCATGTAATGGGGGTGATAGGGGCATGTAATGGGGTAATGGAGGTATGTGATGGGGTCATGTAATGGGGGTGATGGAGGCATGTAATGGGGGTGATGGGGCATGTAATGGGGGTGATGGAGGCATGTAATGGGGGTGATAGGGGCATGTAATGGGGTAATGGAGGTATGTGATGGGGTCATGTAATGGGGGTGATGGAGGCATGTAATGGGGGTGATGGGGCATGTAATGGGGGTGATAGGGGCATGTAATGGGGTAATGGAGGTATGTGATGGGGTCATGTAATGGGGGTGATGGAGGCATGTAAAGGGGGTGATGGGGCATGTAATGGGGGTGATAGGGGCATGTAATGGGGTAATGGAGGTATGTGATGGGGTCATGTAATGGGGGTGATGGAGGCATGTAAAGGGGGTGATGGGGCATGTAATGGGGGTGATAGGGGCATGTGATGGGGGTGATGGAGGGATGTAATGGGGGTGATGGGGCATGTAATGGGGGTGATAGGGGCATGTAATGGGGGTGATGGAGGCATGTAATGGGGGTGATGGGGCATGTAATGGGGGTGATGGAGGTTTGTGATGGGGTCATGTAATAGGGTGATGTGGGTTATAGGGCATGTTGTGCGTGTGCAGCATGGGTGGGGGGGTGCCCAAATTTTTTTCTGCCTAGGGCAGCACAAAAGCAAGATACACCACTGCATGTATGTACACATTGCAAGTATGCTTATCATTTGGGAGACTTTTTGGAAATGCTTTTATTTTATCCCCGGTTCTATCCTTGAGTTTAGCTGGATGGGAAGCTCAGTATAAGCTGAAAACGTGTTCTGAAACCAAATTTAGAATGAGGTATGTAACATACGATTCCAAAACAACTTTCCCAGCTGAAAGCCTGGAACAGCACAATATATGGACTAGGGTAGAGATGTGAAGGTGGAGACAGGGAGGGACTATGGGTCTGCATGTCTATGGGGTCTGCGTGGAAGGTCAGAATACTGACCACACCGGACCTCAGGGCTACTGATCCCAACCAGGCCCTCCCAGCGCAATAAGTCAGATTAGAGAGCAGCAGTTGAGTGGGTCAGGGGCAGTTGCATCCTTACCAGCCATCCCCAATCGGACAAATATTACAAAATACACACTGAAAAATGTAGAGCCCAATAGTACAGCATGACCTTTAATGTAAGGATATGGTAAAGGCCTGGCATGTTAATCTCTATAGTATTTGCTTCTAAAAGGGGCCCTGTACATCTGACAACACTGGATTAACCGGTAACAGAAATTCCAATTGCTATAGAATACGTAGGGCGAGGTACAGAAAGAAGGGCGTAATAAAAGTAATCCATTGTCATTCAAACTAAACAACACACTAATAGTGCGCATGAGTGTAAGGACCGGGGGTGAGATACCTGCATCAGACGCGTGTACTTCTGATAGTACTTTTCATAGTACACGCCAGTTCATCCTCTGACCGGCAGCTGCCATGTTTCCCTAGGAAGCGTCTGGTCGGCGACCGTCTCTGTCTGCTAGCGCAGTGAGAGACCCTCGTTTTAGCATGGGATCAGCAGGTGGGACCTTAACTAGGCCCCCCTGATAAGCCCATGCAAAAACAAGGGTCTCTCTCTGTGCTAGCAGCCAGAGACCCTCACATTCGGCTGTCAGAGCGAGGCGAGGTTCCTGGGCCCGAACGGTTTCCGACCATGTGATCACCTGATCACCGCGATAACATGCAAATTAGATGGCAAAGTCCCTGTGTTCACACACTGCCTCTAATTCACTCTCTGTGCGTCACTTTGTTATAGTGTACATCCTGTAAATAAAAAAATGTAAAAACTTAACCCTTTCCTTGCTGATCACAGTTTGTAACTTTGATCAGTTTCCTTCTTACTTTATGGCCCTCATTTTTTTTTTTTATTTTTTTTTTTGCATTTTTAAAGTTTTTTTTTAGTAACTAAATTTTATTGGAATATATTCATTCAATTACAGTTAACCCCTGCATGCCCGTGCTGTGATTCTTATGGCTCTGACATCGCTCTGACATCGCTCTGGTCAGAGTTTTTTTTCTGAGGTTTTTTTTTGTTGGGGGGGGGGGGGTTGGGGACCTTTATTTGTATGTTTTATTAGTTAGTTAATTATTTGGGATAAGTGGGTTAGTGTTGCACTAGTTGTGTAGATTATTATTGGGAAAATAATGGGGGGAAACATTTTTTTCCCCCAAATGTTCCCCTTTTATATGTATTTTTTTATACTAAATTATAGATTATTTTTATGTATAGAGTATCAAAAGAAAGCTCTAACTGTAACATATAACTTGTATGGGTGTGTTAAATTACGGAGAGGAATATTATGTTTCAACAAACACATATTAAAAATGGAAAAATCGTTCTGGTCACTGGCCCAGAATGATGTATGGTCAGTGTACATTAACTTTTCATTTACAGTACTTATTTCTAATAAATATCCACACCTTCATCTCAGAAACACATTTGCAAAGCTAAGCATGATACAACACTGCAGTTCTAAGAAGGGCCACAAATGTAGCAATAAAACAATAATATATCTGCAATGGTATATCATACAAACAAATGTAAAAAGCATTGATTTAATAGGGCTATTCACTTTTCTACCACTATAAACCTAGATCCATGTGAGAAAGTAAATCTCTCCTCCCACAAATTAAACAATCTCTGATTAATTTAAATGCTGGGAGGTTTGCAATCGTATTTGCAAAAGATGACATAGAATTTGGATTGCATTTCAAAAATGTGTTAAATTAATTTGTCTTAAACTATATTAATTATTTTATACGATACATATATACTTTTATCAAAAGAAGGATTACACCAGTAATTACTGTTAAGTGTCTGAATTTCAAATATTAATAGACAATATTTCTTCAGTGCGTAATATCTGGGCACTCTTTTGCTTCCAGTGAATGATGGCATGGATTTAAAGGGACTCTAACCTATACATTGTTTATTTTGGAAATGTAGAGAATAAAATCTATATATAGATAATCAAAATGACCTATAGATGATTTTAACAGAATTGCAATCAAATGCCTAAATGAAGAGAAAATTCAAGGTAGAGTTTGCTTCTCTCTTCCTAGAAAGTAGAATGGGGCAGACTAGATGGTCCGAATGGTTATCTGCCGACACATTCTATATTTCTATGTTATAAGCAGGAGTCACAGTTAGTTTTTCTTTTGATTGATGCATTTGCTTCCAACTCTGCTAAAATAATGTGAAGGTTATTTTCGTTTTGTATTCTCGATCATCATTGTCCTGCTTGTAAAAGAAGATTAAAGCTGGGCCCGCGGACGCCGTACACTGCGCAGGCTTTGCTGATTCTCCAAACAAAGGAATTGCTGTTTATTGAGCCTACTCGACAAAAAAAAAAAACAGGCTAGGCAGGAAGGACAAAAAGTGTGAAACTGCCCAGACCAAAATGGGCGACGGATCACGGATCATTTAATAATGAGTTGGGAATATTGTTTAATATGAGGAATGTCGATTTTTAGCGAGATCAAGTACAATTCGGTCACAACAACGTTACATAACAAAAGTTAACCCGTTGAAATCTATGTAAATATACAAATCCCTGCATGCTAAGGTGTTAGCTTTTTTTTTTTTCTTCTTCACTCAAAAATTAAGCGCTGTCTCGGCTGAGAGGCACAAAGGGGTTAAATTGGCAAAAGTCGTTTTACTTTGTTTGAGAATGGTTTGAGACGGTGGCAAAAAAAAGGTTAACTTTTTAACTTTGGCATCAGACAAACGAAGCAAAAGTTAAAAACAAAGTTTTATCGCCACATTAACCCCTTTGTGACAGGACTGCTGTGAACTATTTGTGCCCTTGGTTTTTTTTGTCCCCTTTGTGCTGGTAGGATGTTCTAGGCTGTCCTAGTTAACAGTGCCCAACCCACAGTAGCGGACGGCATAAAACGTTTTTAGCTAAACATCTCATTATGGCCCCCCCCGTGATGAGCTGTGCTTCGGATCCTGCTCCAGAGGCCTGCAGTGGGATCCCCTGTGTCAGATGAAATCACTTTCAGAGACCTCAGTCTGGCAGGGAAAATGTACCCGACGCTAAAGGCAGACTAGGAAAAAGTGTGATGGAAGTGATTACTTATCACTTCCGAAGCCCTTGTGCATGCTCATCCAGGCTGTATCCAGGCATGCTAGTATCCTTCATGCTTTACTTTCTTGTTTATTATGTATACTCTTTCCTGTCTTCTGGTTACCCTGCCTTGTATCCCAGCCCTGCCTTGTATTCCTGCCAGTGGTGTATCTTGGCTTTGTGCTGCCCTAGGCAGATTAAATTCAGACACTCCCCCCCCCCCCCCAATGTTTTATATTCAGGATATGCCCAGTCACGCGCACATTAAATGTTTTATTACATGCCCCATCACTCACATTGCACAGCTCCATTACATGCCCTCATCACCTGCCCCATCACCTTCATCACCTGCCCCATTACCTCCATTATATGCCCCATCACCTCCAGTACATGCCCCCATCACCTCCAGTCCATGCCCCCATCACCTCCAGTACATGTCACCATCAGCCCAGGACTTACGCTGGGCAGCTTTGTTCCCTGGTGTCTAGTGGCAGGCATCATGGTGTTCTACCATGCTGCCTGTTTGGCTCCCTGCGCGGTGAGGGCAGACTGGCCACATTCGGACACCCGACTCCCCCCCTCCCCCAACGTTATATATCCAGGATATGCCCCATCACACACACATTAAATGCCCCATTACATGCCCCATCACTCACATTGCACACCTCCATTACATGCCCTCATCACCTACCCTATCACCTCCATTACATGCCCCCATCACCTTCATCACCTTCCCCATCACATGCCCCATCACCTCCATGACATGCCCCAGCACCTCCAGTACATGCCCTCATCACCTCCATTACATGCCCCATCACCTCCATTACATGCCCCCATCACCTCCATTACATGCCCCCATCACCTCCAGTACATGCCCCATCACCTCCTGTACATGCCCCCATCACCTCTAGTACATGCCCCCATCACCTCCATTACATGTCCCATCACCTCCATTACATGCTCCATCACCTCCTGTACATTCCCCCATCACCTCCATTACATGCCAATCACCTCCATTACATGCCCCATCACCTTCAGTACATGTCACCATCAGCCCAGGACTTACGCTGGGCAGCTCTGTTCCCTGGTGTCAGGCAGCATGGTGTTCAACCATGCTGCCTGTTTGGCTCCCTGCGCGGTGAGGGCAGACTGGTCACATGTCCCAGTGCGTGAATGACGTCAGAGCGCCGGGTCCCGTGACATGTGGTCACTCCCCCATCATGCTGCACGGGGAGGTGAACAGGCAACATGATAGAACACCATGCTGTCTGCCACTAGACACCAGGGAACAGAGCGCACATGGTGCCTGCTTGCAGACAGAGCGGTGGTGAGGGGAGATCTTCTGAGAGTTTTCTGTTTTTTTTACAGGGTGGCTTTTTTTCCTGCCGCCCCCAGACAAACAAGGTAAGTGTCGCACTAGGCACTTGGCTTGTTGGCCTTGTGCTAAATACAGCGCTGATTCCTGGCTTGTTTTTTATAGCAGCCCTGCCATGGAATCCTGTTCTGTTTTCCCTTCTGCCTGTCATTCTTTTCCATTCCAGGTTTTCTCTCTACCTTGTCAGTTTTCTTCTATACAAACCACTCCCGTTTCTGTTCAGTCCTTGGCAGCTCTACAGGGATTCTGTTTGTGTGCAACGCTAATCTCTTGTCATTCATTTGCTAATATTCTGGGACTTGCCTAATGTGGGGTACCTTGACGTGGCTGGAAAGCTAAAGGTGAACCCCCACCTTTACCATCTTTAGTATTAGGCTCCTGTATTCATTTTTGTTGCTTTGTATGTTTGTCTTGTGGTCCTTAGCCCTGTCCTCCGTCTTATTTAAATCATTGCTCTTTTGTCTGTTCCCTGTATTATATCTGTTATTGTCTACAACCCTGTGCCTTGTATTGTTTATCCTTAGTGTGGTTTCTGCTTTATCTTGCTTATGATGTGCCTTTGTCCTGTAGCCCTGCACTCTGTATTTCACTTCTGTTCTTTCGTAGTTGCTTTTGCTTGTTTGGCTATCATTTAGTTCCGTTTTGGTGTTGCTGGAAGCCTTGATATAGAGGCATTGCAGTAACACCGGCTAAGCATACGCAGCAATCATTGAACACTTCCTATGCTAGTTTCCCTACACTATGTACCAGCTTTTCCACGATGCACCTGGTACGTCTATTGTTGGGAAGGGGGTTTGCAGTGCGCCACCATTTTCAATGCCGGTAGCTGCGGGAGTTTCCCCAGCTATCGGTAGAGTGAGCCGCGATCACTCTCTCTCCCTGCAGGTATACCAGGGATATGGTAACTCCTCACTCCAGAAGGAAGGAAACGCGGGGAAAGGGAGGGAATCATACATGCACTAAAAAAACTAATGCTTTCTTAAAAGAAGCCATGAACTGCAGCCCAAAACCACTGGGGTTTTAAAGGTTAGTCCTGGGGGTACCTCAGGGTGCCGAGTGTATTATGGGGTGCCTGGTGATGCCGGGCTAATAATAACATTTTGTTGACTCAATCAAACTTTGCAAGCCCTGGACAAATCATTACATCACTGGGTTGATCAAAATGAACTTGTCTTGCAGATGTCTAGATCAAAATGTATAATACTCTCAAAGCAATTTGCTGTCAGTGAGTGACTTGCAACCAAGTGTGCACATCGACAATACACCTGGCAAGCGCACCGAATGCATTCTTTATGGTTATCATGGCACCAGAAGAAAATTAATTTATGGTGTGAGCTAGTACACATTTCCCACTGAAAAGCAGTTCATTTGCACATCAGGCCACAAATGATGTCATAAACTGGAGACTCCAGACACATTTAAAACCCATTTTGTTTGGGGGAGATTGGAGTAAGGGGCTGCCTGTCTAGGCATATCCCCCACCTCTGCGTGGAAGATTTGTTAAACTATTATAAAGAAATTATAACCAACCGTAACATTCTCCACCATTTATTGTTTTTCATGCATATCGTTACACAATACATTTATCAGCATAGTTTTCATGGTGTGTATGGTAATTAGTTTGTATTTATGGAGTAAATATAATGTAGTGTATTTTACAGTAATTCATAAACCACAAATACTGTGTATTCCGGTGACCTGACTTTGGGTTTTGGCTGAAACTGTTTGGGGAAAATGGTCAGACACATTTTTTTCAGGTGTGGTAATCTCAAGTCAGGAGACTGTCCCTTAAACGGGGACGTCTGATCATCTGCTAACATGTTTCTATATGTATGCAGAACTGAAATTCCCACCTGCTATTACAGGAGGCCGGTAATAAATTGGCCTTTACCCAATTTTAAGTCTATGGAGGGAATGGTATGGCCTACCCTAATTACACTGTCATAATTTAACAAAAATAAAGCCAAAATGGAGAAGCTATGTAAAAAAAAAAAAAAAAAAAAAAGAATAAGTACACCCTTACTCCTTCCACAGGGATTAAGAAGCCAAGTATCAGACAGGTGCCGCTAATCAAATGCCATTGATTACTTGATCAGCAGCAAGTGTGACCACTGCTACATAATGTGATGGTCTGGAGCATGCGGGTATGGATTAACCCCTTAGTGACAGGACAGCTGTGCAATTTTTGTACTATTTGCGAAAATGGCTTTTTTTTTTTTTACATTTCTGCTGTGTTTTTGTTTAGCTGTAATTTTCCTCTCTCATTTACTGCACCTACACACTGTATACAGTTTGCAATACAAAATGGCCTCGGCTATCCTGTTAAATGTAAAAAGCTCATGACAATACAATTAGAAAGAACATGGCAGCATGGCTTGGGTTTCAAAGTTGCACCTGAACAAACCACAAGTCCTTTGGACAGACGAGACCAAAGTGAAAATGTTTGTAATACACAGTACTTTGCATTAAATGTCCTATTTGTATTGTAACTGCATTTCTACTTAAATACCTGAAAATAGAGCTTTAAAAAAAAAAAATGCTACTAAAAACCCTTTTCCCAAATGCATTTTGAAAGGGACAGCTTATATTGTTTCAACACGCAATACCACAACATTACAAGACTGCAATAATCGTTTACAGGGCCCTGCTTGGTATAGTACCAGGCGTATGCTTTTAAAGGTGGAGCAGTCACTAGGGAAGCCAATCTAATGTGCCAGCTGATTGCTCCAGATTTTCTTTATACATAAATCCAACTAGGTTTTATCTGTTACAATAAATCTCTAGTCTTGACATTGTTATTTATAAATAAATAAAAATAAATAAAACAGTTTTAGTTTCTGTTTTTCAATAATATCCTCACTAGTGTTGAGCCAACCCGTACCGCACTGTTCGGGTTTGTACCGAACTTTACGGTGTTCGGACCCCGGATTCGAACACGGACATTTCACTGTATGTCGGTGTTGGAGTTCGCGGTTCGGCTATAAACCGAAAGACATTCAGTTTATAAACTTTCGGTTTTATAGAATAGCAATAGCATTACATGTATTCGATAAACCTGAAGTCTATAAACCGAAAGACATTCGGTTTATAAACTTTCGGCTTTTGAATACATGTAATACTATTGGCTTTCTATAAACCGAACTAGAGTCCCCATTCATAAGAATTTCTTTCGGTTTATGGACTTTCGGTTTATGGAATACATGTAATGCTATTGCTATTCTATAAACCGAAATAGAGTCCCCATTCATAAGAATAGGTTTAGCCCTTTCCAGGACTTTTTTAGAGGCATTTTAGTGGCCAAAAGTTCGGGTCCCCATTGACTTCAATGGGGTTCGGGGTCAAGTTCGACCCCGAACCCGGACTTTTTTCCGAAGTTCAGCCAAACCCACCGAACCCGAACATCCAGGTGTTCGCTCAACTCTAATCCTCACCTGTCAGTTCAAGTTCTTAAGCTTGTTTAAGCCTTTGGAAGACAATTCAATAAACAGACAACGCCTGCAAATGTTAATTCAGTAATTATAAAAATTACAAAGTGGCACCCACAGATAACTACTGTGTCATGTAAAGACTGGAAAAAATGCAAATAAAAGTGCAATATTCATTTTTTTTATTTTAATTATTTCTATCCCTGTACAGTTCTGCTCAAACTCTGCTGTGATGTCACTTCATTTATAAGCCCCAGTACAATTATTTTCAATGTAAAAACTACAGGAGAACTGTAAATAAGTGTATTCTTCACATTAAACACATGTACCACACAGAGACTGTAAGCTAAATGGAACTACTCCTTTCCAAGTTGTGAAATGTCTACTGTAGCTTCTAAAATACACACATTAAATCGCAGGTTCAGAATTTTTTTTTTTTTTTTAAAGTGTATGTCATTTAATAAATTACCAGACTAACTACAGCATAAAAGTGTGTGTATATTTATATATATATATATATATATATATATACATACACTCACACACTTTTGATTGCACTGCAGTTTTAGTCTGGAAATATGGTCATTTGCTACACAACCAATAATAAATCTAACTAAATATAAAATCGTTATAGTATAGTAAATATAAAATCGTTATAGTATAGTAAATATAAAAATAGTTATAGTATAATAAATATAAAATAGTTATAGTATATTAAATATAAAAATAGTTATAGTATAGTAAATATAAAATCGTTATAGTATATTAAATATAAAATAGTTATAGTATATTAAATATAAAAATAGTTATAGTATAGTAAATATAAAATCATTATAGTATAGTAAATATAAAATCATTATAGTATAGTAAATATAAAAATAGTTATAGTATATTAAATATAAGAATAGTTATAGTATATTAAATATAAAATAGTTATAGTATATTAAATATAAAATAGTTATAGTATAATAAATATAAAAATAGTTATAGTATAGTAAATATAAAATCGTTATAGTATAGTAAATATAAAATAGTTATAGTATAGTAAATATAAAATAGTTATAGTATATTAAATATAAAATCGTTATAGTATAGTAAATATAAAATCGTTATAGTATAGTAAATATAAAATAGTTATAGTATATTAAATATAAAAATAGTTATAGTATAGTAAATATAAAATAGTTATAGTATAGTAAATATAAAATAGTTATAGTATATTAAATATAAAAATAGTTATAGTATAGTAAATATAAAATCGTTATAGTATAGTAAATATAAAATAGTTATAGTATAGTAAATATAAAATCGTTATAGTATAGTAAATATAAAATCGTTATAGTATAGTAAATATAAAATAGTTATAGTATAGTAAATATAAAATAGTTATAGTATATTAAATATAAAATCGTTATAGTATAGTAAATATAAAATCGTTATAGTATAGTAAATATAAAATAGTTATAGTATATTAAATATAAAAATAGTTATAGTATAGTAAATATAAAATAGTTATAGTATAGTAAATATAAAATAGTTATAGTATAGTAAATATAAAATAGTTATAGTATATTAAATATAAAAATAGTTATAGTATAGTAAATATAAAATCGTTATAGTATAGTAAATATAAAATAGTTATAGTATAGTAAATATAAAATAGTTATAGTATAGTCAATCTAAAAGTTATAGTATAGTAAATATAAAAATAGTTATAGTATAGTAAATATAAAATCGTTATAGTATAGTAAATATAAAATAGTTATAGTATAGTAAATATAAAATAGTTATAGTATAGTCAATCTAAAAGTTATAGTATAGTAAATATAAAATCGTTATAGTATAGTAAATATAAAATATAGTAAGTAAATATACTTTTATTTTTATATATATATAATTTGAAAAGGTTTTACATGACCTTATCATATGTACACAGATATAATTATGAAATATAAACCAATCCTATATAAATTCAGTTAGTTTGGGGGGGTTTAGTAATACTTTAGGATGAGCTGTGATCCCCAGGCTGGTCCAGTATAATGAATGACATTTGCTTTATGTTGCAGGAGGCTGGCATGTAATTGGGGGGTCCTGGTAGCCCCCCATGGCAGGAGGTCCCTTACCTTCAGATCTCACACGCTCACCCCCGGGGCTTTAAATCTGCACGATAGAATGGACAGGAACAGCTGCTGCCCTGCAGGCCCCGCCCCCCGGCCAATCAGCTGCTGCCCTGCAGGCCCCGCCCCCTGGCCAACCAGCTTCTGCCCTGCAGGCCCCGCCCCCCGGCCAATCAGCTGCTGCCCTGCAGGCCCCGCCCCCCGGCCAATCAGCTGCTGCCCTGCAGGCCCCGCCCCCTGGCCAATCAGCTGCTGCCCTGCAGGCCCCGCCCCCTGGCCAATCAGCAGCGCCCGCCGCCGGTACAGGAGGACGCCATACTGCGGCCTAGTCAGTCAGCGTGGAGCCACGGCGTGGAGTTAGAGCTCTGCCCCAGGAAAGGCTCACTCTCCCGGGGATGGTTTTATTTCAATGAATGCCGGTCCTCAGATCAAATAACGCATTGTATTAATAAATATTATATGTTTGTCTTATTTGCTCCTTTAGAGGCAGAGTTCTTGCTGCTGTTACAGTGGTTTGTGGCCATACAGTTTACAAACAATGTATAGTGACATGCAGTCTGGGACAGTAATAATAATAATATATATATATATATAGGTGCTGGGACAGTAATAATAATAATATATATATATATATATAGGTGCTGGGACAGTAATAATATATATATATATATATATAGGTGCTGGGACAGTAATAATAATAATATATATATATATATAGGTGCTGGGACAGTAATAATAATATATATATATATAGGTGCTGGGACAGTAATAATAATATATATATATATAGGTGCTGGGACAGTAATAATAATAATATATATATATATATATAGGTGCTGGGACAGTAATAATAATAATATATATATATATAGGTGCTGGGACAGTAATAATAATATATATATATATAGGTGCTGGGACAGTAATAATAATAATATATATATAGGTGCTGGGACAGTAATAATAATATATATATATATATAGGTGCTGGGACAGTAATAATAATATATATATATATAGGTGCTGGGACAGTAATAATAATATATATATCTATAGGTGCTGGGACAGTAATAATAATAATATATATATATATAGGTGCTGGGACAGTAATAATAATAATAATATATATATATATAGGTGCTGGGACAGTAATAATAATATATATATATATATAGGTGCTGGGACAGTAATAATAATAATAATATATATATAGGTGCTGGGACAGTAATAATAATATATATATATATAGGTGCTGGGACAGTAATAATAATAATATATATATATATAGGTGCTGGGACAGTAATAATAATATATATATATATAGGTGCTGGGACAGTAATAATAATAATATATATATATATATAGGTGCTGGGACAGTAATAATAATATATATATATAGGTGCTGGGACAGTAATAATATATATATATATATATAGGTGCTGGGACAGTAATAATAATAATAATATATATATATATAGGTGCTGGGACAGTAATAATAATATATATATATATATATAGGTGCTGGGACAGTAATAATAATAATAATATATATATATATAGGTGCTGGGACAGTAATAATAATAATATATATATATATATATAGGTGCTGGGACAGTAATAATAATAATATATATATATATATATAGGTGCTGGGACAGTAATAATAATATATATATATATATAGGTGCTGGGACAGTAATAATAATAATAATATATATATATATAGGTGCTGGGACAGTAATAATAATATATATATATATATAGGTGCTGGGACAGTAATAATAATAATAATATATATATATATAGGTGCTGGGACAGTAATAATAATAATATATATATATATATATAGGTGCTGGGACAGTAATAATAATAATATATATATATATATATAGGTGCTGGGACAGTAATAATAATATATATATATATATAGGTGCTGGGACAGTAATAATAATAATAATATATATATATATAGGTGCTGGGACAGTAATAATAATATATATATATATATAGGTGCTGGGACAGTAATAATAATAATAATATATATATATATAGGTGCTGGGACAGTAATAATAATAATATATATATATATATAGGTGCTGGGACAGTAATAATAATAATATATATATATATATAGGTGCTGGGACAGTAATAATAATATATATATATATATAGGTGCTGGGACAGTAATAATAATAATAATATATATATATATAGGTGCTGGGACAGTAATAATAATAATATATATATATATATAGGTGCTGGGACAGTAATAATAATAATATATATATATAGGTGCTGGGACAGTAATAATAATAATATATATATATATAGGTGCTGGGACAGTAATAATAATATATATATATATAGGTGCTGGGACAGTAATAATAATAATATATATATATATAGGTGCTGGGACAGTAATAATAATATATATATATATATAGGTGCTGGGACAGTAATAATAATAATAATATATATATATATAGGTGCTGGGACAGTAATAATAATAATATATATATATATAGGTGCTGGGACAGTAATAATAATATATATATATATATAGGTGCTGGGACAGTAATAATAATAATAATATATATATATATAGGTGCTGGGACAGTAATAATAATAATATATATATATATATAGGTGCTGGGACAGTAATAATAATATATATATATAGGTGCTGGGACAGTAATAATATATATATATATATATAGGTGCTGGGACAGTAATAATAATAATAATATATATATATATAGGTGCTGGGACAGTAATAATAATAATATATATATATATATATAGGTGCTGGGACAGTAATAATAATAATATATATATATATATATAGGTGCTGGGACAGTAATAATAATATATATATATATATAGGTGCTGGGACAGTAATAATAATAATAATATATATATATATAGGTGCTGGGACAGTAATAATAATATATATATATATATAGGTGCTGGGACAGTAATAATAATAATAATATATATATATATAGGTGCTGGGACAGTAATAATAATAATATATATATATATATATAGGTGCTGGGACAGTAATAATAATAATATATATATATATATAGGTGCTGGGACAGTAATAATAATATATATATATATATAGGTGCTGGGACAGTAATAATAATAATAATATATATATATATAGGTGCTGGGACAGTAATAATAATAATATATATATATATATAGGTGCTGGGACAGTAATAATAATAATATATATATATAGGTGCTGGGACAGTAATAATAATAATATATATATATATAGGTGCTGGGACAGTAATAATAATATATATATATATAGGTGCTGGGACAGTAATAATAATAATATATATATATATATAGGTGCTGGGACAGTAATAATAATATATATATATATATAGGTGCTGGGACAGTAATAATAATAATAATATATATATATATAGGTGCTGGGACAGTAATAATAATAATATATATATATATATATATATATATAGGTGCTGGGACAGTAATAATAATATATATATATATATATATAGGTGCTGGGACAGTAATAATAATAATAATATATATATATATATATAGGTGCTGGGACAGTAATAATAATAATATATATATATATATAGGTGCTGGGACAGTAATAATAATAATATATATATATATAGGTGCTGGGACAGTAATAATAATATATATATATATATAGGTGCTGGGACAGTAATAATAATAATAATATATATATATATAGGTGCTGGGACAGTAATAATAATAATATATATATATAGGTGCTGGGACAGTAATAATAATAATATATATATATATAGGTGCTGGGACAGTAATAATAATAATAATATATATATATATAGGTGCTGGGACAGTAATAATAATATATATATATATATATAGGTGCTGGGACAGTAATAATAATAATATATATATATATAGGTGCTGGGACAGTAATAATAATAATATATATATATATATATATATAGGTGCTGGGACAGTAATAATAATAATATATATATATATATAGGTGCTGGGACAGTAATAATAATAATATATATATATATATATATAGGTGCTGGGACAGTAATAATAATAATATATATATATATAGGTGCTGGGACAGTAATAATAATATATATATATATATATATATATATATATAGGTGCTGGGACAGTAATAATAATAATATATATATATATAGGTGCTGGGACAGTAATAATAATAATATATATATATATATATAGGTGCTGGGACAGTAATAATAATAATATATATATATATATATATATAGGTGCTGGGACAGTAATAATAATAATATATATATATATATAGGTGCTGGGACAGTAATAATAATAATAATAATATATATATATATAGGTGCTGGGACAGTAATAATAATAATATATATATATATATATAGGTGCTGGGACAGTAATAATAATAATATATATATATATAGGTGCTGGGACAGTAATAATAATATATATATATATATATATATATAGGTGCTGGGACAGTAATAATAATATATATATATATATAGGTGCTGGGACAGTAATAATAATAATATATATATATATATAGGTGCTGGGACAGTAATAATAATAATATATATATATATAGGTGCTGGGACAGTAATAATAATAATATATATATAGGTGCTGGGACAGTAATAATAATATATATATATATAGGTGCTGGGACAGTAATAATAATATATATATATATATAGGTGCTGGGACAGTAATAATAATAATAATATATATATATAGGTGCTGGGACAGTAATAATAATAATATATATATATATATATATAGGTGCTGGGACAGTAATAATAATAATATATATATATATATAGGTGCTGGGACAGTAATAATAATAATATATATATAGGTGCTGGGACAGTAATAATAATATATATATATATATATAGGTGCTGGGACAGTAATAATAATATATATATATATATATATATAGGTGCTGGGACAGTAATAATAATAATATATATATATATATATATATATAGGTGCTGGGACAGTAATAATAATAATATATATATATATATATATATAGGTGCTGGGACAGTAATAATAATAATATATATATATAGGTGCTGGGACAGTAATAATAATAATATATATATATATATAGGTGCTGGGACAGTAATAATAATAATATATATATATAGGTGCTGGGACAGTAATAATAATAATATACATATATATATATATAGGTGCTGGGACAGTAATAATATATATATATATAGGTGCTGGGACAGTAATAATAATAATATATATATATAGGTGCTGGGACAGTAATAATAATAATATATATATATATATATATATATATATATATATATATAGGTGCTGGGACAGTAATAATAATAATATATATATAGGTGCTGGGACAGTAATAATAATAATAATATATATATATATATATATATAGGTGCTGGGACAGTAATAATAATTATATATATATATATATATAGGTGCTGGGACAGTAATAATAATATATATATATATATATATAGGTGCTGGGACAGTAATAATAATAATATATATATATATATATAGGTGCTGGGACAGTAATAATAATAATATATATATATATAGGTGCTGGGACAGTAATAATAATAATATATATATATATAGGTGCTGGGACAGTAATAATATATATATATATATAGGTGCTGGGACAGTAATAATAATAATATATATATATATAGGTGCTGGGACAGTAATAATATATATATATATATATAGGTGCTGGGACAGTAATAATAATAATATATATATATAGGTGCTGGGACAGTAATAATAATAATATATATATATATAGGTGCTGGGACAGTAATAATAATTATATATATAGGTGCTGGGACAGTAATAATAATACTATATATATATATATAGGTGCTGGGACAGTAATAATATATATATATATATATATAGGTGCTGGGACAGTAATAATAATAATATATAAATATATATATAGGTGCTGGGACAGTAATAATAATTATATATATATATATATAGGTGCTGGGACAGTAATAATAATTATATATATAGGTGCTGGGACAGTAATAATAATAATATATATATATATATATAGGTGCTGGGACAGTAATAATAATATATATATATAGGTGCTGGGACAGTAATAATAATAATATATATATATAGGTGCTGGGACAGTAATAATAATAATATATATATATATAGGTGCTGGGACAGTAATAATAATTATATATATAGGTGCTGGGACAGTAATAATAATAATAATATATATATATATATATATATAGGTGCTGGGACAGTAATAATAATATATATATATATAGGTGCTGGGACAGTAATAATAATAATATATATATATAGGTGCTGGGACAGTAATAATAATAATATATATAGGTGCTGGGACAGTAATAATAATAATATATATATATATATAGGTGCTGGGACAGTAATAATAATAATATATATATATATAGGTGCTGGGACAGTAATAATAATAATATATATATATATAGGTGCTGGGACAGTAATAATAATAATAATATATATAGGTGCTGGGACAGTAATAATAATAATATATATAGGTGCTGGGACAGTAATAATAATAATATATATATATATATAGGTGCTGGGACAGTAATAATAATAATATATATATATAGGTGCTGGGACAGTAATAATAATATATATATATATAGGTGCTGGGACAGTAATAATAATATATATATATATATATATATAGGTGCTGGGACAGTAATAATAATAATAATATATATATATATAGGTGCTGGGACAGTAATAATAATAATAATATATATATATATATATATATAGGTGCTGGGACAGTAATAATAATAATATATATATATATATAGGTGCTGGGACAGTAATAATAATAATATATATATATATATAGGTGCTGGGACAGTAATAATAATAATATATATATATATATATATAGGTGCTGGGACAGTAATAATAATAATATATATATATATATAGGTGCTGGGACAGTAATAATAATATATATATATATAGGTGCTGGGACAGTAATAATAATATATATATATATATATATATAGGTGCTGGGACAGTAATAATAATATATATATATATAGGTGCTGGGACAGTAATAATAATAATATATATATATATATATAGGTGCTGGGACAGTAATAATAATAATATATATATATATATATAGGTGCTGGGACAGTAATAATAATTATATATATATATATATAGGTGCTGGGACAGTAATAATAATTATATATATAGGTGCTGGGACAGTAATAATAATAATATATATATATATAGGTGCTGGGACAGTAATAATAATAATATATATATATAGGTGCTGGGACAGTAATAATAATAATATATATATATAGGTGCTGGGACAGTAATAATAATAATATATATATATATATATATATAGGTGCTGGGACAGTAATAATAATTATATATATAGGTGCTGGGACAGTAATAATAATAATATATATATATATATATATATATATATAGGTGCTGGGACAGTAATAATAATATATATATATATATAGGTGCTGGGACAGTAATAATAATATATATATATATAGGTGCTGGGACAGTAATAATAATAATATATATAGGTGCTGGGACAGTAATAATAATAATATATATATATATATATAGGTGCTGGGACAGTAATAATAATAATATATATATATATAGGTGCTGGGACAGTAATAATAATATATATATATATATATAGGTGCTGGGACAGTAATAATAATAATATATATATAGGTGCTGGGACAGTAATAATAATAATATATATAGGTGCTGGGACAGTAATAATAATAATATATATATATATATAGGTGCTGGGACAGTAATAATAATAATATATATATATAGGTGCTGGGACAGTAATAATAATATATATATATATATAGGTGCTGGGACAGTAATAATAATATATATATATATATATATATAGGTGCTGGGACAGTAATAATAATAATAATATATATATATATATAGGTGCTGGGACAGTAATAATAATAATAATATATATATATATATATAGGTGCTGGGACAGTAATAATAATAATATATATATATATAGGTGCTGGGACAGTAATAATAATATATATATATATAGGTGCTGGGACAGTAATAATAATATATATATATATATATATAGGTGCTGGGACAATAATAATAATAATAATATATATATATATAGGTGCTGGGACAGTAATAATAATAATAATATATATATATATATATAGGTGCTGGGACAGTAATAATAATAATATATATATATATAGGTGCTGGGACAGTAATAATAATAATATATATATATATATAGGTGCTGGGACAGTAATAATAATAATATATATATATATATATATATATATAGGTGCTGGGACAGTAATAATAATAATATATATATATATAGGTGCTGGGACAGTAATAATAATATATATATATATAGGTGCTGGGACAGTAATAATAATATATATATATATATATATAGGTGCTGGGACAGTAATAATAATATATATATATATAGGTGCTGGGACAGTAATAATAATAATATATATATATATATATATATATAGGTGCTGGGACAGTAATAATAATAATATATATATAGGTGCTGGGACAGTAATAATAATAATATATATATATATATATATATAGGTGCTGGGACAGTAATAATAATAATATATATATATATATATATAGGTGCTGGGACAGTAATAATAATTATATATATATATAGGTGCTGGGACAGTAATAATAATAATATATATATATATAGGTGCTGGGACAGTAATAATAATAATATATATATATAGGTGCTGGGACAGTAATAATAATATATATATATATATATATATATATATATATATATATAGGTGCTGGGACAGTAATAATAATAATATATATATATATATATATATATATATATATATAGGTGCTGGGACAGTAATAATAATAATATATATATATAGGTGCTGGGACAGTAATAATAATAATATATATATATATAGGTGCTGGGACAGTAATAATAATAATATATATATATATATAGGTGCTGGGACAGTAATAATAATAATATATATATATAGGTGCTGGGACAGTAATAATAATAATATATATATATATATATATATATAGGTGCTGGGACAGTAATAATAATAATATATATATATAGGTGCTGGGACAGTAATAATAACATATATATATATATATATATAGGTGCTGGGACAGTAATAATAATAATATATATATATATATATATATATATATATATATATAGGTGCTGGGACAGTAATAATAATAATATATATATATATATAGGAGCTGGGACAGTAATAATAATAATAATATATATATATAGGTGCTGGGACAGTAATAATAATAATATATATATATATATATATATATATAGGTGCTGGGACAGTAATAATAATAATATATATATATATATATATATATATATATATATATATATATATATATATAGGTGCTGGGACAGTAATAATAATAATATATATATATATATATATAGGTGCTGGGACAGTAATAATAATAATAATATATATATATATAGGTGCTGGGACAGTAATAATAATAATATATATATATATAGGTGCTGGGACAGTAATAATAATAATATATATATATATAGGTGCTGGGACAGTAATAATAATATATATATATATATATATAGGTGCTGGGACAGTAATAATAATAGTATATATATATATATATATATATATATATATATATAGGTGCTGGGACAGTAATAATAATAATATATATATATATATATAGGTGCTGGGACAGTAATAATAATAATAATAATATATATAGGTGCTGGGACAGTAATAATAATAATAATAATATATATATATATAGGTGCTGGGACAGTAATACTAATAATAATATATATATATATATATATATATATAGGTGCTGGGACAGTAATAATAATATATATATATATATATATATAGGTGCTGGGACAGTAATAATAATAATATATATATATATATATAGGTGCTGGGACAGTAATAATAATAATAATATATATATATATAGGTGCTGGGACAGTAATAATAATAATATATATATATATATATATAGGTGCTGGGACAGCAATAATAATAATATATATATATATATATATAGGTGCTGGGACAGTAATAATAATAATAATATATATATATAGGTGCTGGGACAGTAATAATAATAATATATATATATATAGGTGCTGGGACAGTAATAATAATAATAATAATTATATATATATATATAGGTGCTGGGACAGTAATAATAATAATAATATATATATATATATATATATATAGGTGCTGGGACAGTAATAATAATAATATATATATATATATATAGGTGCTGGGACAGTAATAATAATAATAATATATATATATATATAGGTGCTGGGGCAGTAATAATAATAATAATATATATATATATATATATAGGTGCTGGGACAGTAATAATAATAATAATATATATATATATATATAGGTGCTGGGACAGTAAATATAATAATATATATATATATATATATAGGTGCTGGGACAGTAATAATAATAATAATATATATATATATATATATATAGGTGCTGGGACAGTAATAATAATAATATATATATATATATATATATATATATATATATAGGTGCTGGGACAGTAATAATAATAATAATATATATATATATATATATATAGGTGCTGGGACAGTAATAATAATAATATATATATATATATATATAGGTGCTGGGACAGTAATAATAATAATAATATATATATATATATATATAGGTGCTGGGACAGTAAATATAATAATATATATATATATATATAGGTGCTGGGACAGTAATAATAATAATAATAATATATATATATATATATATATATATATATATATATATAGGTGCTGGGACAGTAATAATAATAATATATATATATATATATATATATATATATAGGTGCTGGGACAGTAATAATAATAATAATATATGTATATATATGTGCTGGGACAGTAATAATAATAATATATATATATATATATATTTATATATATATATAGGTGCTGGGACAGTAATAATAATAATAATATATATATATATAGGTGCTGGGACAGTAATAATAATATATATATATATATATATATATATATATATATATAGGTGCTGGGACAGTAATAATAATAATAATAATAATATATATATATATATATATATATATATATATAGGTGCTGGGACAGTAATAATAATAATATATATATATATATATATAGGTGCTGGGACAGTAATAATAATAATAATAATATATATATAGGTGCTGGGACAGTAATAATAATAATATATATATATATATATAGGTGCTGGGACAGTAATAATAATAATATATATATATATATATAGGTGCTGGGACAGTAATAATAATAATAATATATATATATATAGGTGCTGGGACAGTAATAATAATATATATATATATAGGTGCTGGGACCACAACATTTGCACCATCTTCTTTACATTACAAAACATGCGCCACGCTTTCAGGGACACGTCACGCTTTCAGGGACACGTCACGCTTTCAGGGACACGTCACGCTTCCAGGGACACGCCACGCTTCCAGGGACACGCCACGCTTCCAGGGACACGCACGCTTCCAGGGACACGCACGCTTCCAGGAACACGCCACGCTTCCAGGGACACGCACGCTTCCAGGGACACGCACGCTTCCAGTGACACGCCATGCTTTCGGGGACACGCCATGCTTCCGGGGACACGCCATGCTTCTGGGGACACGCATGCTTCCAGGGACACGCACGCTTCCAGGGACACGCCACGCTTCCAGGGACACGCCATGCTTCCAGGGACACGCATGCTTCCAGTGACACGCCATGCTTCCAGGGACACGCACGCTTCCAGGGACACGCATGCTTGCCTCACTCACACTGGACTTGAGGCTCTGTCCCACAAGCGCTACCTCTGACCTGCTTTTTGGGGGGCTGCAAATAGGCAGTCCTGGTTTTCTGATGTCTGGGACACCACAGAATGCACACAGCGCATGCACAGCCGCTCTGTTGGGTTAAGTGACTGCACATGCACAGCTGCTGTGTCGGGTTGAGTGACAGCGCATGCACAGCCGCTCTGTTGGGTTGAGTGACCGGGCAAGCACAGTTGGTTTGAGTGGCAGCGCATGCACAGCTGCTCTGTCGGGTTGAGTGACAGCGCATGCACAGTTGGTTTGAGTGGCAGCGCATGCACAGCCGCTCTGTCGGGTTGAGAGACAGCACATGCACAGCCGCTCTGTTGAGCTGAGTGACAGCGCATGCACAGCCGCTCTGTCGGGTTGAGTAACTGTGCATGCACAGCCGGTCTGTCGGGTGGAGTGACAGCGCATGCACAGCCGCTCTGTCGGGTGGAGTGACAGCGCATGCACAGCCGCTCTCGGGTGGAGTGACAGCGCATGCACAGCCGCTCTGTCAGATTGAGTGACAGCGCATGCACAGCCGCTCTGTCGGGTTGAGTAACTGTGCATGCACAGCCGGTCTGTCGGGTGGAGTGACAGCGCATGCACAGCCGCTCTGTCGGGTGGAGTGACAGCGCATGCACAGCCGCTCTCGGGTGGAGTGACAGCGCATGCACAGCCGCTCTGTCAGATTGAGTGACAGCGCATGCACAGCCGCTCTGTCGGGTTGAGTGACAGCGCATGCACAGCCGCTCTGTCGGGTTGAGTGACAGCGCATGCACAGCCGCTCTGTCGGGTTGAGTGACAGCGCATGCACAGCCGCTCTGTCGGGTTGAGTGACAGCGCATGCACAGCCGCTCTGCCGGGTTGAGTAACTGCGCATGCACAGCCGCTCTGGCGGGTTGAGTAACTGCGCATGCACAGCCGCTCTGTCGGGTTGAGTGACAGCGCATGCACATTCGGTTTGAGTGACAGCGCATGCACAGTCGGTTTGAGTGACAGCGCATTCACAGCCGCTCTGTCGGGTTGAGTGACAGCGCATGCACAGCCGCTCTGTCGTGTTGAGTAACTGCGCATGCACAGCCGCTCTGTCGGGTGGAGTGACAGCGCATGCACAGGCGCTCTGTCGGGTTGAGTAACTGCGCATGCACAGCCGCTCTGTCAGGTTGAGTAACTGCGCATGCACAGCTGCTCTGCCGGGTGGAGTGACTGCGCATGCACAGCCGCTCTGCCGGGGGGAGTAACATTCATGGTAGCACTGACACTCGACCTTTCAAGCTCCACCCATGCACAGCCGCTCTGTCGTGTTGAGTAACTGCGCATGCACAGCCGCTCTGTCGGGTGGAGTGACAGCGCATGCACAGCCGCTCTGTCGGGTTGAGTAACTGCGCATGCACAGCCGCTCTGTCAGGTTGAGTAACTGCGCATGCACAGCTGCTCTGCCGGGTGGAGTGACTGCGCATGCACAGCCGCTCTGCCGGGGGGAGTAACATTCATGGTAGCACTGACACTCGACCTTTCAAGCTCCACCCATGCGTCCCGATTTGCCGGGGGAAGAAGGTGTTCCACATGCCGCTCTATTGTATGTTATATCTCTTGCTATGGATATTAGATGTAGTGCCGCCATCAGGGGGTGACAGGCGTTACACCTGTCACGGAGCAGCTGCCTTGGCAGGCCCCTTAAACAAATGTGTATATATATATATATATATATATATATATATATATATATATATATATATAAAAGGTTGCTGTCAGATCTCCCCTCACCAGCCTCACTGCGGGCGAGCAAGCAGCTGGATGTCTGTGCACTGTCCATGCTGCCTCTTGTGCTCTCCGGCATGGAGCATGTCCTAGGGTAAGTCCTGGGGGTGCAATGTTGGCAAATACAATATATGGATCATTTTCAATCATTTTTTTATGCTCTACATTCACAGTAAAAACAATGGTTAGGTGATCCAGTCCCTTAAAAAAAAGTGTGTCCCCCCCCCCCTCCCCCCAACTGTAATTTTGCTGAGTGTCTAGCAACACTCCCTGAGCGATGTATGTGCCCACTGGTCACCTCTGAAGCCCTTGCCCACGACGTGCAGCTCCATATTGCAAGGGCATGCTGTCACCCATGCTCCAGGGAGTGATCACATTGTTACCTGAGGCCAAATCAAGGCGTTGCTGGATGACTCTATCCCCAGGCATTGCAGGGACACCCACTGAGCCAAGGAAGCCATTGTTGATCGCTGCTGTCACGAACTTTAAGCCACCGTCAGCGGATGTCTTCTGGTTAGTAATCCCTTTGTCCTACTGTCCTAGCGGTCCTGGAGATGGAGAACAGGACGCCTAGGCAGTGGGAAACAGAGGGGGGTAATCGCAGGAATGGGGCGGGAATAGGAACTAGGGAGCGCTGGGCAAGATGAGGGACGGGAACCGGGAAGATAAGAGATTATTCAACAGTTCTGGACTGGTTACTCACAGGGGTAAAGCTTGATATCCGAGCATGGCAGGAGCTTCCTGGGTTTATTTTTTTATATAGGGGATGTAGGAGCAACCTGGGTAGACTCATGGTTTGCTCCCTCCATAGAAAGGCCAAGCAGCAGGGAAGGGGGGGGGGGGGGGGGGTACAACGCACGTGGTCCCCATTCCGATTGCAGGGAACCTCAGCCCATCCTCCCTGCGTGACGATTATCATAGTGCCCATGCGTGCAGAGATGAAGTTTCGTCACGACTATGATAGAAACCTAGAATGTGTTGGCAGATAAGAGCCAGTCGGTCCATCTAGTCTGCCCAATTTACTAAACACTTTTATTAGTCCCTAGTTCCCTATCTTATATCTAGGATAGCCTTATACCAATCCCACGCATGCTTAAACTCCTTCACTGTATTAACCTCTACCACTTCTACTGGAAGACTATTCCATGCACCCACTACCCTCTCAGTAAAGTAATACTCTCATTAGTCCCTGGCCTTCTCTTATATCTAGGATAGCCTTATACCTATCCCATGCATGCTTAAACTCCTTCACTGTATTAACCTCTACCACTTCTACTGGAAGACTATTCCATACATCCACTACCCTCTCAGTAATGTAATACTTTCATTAGTCCCTGGCCTTATCTTATATCTAGGATAGCCTTATACCTATCCCATGCATGCTTAAACTCCTTCACTGTATTAACCTCTACCACTTCTACTGGAAGACTATTACATACATCCACTACCCTCTCAGTACAGTAATACTATCATTAGTCCCTGGCCTTATCTTATGTCTAGGATAGCCTTATACCTATCCCATGCATGCTTACACTCCTTCACTGTATTAACCTCTACCACTTCTACTGGAAGACTATTCCATGCATCCACTACCCTCTCAGTAAAGTAATACTTTCATTAGTCCCTGGCCTTATCTTATATCTAGGATAGCCTTATACCTATCCCATGCATGCTTAAACTCCTTCACTGTATTAACCTCTACCACTTCTACTGGAAGACTATTACATACATCCACTACCCTCTCAGTACAGTAATACTATCATTAGTCCCTGGCCTTATCTTATATCTAGGATAGCCTTATACCTATCCCATGCATGCTTAAACTCCTTCACTGTATTAACCTCTACCACTTCTACTGGAAGACTATTCCATGCATCCACTACCCTCTCAGTAATGTCATACTTTCATTAGTCCCTGGCCTTATCTTATATCTAGGATAGCCTTATACCTATCCCACGCATGCTTAAACTCCTTCACTGTATTAACATCTACCACTTCTACTGGAAGACTATGCCATGCATCCACTACCCTCTCAGTAAAGTAATACTTTCATTAGTCCCTGACCTTATCTTATATCTAGGATAGCCTTATACCTATCCCACGCATGCTTAAACTCCTTCACTGTATTAACCTCTACCACTTCTACTGGAAGACTATTCCATACACCCACTACCCTCTCAGTAATGTAATACTTTCATTAGTCCCTGGCCTTATCTTATATCTAGGATAGCCTTATACCTATCCCACGCATGCTTAAACTCCTTCACTGTATTAACCACTACCACTTCTACTGGAAGACTATTCCATACATCCACTACCCTCTCAGTAAAGTAATACTTTCATTAGTCCCTGGCCGTATCTTATATCTAGGATAGCCTTATACCTATCCCATGCATGCTTAAACTCCTTCACTGTATTAACCTCTACCACTTCTACTGGAAGACTATTCCATACATCCACTACCCTCTCAGTAAAGTAATACTTTCATTAGTCCCTGGCCTTATCTTATATCTAGGATAGCCTTATACCTATCCCACGCATGCTTATACTCCTTCACTGTATTAACATCTACCACTTCTACTGGAAGACTATGCCATGCATCCACTACCCTCTCAGTAAAGTAATACTTTCATTAGTCCCTGACCTTATCTTATATCTAGGATAGCCTTATACCTATCCCACGCATGCTTAAACTCCTTCACTGTATTAACCTCTACCACTTCTACTGGAAGACTATTCCATACACCCACTACCCTCTCAGTAATGTAATACTTTCATTAGTCCCTGGCCTTATCTTATATCTAGGATAGCCTTATACCTATCCCACGCATGCTTAAACTCCTTCACTGTATTAACCACTACCACTTCTACTGGAAGACTATTCCATACATCCACTACCCTCTCAGTAAAGTAATACTTTCATTAGTCCCTGGCCTTATCTTATATCTAGGATAGCCTTATACCTATCCCATGCATGCTTAAACTCCTTCACTGTATTAACCTCTACCACTTCTACTGGAAGACTATTCCATACATCCACTACCCTCTCAGTAAAGTAATACTTTCATTAATCCCTGGCCTTATATCTATCCCATGCATGCTTAAACTCCTTCACTGTATTAACCTCTACCACTTCTACTGGAAGACTATTCCATGCATCCACCACCCTCTCAGTAAAGTAATACTTTCATTAGTCCCTGGCCTTATCTTATATCTAGGATAGCCTTATACCTATCCCATGCATGCTTAAACTCCTTCACTGTATTAACCTCTACCACTTCTACTGGAAGACTATTCCATACATCCACTACCCTCTCAGTAAAGTAATACTTTCATTAATCCCTGGCCTTATATCTAGGATAGCCTTATACCTATCCCATGCATGCTTAAACTCCTTCACTGTATTAACCTCTACCACTTCTACTGGAAGACTATTCCATGCATCCACCACCCTCTCAGTAAAGTAATACTTTCATTAGTCCCTGGCCTTATCTTATATCTAGGATAGCCTTATACCTATCCCATGCATGCTTAAACTCCTTCACTGTATTAACCTCTACCACTTCTACTGGAAGACTATTCCATGCATCCACTGCCCTCTCAGTAAAGTAATACTTTCATTAGTCCCTGACCTTATCTTATATCTAGGATAGCCTTATACCTATCCCATGCATGCTTAAACTCCTTCACTGTATTAACCTCTACCACTTCTACTGGAAGACTATTCCATGCATCCACTGCCCTCTCAGTAAAGTAATACTTTCATTAGTCCCTGGCCTTATCTTATATCTAGGATAGCCTTATACCTATCCCATGCATGCTTAAACTCCTTCACTGTATTAACCTCTACCACTTCTACTGGAAGACTATTCCATACATCCACTACCCTCTCAGTAAAGTAATACTTTCATTAATCCCTGGCCTTATATCTAGGATAGCCTTATACCTATCCCATGCATGCTTAAACTCCTTCACTGTATTAACCTCTACCACTTCTACTGGAAGACTATTCCATGCATCCACCACCCTCTCAGTAAAGTAATACTTTCATTAGTCCCTGGCCTTATCTTATATCTAGGATAGCCTTATACCTATCCCATGCATGCTTAAACTCCTTCACTGTATTAACCTCTACCACTTCTACTGGAAGACTATTCCATGCATCCACTGCCCTCTCAGTAAAGTAATACTTTCATTAGTCCCTGACCTTATCTTATATCTAGGATAGCCTTATACCTATCCCATGCATGTTTAAACTCCTTCACTGTATTAACCTCTACCACTTCTACTGGAAGACTATTCCATGCATCCACTGCCCTCTCAGTAAAGTAATACTTTCATTAGTCCCTGACCTTATCTTATATCTAGGATAGCCTTATACCTATCCCATGCATGCTTAAACTCCTTCACTGTATTAACCTCTACCACTTCTACTGGAAGACTATTCCATACATCCACTACCCTCTCAGTAATGTAATACTTTCATTAGTCCCTGGCCTTATCTTATATCTAGGATAGCCTTATATCTATCCCATGCATGCTTAAACTCCTTCACTGTATTAACCTCTACCACTTCTACTGGAAGACTATTCCATACATCCACTACCCTCTCAGTAAAGTAATACTTTCATTAGTCCCTGACCTTATCTTATATCTAGGATAGCCTTATACCTATCCCATGCATGCTTAAACTCCTTCACTGTATTAACCTCTACCACTTCTACTGGAAGACTATTCCATACATCCACTACCCTCTCAGTAATGTAATACTTTCATTAGTCCCTGGCCTTATCTTATATCTAGGATAGCCTTATACCTATCCCATGCATGCTTAAACTCCTTCACTGTATTAACCTCTACCACTTCTACTGGAAGACTATTCCATGCATCCACTACCCTCTCAGTAAAGTAATACTTCCTGAAATTACTTTTAAATCGTTGCCCCTCTAATTTCAGACTATGTCCTCTTGTTGTGGTAGTTTTTCTTCTTTTAAATAAACATCTCTTCCTGATGACGCGGCTGGTTGCTATGCCAACACGCGTCCCCGGCCTCCGTCTGGAGGGTAAGTGGCCAAGTCTGCAGCACCGCGGGCTCGGGCGCTTTGCTCGTTTCACCCCATGTCGTGCCAGGCATGTCACCTGTCACATGTTTTTGCATGACGTGGCCTGCTACGTCAATTATCGAGAAGGGATTAAACAAAAAAAAAGGAAAGAATTAAAAAAAATACTTTAGTGCATAGTGCAAGATAAAGCAGAGAAATTAACAATAGACATTTCACAATGATGAATGGGCCCGTTGCTGTAGGATAGTCTAAGGCTGTGGGAAAGGAACGCCTGGGCGGAACCAGTTACTAATTAGTTATTTATTATGTTCCATTCAGTGTTAACTGATTTGTGCTTCATTTACCAACATTCCCTACTAGGCCTCTACCCAGCCTGACCAAGAATTCCTGAATTGTTTATAGTTATCATTGGTTATTTATATACACTGCACTACACAATGTTGCTGAATTGTTTCGTTCATAACTTGGAGTTGTTTGTTTTTTGTTTTATCTCTTTTTACTCTGTCTATTGAAAATTTCCTCCACAGCAACTATGTACGATTAATAAGTTCTGTATGATTAAAATGGATTTTGAATGGGCACTAGACAATATAATTTTAGGACTTCTAAGCTGCCTTGTCACAGAGCTGTAGGCCCATGACTGTTAGACATGCCCTCTCATGAAAAAGGTCTCTACCACTTGTGGTCCGCTCTCAACATCCTATTACACTGTACACAGGACTAGAGCATGGGAAATGAAGCCATGAATGTGGCAACTTGCAGCTATATAGACAGGGCCTACTGCTAACTCAACACCACTGACCACCAGGGACCAACAGTGAGAAACTGATCCTCCTAGGCAACTCAGAAACAGGTCTCTAACACGTGTGGCCCGCTCTCAACATCCCATCACACTGTGCACAGGACTAGAGCATGGGAAATGAAGCCATGTTGCCAAACCCCACCCCAGAATGTGGCAACTTGTAGCTATATAGACAGGGCCTACTGCTAACTCAACACCACTGACCACCAGGGACCAACAGTGAGAAACTGATCCTCCTAGGCAACTCAGAAACAGGTCTCTACCACGTGTGGCCCGCTCTCAACATCCCATCACACTGTGCACAGGACTAGAGCATGGGAAATGAAGCCATGTTGCCAAACCCCACCCCAGAATGTGGCAACTTGCAGCTATATAGACAGGGCCTACTGCTAACTCAACACCACTGACCACCAAGGAGAAAATGATTCTTCTAAGTCAGAAACCAAGAAGAAGCTAATCTGATTTATATATATAAACCCCTTCTTTAGACAAAGCAAGGCTTAAATAGTCTCCCCCCTTCATCAAGCAAATGTGATGTGCATCGTTACAGAAACACGTGGGTTTACACACAGCTCTGCCTCTCAGCTGGATGCTGCTTGCCCCAAGCCATCTGATCGGGGTCTGTCGGGGCTCACGGAACTGAAGTACTTACAGTGGTAGGTCTAGATGCTGGGGGTCTTAAACAGAAAATCCAATTGGGGCCTCTGTGCCAGCTATTTACCCCTACTCCCTAACTTACTACCCTCAGGTAGAGCAAGTGGGGGCACTAAGCAGCCGTTAAATTGCTTATATGAAAGCTCCATGCCTCGGTACACAATATCCCTGCTAACAGGCCCTTCATTAACGAGGATTCAGAAGTAGTCACAAACAGTCTCCCAACCTAGTTAAAGGGACACTACCACGTACATATGATGTAACTAGATAACCTTGGTCACATATATAAATCATAAGCCACTGGGTTTTTTATGCTTGAATTTGTTACATTTAAAAGGAAAAATAAAATTAGGTGTTTATCTTCTGGCTTCATTTTGTGAATAATTCCCATGATGCAGCATCATCCAAAATCTTCCAGCCAGTCTCACTTTACAACTGTGGTCAAAGCCTGCATGGTGATGTCATAAGACACTACCCTGCTCTCTTACTGGCTCCTATGTATCATAGTGGGCAGGACTCGGTGTACTACCCAAAAAAACTATATTTCACAAAATGGCGGCGCCCATTCACACTTGTTTAGTTACATATTTTATTAAATACAGTCACATAAAAACAAAAGACATATCTGAAATCAAAAATTCAAAATAAAAAAAGTAAAACCTTTTCATTGTTTGGTGGGAGCGTCCCTTTCAGGTCCCCTCTGTTGGTGGAATTCAAAAACCAAGTAGAATCAATAAACAGGGTGGACCAGCTGACCATGATTAAGGTGGTCAGTTCCAACAATTGGGACACTTGGAAGGTATGTACCTGCATGACTACAGAGCTGCCCCTTGTGCCATGCTCTCAGGTGTGACTCACATCGTGCACAAGACTAATCAGCTCAGAGGGTGGGATATGAAGTCATATCGCCAAAACCCACCCAGCATGAGGTAACCTTGGCTGCATGGGCATAAACAGGTCTCTGCTGGGAAGATCCACAGCTATCTCAACACCACTGACCACCAGAGAAGAACCCACAGGGACCAGACAGGACAAACCTCCTGCAAGCTGAGCACCCCCCCAAAAAGGATGCAAGATATGAATCTAAATCCAAGGGGGGGAAGGATGCAAATTAGCTCCGTGTAAGACTAGCTAGACCTAGTATCCCTGTAGGTTGTCCTCAAGATAAAAGACAGCATGTTAACATAAGATTGTGCTTTTAGCATACTTGCCAACATCGGCCATGTTTCCAGGGACACATGTTTGTTCCACATGCTGCAGAAAGAGCATGCAAAGTGCAGCCCGGCAGCATGTAGGATGGATATACGCACAGACACAATCCAATTAATTAATAATTGTGTCTGTGCGTATATCCATCCTACATGCTGCCGGGCTGCACTTTGCATGCTCTTTCTGCAGCATGTGGAACAAACATGTGTCCCCTTTGCTCCACACTGACCTTTATACAGAACACCTATGGCCAGCGCCGCCACCTAAGGCATTTTTGTGGTCCACCACAGTTAAGTGATGTCATAAATAGGAGACCCATTTAAAATAGGCTTCTGTGAACCTATGCATTTGCTTGGAATTCTGCAAACACAATGTATAGATTGCTTTGAATCCTTTGTATTCTTCGTTTATTCATGGAAGAGGGAATTGCAAATGTAAAGCCAAAGTAGTTGAATGAGAGAGATTTTCCCAACTCGGCTACTTTGGCCTTACGCTCGAAAATTCCCGTCCCAAACACCTCTTTAAAGAGTAGACCCCGTCACTTTGCAGAATGACGCCCTCCGTACAGTCGCTGTGTTAGCAGAACTGAAAGCAAGTGCACAGATTAAAAAAACAGATCAAACTGTCGGCAACATATACCGTATTTGCTCGAATATAAGACAAGGTTTTTTTCAGAGCAAAGGTCGTATTATAACCTGACCTCAAATTGAGGTCAGACAATAAGACTGGGATCCAGGTCCCCCCGCAGAGCTGCAGGGTACCTGGATCCCCCTCTCTAACAGCAGGGGTTGTCTGGGCGATGAGCGCAGACCTCCCATGCTGCCGCCTGGCACGACCGCCGGGACTTCTATGATGAAGCCGGGTCCTTCCAGTCATAAAAGTCCCGGCGGTCGTGCCGGGCGGCAGCAGGGGAGGTCTGTGCTCATTGCGCAGACATCCTCCGCTGCCCCGCTAGACACCAGGAGAATCGGGAAGCTGGGGGATGTCTGCACGATACGTGCAGACATCCTCCATGCTGCCCGACACTGCAGTCCGTCATAATGGGAGGGAGAGAGAGATAACACTGGGGGAGAGAGAGAGACAAGGCGGGGGGGGGGGGGGGGGGGAGAGGCAGCATTGGCAAATAAAAGGAAATAAAAAAAGAAATGCATTTGTTTAATATAATCATTTTTATTATTACATATTAAAAAACAATTTACATGTGAATATATACAAGTTAAAGTTTTTTTTCCTATAGGGTAGTCTTATATTCAGGCTTTTAGTTTTTTTTCCTAAAGGAATATCCAAAGTTTGGGGGGGTCGTCTTATAATCAGGGTCGTCTTATAATCGTGCAAATACGGTAATCTGTGTTTAATTGAAAGATTACATCAGGTGCAGACAATTTATAAGCAGACAAATAAAGCACATCGTTGAGAACTTTCTGCTTGTATAGCACTAGGAGGAGATGGACATCTTGGGTCCAAGCTTTCTACATTTGACCACTGTCCCCCATCAAGCTATTCAGAGCAAAGAGGGATCAATAGGGAACTTGATTTGTTTTATTGCCAACACTTGGATGCCGTCTTTCAATTAAACACCACACTTTTCTGGGGGCAGTCGGGTTTTAAATGTGTCTACTGCTGATGACATCACCTGTGGCTTGATGAAGGTCACCTCCGTCCTTTACAAATACTTTATTCTGTGAATGCAAAAAAAAAAAAAAAAAATGAATGATCTATGCGCTGTGTTAACAGAATTGCAAGTAAATTCGTAGATTAACAGAAAAATGTGTTTACAGCATGCTTGCAGTGTCAGTCACCTTGTGGCTTGATTTGCAGATTACACATAATATCAAATTTTAAAAGGGATTTTTTGTAATTTTTTTTTTGGTAACCCTTGCATCCTTTGATTCTGATTAAACCTGAGGTGTACCTTTTTATGTATACATGCACATGTTTACTCTCGGCTCTGCCTCAGAGCTGAGGCAGAGCCGGCCAGCGCGGTGAAAGTGTCAGTGCGGGCACAGCCAATAGGTGTGGGGGCTCGTCCTGCTTGTCGGGGGGGGGGGTCTGTCTAGTCCAGGGGGGTCTTTCATTTGGTAGTGCAGCGAGAGACCACCCGTTTTCAAAAGGGGGATGAACAGACGGTAAGGGACTGTTCTTTGCGCCCACTTATAGCAGTTTCGGCGCCGCCAGGCGTATCATAGGGTAGTTTTAGGGATAGTTAGCGCTGTAACTGCCGCTCTGAAAAAGCCGCGGTCAACAGAGGGGACCAGATTATTTAAGATCCCATCTGTTGATCCCCTTTGAGAGACAGCTTCCTAGACGCGCATCATGGCGGCCAGTCAGAGGTTAAACTGGCGTGAACCCCAAAAAGTACGTGGCCCATTTCATCTCATATTAAAGATTTTTTTTTTTTCTTCTTCACTTGTAAAGTTTAGTGGCTCGGGGGGGGGGTAATGGGTTAATCTGGCCTTGTGCCTGTTGCATCAGCCCCTGTGTGCTGGGGCAAGTGATGATGAGAGAGGAGGCAGCCCCCCCCTGAACCAAGGGAGGAGGAGAGACAGAGAGAAGGAAGGGGAAAGAATAAAGGAGCAGCAGAAGCCAGACCTCCCCCAGCCTGCTCCTCCCAGCTCTGCCCTCTGCCCCCCTCTCTCTCTGTGCACACACACACACACACACTCACACATCTTCCAGGCCAGGAACATGTCAGCAGGACACCACCACAGCCAAAGCAGGGCCATCCCCACCAGGACCATCCCCATAAGCGACTCATCTCAGCTACCTCATGACTATTGCACTACTCCTGGGGGTACCCTCTTCTCTACCACCCCTGGAGGTAAGTCTGGCACCCCACCCACCCCCAGACCCCCCTTATCTCTGTTGTTTTGCATGCTTGGCCTTGCATTGCAGTGCATGTTGCAGGGTGGAAGGGTTAATGCAATGAGGGCTGACCTTCAACAGGACTCCCATGGTGCTCAGCCAACCTCCCCAGAGCCTCAGCCCTGTTATGGGAGCCTCAGCAGCTGTGTTCATGCATGCAATCCAAAATAACAAGGGGAAAAGCAGCATGCATGCTTCCAATACATGCTGCCAATGCATGCATGCTTGTTGTTGTTGTTTGTTTTGTTTATGCACCATGATCATGTTGCAAATATCTGGTTTGGGGAGGGGGGTGACCTTCTGGATTTTATTTATTATTATTAAAATTATTTATTTTTAATGGTCCAGATTTTTGGTGAGCATGGCTTGGCTGTCTGCAGCAACTCCCATCACGCGGAGCCAGGCACAGGCCAGGATGATGGGAGTTGCAGCTGGCTGGGAAGAGGCCGCATGGTGCCCAGCCCTGTTTTTTTTTTTTTTGTACATAGGAAACAGGCATGCTGGTGAATGCAGGGAGGGATCACGTGTCTGCTGTGACTCCATATTACACAGCAATACATACATGCAGTGATCTATATATAAATATACATATGTATATATAACAGAGCTGGGGGGATTGCAATACCCACTGTTTGCACATTGTGGAAGAGGTTGCATGAGCCCCATGTGCTAGATCAGTAGATGCTACATGCAAAACAAGATGTGTCCCAAGGAGGTGTGTAGAATGTCAAGCTGAGGTGGGGGTCACTTTTGGATCTATGCAAGGGGTGGGGTGGCAGATGCCCCCCCTTTTTTTTTTTTGAACTAGGTGCACTTCCATAAAAACCCATATGGTAGCATAGCCCTGCATGATACATCTCCTAATGAAAAATGATCTAGACATAGTATGTAGAATTTTATGCAAATGCATAAAATAATAGACTTCACCTGTGACTTGATAGGAAAAAAAAAAACTATTGCCAATGGATAGTGTAATTTGCAAATAAAAGTCATAAACAGGTGACACCACAGATATTCTAAAATGCTCCAAATGCATACAATTACAGAATGTATAGATCATTTATTATTATTCTCTGCACTCTCAAAGTATAATTAGTGGGGGGTTTTTTGGTAACTTTTTTATTTTTTATTTATTTGTTTTGTTTTCATTTTTTAGCTTTGGTAACTTAGAATAGACCAAATCATTTAAATTAGTCAACTTTGATGACTATTATGAAGATTGTAAGTCCTAAAATAACTGGCAACTTAGTAGTAATGTGTGTAAAATTTATATTCTTAAAAAAAAAAAAAAAAATGCGAGAAGACTTTATGATTTAAGTGGCAAGTGTATCTTTAAACACTCGCAGTTTGTAGACTGTTCATTTTTGCTTCCACTCTAAAAACCTCACCAAATGGTCGAACACATGGTAGTAATTAATCTCTGTGAAATGTTGAATCACCTGTGTCCCAGTGGCCTTTACAACTTAACATGCTGGTGGGAGATAACTGGGTTTGGATATTCTTCTAAGAAAAAAAAAAAAACAAAAACAATACCCCACCTCTTTTTGCTGAACTCCTTAAAGGGGCCATTACACCCACAGCTTCCCACTAATCACTGCAAAATAAAAAAAATAAAAAAATAATTGCTCTGCCCTCCGCCCCCCCATCTCCATACAACTGCAAATAAAGTGTAATATTTCTATAGTGCGGCCTCTCTCCCTCCATTACTGAATTTAGAAGCCCCGACAAAATTATTTTTAATGTGAAACTACAACTGTATGTGTTTTATTCATGTGTTAATAAACCTTGCATACTTCTTGCCATTACTCCAGGAATATTTTAAATTGTAAACAAGACTAGGAAGCCAGGACGGCCCCATGACTCTTGCACAATGGGGAGAGAGAGAGGGAAGGAGGGGGGTGGCATAATTCCATATCTTCTTCAATACACAGAACCTTTCCTAGCAGGCCTCTTTTTGCACACTGCACACATACATGTGTAACACAAGCGCGTTTTTTTATTTATCTCCAGGGAGGGAGGTTGCAACCAGGACATGGCCTCAATTTCTAAGAATCCAAGACTGTTCTTCGACGAAGTAATAACATTCTTGGCTTTCTTAATTTATTCCCCCTCGCCGCCACCCCTCCTACTGTGTGAAAGAATATTGGCCGTGTATTTCGTGGAGTAGGAATGTTGTGCACAGTTTTAAAATATCTACAAGTTCCTGTAATAAGTATACGTGTTTTAACTGTAGTAAGTCGACAAACAAACCAACACTGCGGTTCGGGCCTCGGGCCTAGCTTTTACAGAAGCAGAGTTTTTATTATTATTTTTTTGTATTTTTCTTTTGGGAACAACCAACAACATTTCTCTGAGCTTTTCACCATTATATTCTTGTACAACTGCAACAATTTTGGCTACATATATTTTTGTTGTTGTTACATTTTTTTTCCATTGTTTTGAAACTTTCATCCATAATAGTGTTACATGGGATATAGCGGTCTTAACATGACTGTTATTTGATAATTATATTGTGTGGTTTGTTTATATGATCAAACCACGTATCTGCACACATTTTTAACACTCGTTTTTGTACCTTTTTATTGTGGGTGAGGTAGAGTTTTTTTTCTTTTTTACCTCTCCTTTAGTCTAATTAACAACCTATTTCCATCTTGTTCTTTGTATATGTTTAGAATTAATATATACCGTGTGTGTGTATATATATATTTAAAAAAAAAAATTATTTCTACTATGCAAATTACGGTATAGTGTGTTTTTTTTTTTTTGTTTACTTTCAACTTTGTTTTTAATCATACTAATTTTTTCTTTATCTAGATTTCTTCATTTTTTTTTTTTATCATTTGCAGTACATTTTTGAGTAATGTTTTTTATTTTTTAAGTTTATACAAAAAAAAAAAAAATATTTATGAAAGATTATGTATGTCTTGTGACCTGAGCTACTCACATAGTAATGGGTTGTGTGATGAGAGATTTTTGCCAGGCAACCTGTGGAATAATGCACCCTTTATCTGTACTAAATAGTTGGAGTTTAAGCATGCGTGGGATAGGTATAAGGCTATCCTAGATATAAGATAAGGTCAGGGACTAATGAAAGTATTACATTACTGAGGGTAGTGGATATATGGAATAGTCTTCCAGTAGAAGTGGTAGAGGTTAATACAGTGAAGGAGTTTAAGCATGCATGGGATAGGTATAAGGCTATCCTAGATATAAGATAGGGAACTGGGGACTAATAAAAGTATTTAGAAAATTGGGCAAACTAGATGGGCCGAATGGTTCTTATATGCCGACACATTCTATGTTTCTATATTAAAGGCACAAGTGGGGAAAAGTTTATTTTAAGAGATTTGAACAGATAGTATATGTTTATGGGCATTCTATCTTGACTGTTTTTTGTACATAAACTAATGGCCTCAAAAATAACTTTTCAGGTGTTTTTCAAGTGTAATCTCTGTATAATATACCCCCCCCCCCCCTCCCCCTGGTACTCACAAACTGTAAAGGGGAAAACCTGTATCTCTAAATTGGGTAAATATTTTGAGAAACAAGTTTACTAAGCATTAATAAAATGCAATTATATAGTCCCTTTTAAAAACCTTTGCCATGCCTGATATTTATAGACTGCTTTTTGCCATCCAACTTCACCTAGCCAACTTACAAGTTACCTACATTTTAAAGAATACTTTTTTTTTTTTTTTTAAGTTAAACACAAAGTTTGTTTCCCTTTGCAGCTCCAACTAATTATGCTACAGTTTTTATACTATTCCAGATCATATTTTGTGGTTCAGAATTAACACACTTTTTCGGAGTTTGTTACCCGGGAATTGTTGCTGTTCTCAATTGTGTTAAATCACTGCCGGGTTTAATGAACATGACTGGAAAAAATAGTAGTGGTCACAATTAATATATCAGTTTTGATTTAAATTACTGACTTTTTGTTTACCTAAATTACCAGTGCATAACCCCCCCCCCCCCCGACTTGGCCAATACTGCTGCTCCCACTCTAAGCCAGTGCTGCTGCTAATACTGCCCCCCCTGCCACATTTGCTTCTTCCACCTCTGCTAGGCTTGCTCCTCCTCCTCCTCCTTCCCCCCCCCATCTCCGCTAGGCTTGCTCCTCCTCCCCCCCTCCGCCAGGCTTGCTCCTCCTCCTCTCCTCCCCCCCTCCGCCAGGCTTGCTCCTCCTCCTCTCCTCCCCCCCTCCGCCAGGCTTGCTCCTCCTCCTCTCCTCCCCCCCTCCGCCAGGCTTGCTCCTCATCTCTCCCCCCCCTCCGCTAGGCTCGCTCCTCATCTCCCCCCCCCCTCCGCTAGGCTCGCTCCTCATCTCCCCCCCCCCCTCCGCTAGGCTCGCTCCTCATCCCCCCCCCCTCCGCTAGGCTCGCTCCTCCTCATCTCTCCCCCCCCTCCGCTAGGCTCGCTCCTCCTCATCTCCCCCCCCCCTCCACTAGGCTCGCTCCTCCTCATCTCCCCCCCCCTCCGCTAGGCTCGCTCCTCCTCCTCTTCCCCCCCTCCGCTAGGCTCGCTCCTCCTCCTAGAAGTCCCACCAGCAGTGCCGGGAAGCAGCAGAGGATGTCGGTGCACATTACGCAGATATCCACCAGCTGCTTGAGAGCAGGACCCAGATCCCCTGCAGCTCTTATAATCAGACCTTTATTAGAGGTCTGATTATAAGGCAAAGATCAAATGTAAGACAAGGGGTATTTTTCAGAGCATTTGTTCTGTATTTGAGCAAATATCTTAACTTTAAAACAATGTACAGTTCTTCTGTAGTTTTACATTATAAATAATGTTGCTGTAGGAACAGCAATTAATGCTCTTTTATATGCCGTTTTTGGGATCTAGATAATAAGGCAGAACCTGCGTCAAAAGGTATTCAAACCGGTTACCTTGTTCCGGAAGATAAACTAGACTTGCAGACGTACAGTATATTACTGTAACTGGGCCCCACAGAGAGACTGCATTACAAGGTACAGGAATGTATGTTACATAACAGCCCAGTAACCTATAAAAAGCATAAACATAGTTACTCCACATCTCAAAATCTTACACAAGAACACAGACAGCCTGGGGACAGAGCCAAATCTGACAGTTTATAACACTTGGCCTGTATCTTTTTAAAGTGCTTGTGATTTGTGAATCCACGACCTTTGGTGCAAGATGATCACTGCTTGTATAATGCACAGGCTTTTATCCCTGTGTGATTTGATGCAAGCATTCTATATAAATCACATTTTTAATATTTGACTCAAGCCCTCCCCCCGTGATTACTCTGCACGTGCGGCAGCACTGATTCTATAGAAATTGAGGATATAAAGTTTTGTTTCAATTAGTCATTTCCTGTGCTTCTCAAATTGATTGTATTGAGTGGTCTCTGAGTGACCTTGCTCTTGTACACAGTAGGATCTCTTAACAGTGCAACACATTGTCTGATGACATCACTAGAGAGACAGGATATTCCATTCGTTTGAATGGCATTATTCTCATGGGTTCCTGCAGCAAAAAAGGAAATTACTTTTACTCGGCTAGTGTGGGCAGTCCTGGTTTCTTGCAAACTGCTGTAATTTCACAATTTCTTCTAGCTATAAATATTTTAAGCAATGCAAACTGTTAAACATGCCTTTTGAAAGCAAATTAATATGTATTAATATGTGAAAAATGCATTTTTGGCCCGGACAGTCCCTTTAAAAATAAATAAATACTTAAAAGCTGATTGCCCCCAGTATGAGCATAAACTGGCATGTAGTTTTAATGGTACATGCCAGTTTATCCCTGACCGACAGCTGCCATTCTTCCCTATTATATATGTTTTTTTCCTTAGAGGAAATAATATTATTATTATTATTATTTAATATTATTAATTTTATTATTTATTTTTATTAATGTTTTTAATCCTTATCCTTCTCTGTAAACCCAACCTGGATCTTTTAGAGCAGGGCTAGACCAATCCAGCCATGACTCCTAAAATCCCTACTGCTGGTTTAATAACTCACTTTACATTTCTTGTTTTTTCTTGTTTTACATAGAATTTTATGACCGTTCCATTTTTTTTCCGACTCCAAGTCTTGCTTCCCAGTGACATGTCTGTTTTATACTTGGCGTTGGTGCTGCCATTTTGGAGTTAGCTGGCCGTTGAACTAGACAGACTGTCCGCTCTCTGATGGTGCAGAGATGTCCTTTTTGTGGTCTTTTTTTTGTGTGCAAATTAACAATAGAGAGGACCATTTAGGGTGACTAATTATAATCTGTTAACAGAGGGTCTTTCACTGCACTAGAAGTTAACACTGAGGCTCCCTGTGAGAACACAAAATGGTGTTATACCATCCATTTTTACCCGTGTGTGCATGTGCATTTACTCTGTCTTGGACTACATGCTTATATAAAAAAAAAAAAAAAATAGTATTGCCAAAGTAGTTTATACTTCTCTATTAGTCTTATACACAGGAATAGGTTACTTTTGTGTCACTTGACCTGTGTGTTTAGTTTCGATTTTTTTTTTTTTTTTTTTTTTTTCCCCTTTCCTTCTCCCCCCCCCCTTCCCCTCCTTTTTTTCCTTTCCTTCCCCTTTCCCCTCCCCTCAACATGACTATCTATCCATGTGTAGCCAAATGTGTGTTGGGGGTTTTAGATGTGTGATCACTTCACTAATGAAATCGGGGAATTGACCATTTGTTTTATTACTTTGCCGGATATTTCCATTCCCTTTTGTGGCAAATTTGGGAACGCTTAATCACCGGTGTCATTTTAGCCCGGCCTGTGCCATCCTTCCATGGAAAAAACCCACTAGATAATTGAATGCGTGGAAGGGGATTTGCTTGCAGATTTATTTGTTATTTAAGCAAAGTGCTGAGGTACTCGCGTCTGGCCACTGTTGAGCGTTCGCCCTGATTTATATATTAAACTTCTCCATTCAGCCAAGCGACTTTCTCTTGCCTGTGGAGCCCAGGCCAAATGATGCTCTCAGCATCATGCGGGAATGCACACAGGTGATGCCTTGTGACAATTTTTTTTTCTAGCCTGTTGCACATATGACTGATATTAGGGTCGGGTGACAGAGCTCTGCCATATGTTAAGGGTTATCCTGATGTTAAGTGTGTAACCTTCATGGAGTCATGACTAATCCTGTGCGCAGGGGTCACAGCAGTGCCGCACCGGAGTTGAAGAGGACATATGATACACCCCTTTGCATCACAAAATGAGGCAGAGCGTCTGGTGTCACGTGACATCCCAGTGATGGCCTATGATAGGACCGTTAGATAGACACGATGCCAAAAGATCGCGATGCCTCCAGACGTCACGGAGGCATGCACGAACCCAGACGTTCGGGCATAGCGCGGTTGGGTAAAATGCAGCCCGTGCTCAATTTGAACATCAGCTAAATTTTTCCCCGTCGGACTGAGGCCACTCAAAATGACCTCGTCTGACGGGTGGGATCCCGCTGCAAGTCCCTGCTGCGCCATCCGAACACAGCTCATCGCGGGGAGCCATGATGAGCTGTGTAACTCTGGACGTTCTATACCGTCCTAACCACTTTTTTCAGGACCACATAGAATGTCCTAGCGATGATGCCGTCGTATTCAATGAAGTGTTCCAGTTCTCTGTACATTATGCTGGGAGTGATTTTTATTTGCCTTGTATGTGTTCAGTCTGCAAACCAGAAGCTGTATCAGGGATTTCTGTATGTCGGCCTCCTGTGACCCATGTTAAAGGTGAGCTGAGGACACCCTTCTTTTACTTACAGAGCCAAACGGAGTTGAAAAAATGACCTATTCCAATCCTCCCCCACATATTAAAGTTAAATAATTAGAACTATAGATGCATTTTTTTTTATGTAAATGACTGTTTTAGCTCTAAACAGCTGAATTTTTTTTTTGAGGGGGGGGGGGGGGGAGGGATTTTATTTTGTTTTTGTTTCAAAGAGCTTTATTGGAGTTATACATTCTTATGTAGGTATTAAAACAATTTACAGAATATCCAAGTATTGAACAAAGTTTAATAAAAAAAGGAGTTAACTGAAAAACATTAAAAAAAAAAGGGTGGGATACATAGGGGATGGGTTGATTTTAAAGAAGGACTAAGGGTTGGGAGTGGAAATTATTACATCCATGCATGTTTTTATTTTTATTTTAAAAGTGATCGTGGGTTAAATAGTTATATTTGCAATGTTTGCTATGAGTTTTATGGTTGGGTAGAGGGTGGCTATAAATGCATTTATTAAAATTGTAATATCTGTATTCTAAATATGTATCATTTACTCACAAATCAGACTTTTGGTTTTTGTTGACCCTGCCTCTCTACTCTCAGCCTTTTTTGTTTTTTTTGTTTTTACTTTTTAACTACTATTTTGAACTCTTGGCAACATTTAAAGTGTTTACATGCATCTGTCTAATTAAAATTTTACTATAGATCTAAACAGAAACTGCTACAGTGTTGTGCACAATTATTTATTAGGGCTCTGTAGATATACAAAGTTGCATGTAGTGATTTAGGGACAAAGTTTTATATTCTCATGCACCCACATTTGATGAATTAAATATTTTTTTTTATTTTTTTTTCTACATTTCTCCATGAAAGTGGGACTTTCTCCAAATTTGAGACCCTAATGGCCCCTACTGCCCCTGAGGTTCTTTGTGCTCTGCTCTGTTTAACGATTGTAGAGAATGGGCAATAACTATCCCAGCAGTATTTTTATTTGTTTTACTTTTGTGCTATCAGGATAAAAGTGAATGGCTGGCTGGCTCTACTTATAATCCCTTAAATTAACTTCTCTTCAGCATCAAGATAATGTGACAATAAGTTTGGCATTGTCATGTTTTGTTTAAAAAACAAAACCTTAATGTAACCCCTTAAAGACTAGCCATGTAAGCCACAATAAGTGTGGCCAACAAAATAAGTGCACCAGAGATTCCAAAATATTACATTACATTAACATTTATTTGTACAGCGCCACCAATTCTCGAAGCGCTTGGTACAGAGCAAAGAAAGGAACTACATACTAATTTAGACAAACTAGTACAGACTGGTACAGGAGGTAGAGAACCCTGCTCGTAAGCTTACAATCTAGAGGGAATGGGGTCCATGACACAATTAAGGGATTGAAGAGGTCAGAGGGATTGAAGTTGTAGTAACAGTAGAGTGGATGGGAGGCATTAGGTGGGATAGGTCAAAGAGGGAGTGTTCCAGCTAGGTTGGGTAGTAAGCCTCTCTAAAGAGAGGAGTTTTGAGGGACTTTTTAAAGTTTGAAAACGAGGGAGAGAGCTGGATGCTCCGGGGAAGGGAGTTCCAGAGAGAGGGGGCAGCTCGGGCGAAATCTTGGAGACGCGAGTGAGAAGTGGTGATGGGATTAGAAGAGTGTTAACCCCTGTGAGGAGCGCAAAGGTCGTGTAGGGAAGTAGCGGTTAACAAGAAATGTACGTAGGAGCAGAGGAGTGGAGGGCTTTGTAGGTTAATGACAGAATATTATCTTTTACCTTTAACTATATGTTATATATTCTTATTTTCACTGCTACAGTGTGTGGACCCAATAAAGAAGTATTTAAATGAAATCATACTGAATTATAATTTATAAGGTTACATTATGACATCAAAAGAAAGCTGTACAAGAGAGAGGGAGTTGGTTAAACCCACATGACAAAAAAGCTCTTGCACTGAAGGGGTTGAAAAAAAAAAAAATTTAAAAAAAATCTCACCACTTGTAATGTAGAGGCATCGTGGTGCTATATATTCTGAAAGTACTTTTGATTGGGAGACCCCTTTGGGGGTTACATTAGGGGTTAGTCCACTTTTAGAACTTTTTCCCAGAAATAAAAAAAAAAAAAAAAAAAATAATAATAATTCTGGGGAAAAAGTTCTAAAAGTGGTCTAACCCCTCAGGTGTCTCATTCATGCAACAGGTTAGTGCTGTGCTTTTTAATCCAGGTACTTGACAAATATTTGTAGAGTTTGAGAGCCAAACGGACCAATTCAGGAGACCTGTTTTTAGTTTATTTTTAGGAGCGGGGAACATGGTTGTTTCAGCAGCTGGGATTTTACGAATCTTGGCTCCTGAGATTTTATCCAAGCGCGGTCTTGGCCGGCCAGGCATGAGCTGGTGGTGTAGCTCATAATCTGCACTGGGGTAATGAGTTCTGTGTAAGGGGGGAGGACCCAAACCGGAGACCCTACTGTGGGAAAACATCCGATTTACCTTTACATCTCTTCTTCTCTTTACTCCAAGGTACCAGGATCATTTATGATCGCAAGTTCCTCTTGGATCGTCGCAACTCTCCCTTGGCACAGACTCCACCCCGCCGCCTGCCAGATATCCCTGGGGTGACCAGCCCCAAAATTGTGGTCGAAGAATCCAAAGTAGAAACGAACAATGTAAACAATCACGACAGAAAGACGGCCGTGGGTAGGTCTTCCATTGTATCTTGGACGGTTCGGAGATATAGAACACTTGATTAAACCCTTAAAGACACAGGGTATCCATGTGTAGGCAGTCAGTAAAACCATCGCCTCTGGCAATCTGCCATGATGCCTTTTATAAGGAATCTCTTGGGGTTGGGACCTCCTGTAGCGACAGTCGGCAATATTAAAGCAACAAATACAACAAAAACAAGTTGGGGTTAGGGTTGCAGTTTGAGATGGAGTTACAGTTGAGTTAGGGTTAAACTGATCATCGGGGGGGGGGGGGGGGGGGGGTTGATAAGGTCACTTTGCCTGTAATGCACTCTCTGTGCTTCACATACTTATAGTGAAGCACAGAGAGTGACCTGCAAGTGAAAAATAAAAAATGTCCAGTAAAAAAAAAAAAAAATTAACCCTTTCCAATCAGTTTGTTACTGTGATCAGTTTCCATCCTTCTTTATGGTCCTCATTTTGTGTTTTTGCAATTTTTATTTTTTTATTTTTGCAATTTTACTGCTATAGTCCTTAAAGGGTTAAAGACCCAGTCACCAAATTGTTTTATACTATGAATGTAAATATTATGTTACCAGAATTGTAAGCAAACTCATGGATTAAAGGGACAGTCTAGTCCCCAAACTCCCTTTGGTGCAAGATGAAGATCACTGCTTGTATAGTGCACAGGCTTTTTTCCCAGTGTGCTTTGATGCAGGCATTCTGGATAAATCACATTTTAAATATTTGACTCAAGCCCTCACCAGTGATTACTCTGCATGGTTACTGCAGGTGTGGCAGCACTGATTATATAGACACTGAGCATATAAAGTGTTTTGTTTAATTTAGTCACTTCCTGTGTTGCTGGAATAGAATACAGGGTGTGGACTGTGATAATCTTGTACGCAGTAGGATCTCTTAACAGTGCAACATATTGTCTGATGCCATCACTAGAGAGGAAATTCCATTCATTTGACTGAAATTATTCTCATTGGTTCCTGCAGCAAGTTCCTGTACCCACACAAATTATATATTGGTTTTCATTTTTTGTCAGTGGAGAAAAAAATGTAACAAGTTGATAAAAAAAAAAAAAAAGAGTAAATACACAATAAGGAAAACCGTTGTATTCAACGTGATGTAGTAATAATCACACATGAAACAAATTAGTAATAAGAATATATATTGGTTTTTATCATTGCAAGAAGGGCTTTTATTAGATACCATTATGTTCATAATATCTTATAATTTACTGGGGGGGGGGGGGGGCGCAATATGATGGGGAAAAAAATAAAACTTTGACCTAAAAAAAATATTTACAGAAAAATAATTGGTAAAAAAAAGTTTCTAAATTTTGTAACATGTTTACAAATGTTCCCCCCCCCCATGTTTTTCTGCTGTTTTTTGCGAGTTATAGGAAAATAACCCAAAATGTTTTTTTTTTTTTTTTTTTTTATATCCATTGTCACATTTTAATCCCATCCGTAACCCTTAAATTATTCTAATTTTAATTTAATTGTAACCCTATCCCTCGGGGCCGCTCGGGGCAGTCTAGCAACAGCATCTGAGTGACGGAAGTGACATATTTATTTTTTTTTTCACTTCCGACTCTCTACCCACAATAGGGCTGCAGCCATAACTGAGGAGCATGCTGCTCTCCAATATGGCGCCCGCAAATCGCTCCGTGGATCGATCGTGCGTGCCCCAGAAGAAAAATGTCAGAGCTGCCTAATGCCTTGAAATCAAAGCAATAAAGCAGCTCCGCCAAATCGTTCCATCGCAAGGGAAGGGGTTCAAGTAATTTTGTTTCCATAGCGAGGGAGTTGCATGGTATTTGCATATCTGGTTCTTATGCCTCACATCTTTTTTGTTTCTTTGGTTTCCTAGGAGATGACTCTCAGTTTGAAATGGATATCTGATCCCCCGGCGCCTGGCATGAGCTCCCGAAATGTGTACCTGACTTGGCCAATAGGATCATTTAACAGAAAATCTATGGCGCAGTATCGCGTTTTTTGAAACCTGCCCTTCAAGGTGCCAAAGGTCAACGCAAACCGGCTCCTATTTTTTTTTTTTTTTTTTTTTCCTACAACCCCAAGACTAGTGGAACCCCAAGTGGAAAGAGATACAGTTTGCTAGTTTTGTACTGTAGCCATCTTCAGAAGAAAAAAAAATGTGTAAATGGTGGCAGAAATGAAATTGTACACCACCTAATGCTTTATTTTTTTTTGTTGTCTCATTTTGTAATGTTGATTTCCACTAAATGTTTGGCAGAGATATCCAGCCATTTTGGATAGGCTTGGTTGACCTCTGATGAGTTCTTTCTCCCAAAACAATTTGTGAAACTCCCAAATTACTAAGTTAATTTGCTGGTATCTCAACAAAACCAATGACTTCTTTGTGCTACTATTTTCTTTTGTTAAAGTAGCATCAGTTTCCTTGGTCATTTTTATTGTTCTGATACTTGAAGATATGTGCACAGCCTGTGGCATCTAAGGTAGAAACTTAATATATATATATTTCTTTTTTTTTTTTTTTTGCAAATTCCCTTTTCGTGTTTTATGTGCATATACTGTGGCACAAGGAACTGTATAGTCCATGCAGTGACTTGTGCAAATTTGACAAGTTTGTTGAAATGGGTTTAGCTTGGCTTCTTGGGGAGGGAAGTTTGAAATTCCACTTGTCCTATATCTTTAAATCCCACTTCTACCACCAATACCTGCCTCATTCTTGCTCTTCTGCTCAATCATAAAAGGAATAACCTACATGGAAGTAGGATGTAAAACCTATATGCTTTTCCACTGAACCTTCTGGGTAGTGCAAAGCCATTTATACTTTGAGACATCGCCTACATTCACTTATGGAATATATATTTTAGACTTCATAGCACTTCTCAACAGAAATTTAATGTTGAATGTCGGTCACAATCCAAAGGTTAAACAGACAATATTGTTAGAATGAGTACAAGATGATGACATTTTTATTTTATATGGAGGACAATCGAGACTACCAACAAGCAAAACCTGAACAAACTATAGAATCCAAATTTATACCTAAATGTGATAGTTGCTCCTGCTAAAACTTTACGCTTCGGCTTGTCTTCCCCTGTTGGTTTCCTAAATTAAAATTTAATTACAGGAATTGAGACATTGATTTAAAAAAAAAAAAAAAAGTTGGCCATGTGTGATTGTTTTTCGATTTTTTTTGCAGACTGAACGGGTGACCAGTTGCTGTTCAATTTTTTTTTTTTTCCTCCCTGTTTGCTTGGAATCAATTTGATTGATTGAATTATACAAAATAAATAATTGTGCTCAGCAGAGCACAATTTTATTGGTTGACAATCTTATCCTGGTTTCTTGTGTGTGTGTATATAAAAGTGATGTATTTTGACCTGGCACCTACACAAAATATTTAGCCACCAGTCTCTACTTTGCAGGCACACACACTGAAAACTACTTTAAACATGTGTGTTGTGGTGTGAGTGCGTATTGTGTAAGATTTTGTTTTCAAAGAGAATTGAGTCAAAGTTGAAATTCAGGGGAACGTAAAGGTTACCAGTGTCTTTTATTTTTTTTTTTTGTTTTTACACTTTGAAGCTTAATTTTTTTATGTTGACATCCATATGTGCTATGAAAATGTAGCAGTGTTAATTATTTTGCCTTTGGAAGTATAAAAGCTAAATGGAATGAACATTATTTGGGGGAAGCAACTTTGTAGCTGCTGTTTTTTGAAGGGCATTGGAAATATATATATATATATATATATATATATATATATAATTATTTTTTTTTTTTTGCATAGGGAATAAATTAAAAATGAAGAAAAGAATAATAGGCTCCAATATTTTTGGGTGTTACAACCTTTTTAATAGTCCTGATATTTGCTGCTATTCGGAAGCAAAACATGGACCGTTTACCTTTTTTGTTGTGTGTGTTTTTTTTAATTTTTTTTTTAAATGGTAGAAAGTCCTCTAAAAGACTGGTAAATGGCAGGTTGCGCTATAGCTACTGAATTACATCTGCTATAATTCTCATTTGTAATCCAGGAGTTTTGTTTTTTTTCTCTCTCACACTCCCAATTAAGAAATTCATAGTTTTGACACAATAAACTGTTAGCTGGTGGTCTGACCGTGTAGACCACTTAGTAACCACTTGACCTGTATTTTTTTTTAATTTTTTTTTTTTTTTTATTCAAGGGCTTCATAAATACAGTATCAATTTTCTAAGTATTTAGAATTGTGTGATAACTTCCTGCTAAGTACTGTTAAATGTTTCAACAAAGACTGTAGGGTCACTGTCCTGTCTCTTTTGGATTAAGCCAGTCCCTTTTAAGAGATAACAAGAATTTAGAACTTTGGCTTACTGCTCAGGCCGTTTGGTTTCTCCCTATGTACATTGTAAGCCGGGTGTAATCCTAAACCTATGTGCTCTTTATCAAAAGGAGCGTGTTTTTCTAAAACGTACAGTCTTTTAAAGATTCATTTTCTAACAAGCTTTTGATCATTGGAATCTGATTTAATTGCGAATAATGGCAATATTTTGGAAATATGTTTTTTGGGGATAAAAAAAAAACACATATTGCAGAACCCCAACATAATTTGTAGCAAGACTGTAAAGTCCTCCACCAACAAAAAAAAAACAATAGGGAAACTGCTTTGTTTTGGCAAAGTATCTGTTTATACATTAATAAAGTAGACAAGCCAGTGTGTTTCTGCAGCTACAGAAATATCCTGAAGGGGGCAGTCAAGTAAAAAACGTGAAATCATCTTCTTCCTGAGTTGTGTAATGTAATTTTTTTTGTACATTGTTGCAAAATTTGGTATTTGAACTTTTTGGGGGGTTCTCGAATGATTAAACCTTTTCAGTACTTAAATGTTTTAATAATCTAGATATTCAATAAACTGGTTCAGACATATTTTTAAATTTGTTATTAATCCATTGGCATGTCGAAGTGCCGTCTTTCCAATTCTCCGAATCTACGGCATGACTGTCAAAATGTCGACATTACGGCTTTTGTGCTACACCTCTGACTTGATGTTCGGTCAACCTACCACGTGGTTTAGCAGCATCACAATCCCGGTGCATGATCGCTGTAGAGCCGGAGGTTGGTCTTGTAGGACTTTGGCCATGATCCTGTTGGCCAAGTATGGTCTTGAAGGTCTTTGGAAACCTGTTTTGACATGAAGAAATTAATCTACAAGTGACCCTTTCTGATTTGTAATGCGTGGGGCAGTAGAGGCCTGTACCATGTAATGATCCATTTGGGATAGGCAACAAGTCAAAAAATTAAAGTGCATTTAATACCTCCTTTCTCTTGTTTTGGAACTCTCTTTTTTGTTTTCATTTGACTGTCTTGCTGGTTTGTATGTCTTTATTTTCAACATTTCATGCCACACATATTCATAGAAAACTAGCTATATGTAACCTCTGTTGGCTAGAACAAAACAAACTTTTTAATAATTTGCTATGCAAAAAGAAAAAAAAAAAACAACAAAATAACTTGATACAAAAACAGCTACTTGGACTTCGGTGTATAAACTGCACCTTCACCTATATATTTTGGATTTGTTCTTAATCCTATAACATATGGTTATGTCTTTAAAGTATGATTGCATGCACTCCAAAAGCAAAACCTCGAATTTCTAAATTCAGGATAGTGACTGAACGATTTTGTGAAATCCCAAATTTTTAGAATTTTCACTGCATCCACCTTTTTAGGGAGTGGGTGTTTGTTTAATCTTTTGAGATGCCAAAGAGTCATTTTGGTTCCAAGATGGACAAGCTCTCAGGAGTTGTAGCTTCGATCCTCCTAAGGTGCTCACCTAGGCCAACGATGTCTTCACATTCCGAGAAGCCTTGTTGGTACAGACTATAGCTGACACAATTTCATGATCAAAATCATTCCCTTCTCAGGCAAGCTTTTAGTTTCATACTTTTTCTACCCTGCTTCCCTATTACCTACCAAAATCGCAGTTGCAACATGTTGTGTTTATTTGATTTAAGTTTACACTCCATCCCAATAAGCTCCATGTTTCTCAATACAAAACTTTTTTATTTTGGTTACTGCTGCTTCCTAAATATGTTCCCGAGCCATCAATAACTTACTCGATCCAAGGTTTCTAAGTTCTAAGAGGAAATGACCCCACCTTGGTCTATGGAAAGTATTCGAGATATTGTCCAATTCTTTTTATTATTGGGCACAGAGCTGCGGAGATTAGTGGCAGAAGGGGCTACAAGAGGCTGCTAGCTTTTCTGGCGTGGATTCTGACTTAAAGGGGAATTTGGGGCTTATTTTCTACAATCTCCTCTAGTAAGACTAGTCCAGAGGTGTAACCTTCAGCACTCCGCATGTTGTGGACTACATCTCCCATAATTCTCTTACAGCAGTAATGCTGGAAAAGCATCAAGGAAAAAGTAGTCCACAGCATCTGGAGTGCAAAAAGGTTTCCTATTCCTGCCCTGCTCTATTACTTTTAGACCAGTGTTTCTCAAACCTGTCCTCAGGACCCCACAACGGTCCAGCATTTAGGGATTACCCATTTGTATTTAAATAAGAATATGTAGAACACCTGGTATGGTTGCTTAATGGTTAAGGAACCACACCAGGTGTACATATTCTTAATTAAATACAACTGGGTAATCCCTAAATCCTGGACCGTTGGGGGGGGGGGGGTCCTGAGGACAGGTTTGAGAAGCACTGCTTTTGACCATTTGAGTGCATCGAACATAGTATTACCCCCTGCCTAGCTGAAAGGGTGCAGCCATGAGGCTAAATATGCGATGTTCTAGCCCGTGGATGACCTACCGGAATTAAAGCTTTATCACTTTCCACATGGTCCATACTCCGTGTGAGTATCTGCCTCCAATGGAGGAATTCTTTCTTAATCCAGATTTCAACTTGACCAGTCAAGGTTTTAATTGAGCTTTGTGGGTGGTTTATAGATATAAATTTCTTATTGAAAGACTTGTTGGTCTGATCCCTTTACAATGTGAGTAATATAAGCTAAACTAGAATGTTTTAAGAATAGTACATACCCATGGAGGATGCTACCACCCTTGATTTTTAAAAGGTTACTAGCCAATGTATGTGCTTGTGCGCAGGTATATCTGTCAGCAGATTTAAGTTCTGTTTATAACTTATTAAACCAACACGGTTGCCATATACTTCCAGAGCTGGGGGCCTGATGGCATGTTAAATTTGGGGTGATTTTGAGGATGTATGTATTCTCTGAGGTACCAGCAATTAAACCTATACATCGACAGACTGAAAACAAAAACTGTAATAAAGGGATATGCCAGCCCAAAGTCCCTTCTAGCCTACATGCTTTGTTCTCATTTTCTGTATGGTAGATTTCCCTGTGAAATACAGATTTATTTTTGTTCTCCATAGTTTTCTGTAGTCACACTAGATGGGGCTCTTAACATTGTTGTGTAGTCAGATGTTGGCTTGACTCCATCTTTTTTTTTTTTTCCAAGAAGGAGTATGACATTCCTGCCCGATTAAGACTTTTCCATGATCATAAAATGGCCTAATGACCATAGAAGGCCTCTTTGATCTTCTACCTTCGCCACATAGCTGATCCAAGTGGGATGTTAGGAGTCGTCCTGCTCTTCCCCACCTCCATTGTGCCCAAAATGTGGGGGTTAATAGCACATCCATTTTTAAAGGACAACTGTTGCCGAACAAGTCTCTTATTTGAAGGTTAAAAATAAAGTACCCAGCCCTCTTTGCGCCCTGTAGATCTCACAGACGGAGGGCATCTTGGGTCTGATGGGTTGGACCTTCCTTCATCTGACCCAAGGTTCTAAGCATGTCTGTCCCTTCATAGAGCTATACAGAGAAAAGAACATTCAATAATGTACTTGATTTGTATTTTATATTTAATATTAGATACGTTCTTTCAGTTAAACAGAACATTTCGGTGTCTTTTAAGATGTATAACATCGATGGCCACCATGATTTATTTGGTGAAAAAGAGGCATATGTGCAAGCAAGCATGGGAGTTGCTGTAAATGTGGATTGCGTACCAGGTGGGGATGGCCCAATACAAAGTCCCAAAGGTGCTCTGTGGCTTTTTCCCCAAAAGTGTCTTCCGTCAGGCATGGGGACAGTAACCTGAAAGCCCAGTGGATGGGAAAAGATCTTTCCACAAGAGGGACAATGAGCATACCATTCTGGTATGGTAAGGCTTAATAATGGAAGCTGCCCCTCTGATTGGCTGAGTGCACCCCAAAAATCCTGCACTTGCAACAAGGCAAGCTCTGCATCAGGTGAGAGGCAGAGAAGAGTGTAAATCCCTGTGTATCCTTAATTTTTTTTTTTAAAGATGCATAAGGGGTGTACAAATGAGTTGGAGCACCCATGATGCCAGCATGGCATATCCTTTTCCTCTAGCAATAGTGGAGCGCTCCATGGTGCTGCTGAAGAAGAAAGGTACATGAAGGCCTCTTCAAAGACCAGGTCATGATGATGTGGAATGGTGGTGGCAGTAGCCATTAAAGTATATGCAACAGTAGTGATTACATTTTTTTTTTTAAAGGGCAAGCAGGGCTCCTATTGATATTAAAGCCATTTCTCTAACCTGATCCTATGCACTGCCTGTGGGCTGCTTATGTTCCGTACAAGGAATTTAGATCAGGGGAGGAAAGAAACAAAAAAACTAAAAATGTAAATTTTATTGCTAGGACTGCAAAACTGCGAGATGTCACAATCTGCTCGAAATGAGTGGGGGAAATGATGATGGGTGTGTCTTTATTTTTGAATTTTTTTCAAATCCCACAGTTTGTTTGTTTGTCTGTGTGTGTATGCACGAGTGTGTTTGAACTCTCGTACGTGTCATCTGCTGTCAAGAGAATATGTATACAAAGACCAAAATGATTGTGCTTAAATCCTAATACTCCATCATGAGGTGCTTTGTGTTTCTGTGAAGGTGGTGGTTCTGTTTTATTGTTTTGTGTATATCTGTGAGGGAATGAATGCCTTAAAAAAAAAATGTATATCATTTATTTACAATTTCATCCCAAACCTATATGCTTAAAATGCTCCTTTTATATATATATATATATTTTTTTTCTTTTTTTTTTTTTTTTTTCTTTCTCTCTTGAATTAATAAAAAGGACAAAATAGTCCTTTCAATTCCCAAATCCTATGTATTTTTTATTACATTTTTAACCTGTGAATGAAACGGGATGAGATCTGGTACTGTGCCAGAATTTATTAGATTTATTAGATTTGCCAGGAAATATCCTACAGGTTTTTTTTCTCTAATTACTATTCTTTTAAACCAAACCCCGTGTTTGGATTGATCTCTCTTGCCCACTGACTGCTGTTGCTATGTGATCAATAAAAGACCCAAAGCAGAATATAAACTTGTGTTTGTTTTTTTTTTGTTCTTTCTATTGTGTACTGTGATCTAAACAGTGCATTAGCTGGACATGAAATACATGTTAAAGCACAATTTACAATTATTGATGAGGTCATGAACAAGTGCCTCTTGTTGATGACCTCATCTAGAGGCCTGCAAAGCAAATTACGTATTTGCTCGAATATAAGACAAGGTTTTTTTCAGAAAAAGCCCCCCCGTCTTATATTCAAGGTCGTTTTATAATCTGACCTCAAATCGAGGTCAGACTATAAGACTGGGATCAAGTTTCCCCGCAGAGCTGCAGGGCACCTGGATCCCCCTCGCTAACAGTTGATGGATGTCTTCACGATACGCGCACACATCCTCCCCTGCCGCCCGGCACGACCGCCGGGACTTCTATGATGAAGCCGGGTCCTTCCAATCATAAAAGTCCCAGCGGAAGTGCCGGGCAGCAGCGGAGGATGTCTGCGCGTATCGTGAAGATATCCTACGGCTGCCCCCGCTGGCCACCAGGGAGATTTGGGCAGCTGGGGAATGTCTGCACGATACGTGCAGACATCCTCCCTGCTGCCCGACACTTCCATCTATTATGACGGACCGGCTGTCCGTCATAATAGACAGAAGTGTCCAGCAGCAGGGAGGATGTCTGCACATATCATGCAGACATCCCCCAGCTGCCCCCACTAGCCACCAGGTAGAGAGAGAAAAGGGGAGGGGGAGACAAGGGGAGGGAGGGGGAATAGAGAGACAAGGGGAGGGGGGATAGAGATAACACTGGGGGGAGAGACAGAGACAACACTAAGGGGGGTGGGAGACAACGCTGGGGGGGAGAGAGAGACAAAGCTAGGGGGAGGGGGAGAGAGAGGCAGCATTGGCACATAAAATGAAATAAAAACAAGAAATGCATTTTTTTATATCATAATTTTTATTAAATATTAAAAAGTAATTTACAGGTGAATATATACATGTTAAACTTTTTTCCTATAAGGGTAGTCTTATATTCAGGCTTTTGTTTTTTTTTCTAAAGGAATATACAAAGTTTGGGGGGTCGACTTATAATCAGGGTCGTCTTATATTCAAGCAAATACAGGTAACAGGGGTTGCAGTGTCACAACACCGATGCACAGTTCAGCGTTTCAGCTCCATTAGGGTCTACCCAATAGAGAAAGAATCAGCTGCACTGGAGAATGTTCCCAACTCTACTTCGGCCTTAACTTTTAAATTCGCGTGTCAATTCCCTGAGACTCTCTCTATCGAGTAGACCGCCATGAGCTGTGATCCAGAGCCGAGTGCCCTGGGTTTGTACTGTAATTGAATCAATTTGTTTTCTCTTTTGTTTTTTTTATTCCATGCGCGTGGTGGGTGTCGTTTGGATACCCTCCTGCTCCTGGTCTGGTGCAGACTACCTTTCGGAGTCTTGCTCTATTCCGTTCCCCAACAATGTTATTTCTGCAGAAATTGTTGACTATAGTGAATATCTGGAGTCGTCTGATACAGCAAAGGTACTTTTTCCATCCCAGAAGTGTGTGTTACACGGCTGTACAGGGCAGACATGCTTGTGGGTTTTCTTCAGTCCGATCCAATCAACAATCCGTGCCCCAGCAACTCTATGCCATCCTGCGTATGTGGGATCGTAGTTGGGCCACTTTACACAGAAACTACCATTCCACATGCAAAAGATGGTGTTGGGTTTGCGGGGGAGTGCATCGTTGGTCGAATTTGACTGAAGTATACTACAAGCTTGTCTCCCCCTTTACAGCTGCACGGAACAGTCCCAATTTTGGGAGCTATATGTCCTCCTTATAGAGGTAGAGCTCAGTGGGAGAGCAGGACCTCAATCCCGCGGTCCTGATCGCACACTCCTTTGTCCCAGACACCAGAGAGTGCTTACTGGGCATGCACAGTATCTATTCTAGCTTCAGATAAATGGGTGATAGTGTTACCGCACATGAGAGGTAGCACTGGCACACCCCTCCCCAGACTCCGCCGGTGGGGGGCCAAAGTTGAGAGGTATGCAGTTCTGGTACGTTTGCTGGATCAAACGATTGAAATCTTTCTCTTCAAAAAGTAATACAAAAGTACATTTTTTACACTACAGTTGTGGTTTCAGTATGGACAGGTTCCAGCTGCTTCCTCTGTAAGTCCCGTCTTTAAGACTTTCCAGTCCTGTTTCCTGTGCTTTGGTTGTTCCTGTTTTTTTGTTGGTCATGTCGCTCCTGTAGTGCTGCTTATTTGGTCCATGTCTAAGCTAGATATTGAATTTGATAGCAGTAGGTGAGACGGATGGAGACTGGGAATACTATGCAAACTAAGTTGTGTTTAATTGAACCATCGCATAAAGTGCAGGCATTTTACATAGAAATGCTTTAATGAAAGAATACAAATAAAGTACCAGTATCAGGGGGCGGACATGTTGTATAGAATCTTGACAACATGTCCGCCCCTCGATAGATAGTGCTAATACAAAGAAGGCTCAGTAAGGTACTTTATCTGTATCTCTGTCGGTGTGATGCCAGGGTGCACAGGCCAGGCCGCCTCTTGTGCTTTCCGATTGCTGTGGAAGTCAGAGCATCGCAGGTAAGGTGACCAACTCGGGACCATCAGGCTTGAAGTCAGACAATGTCCCATTTCAAAATGTCACAAGATCAAACATTAAATACCAATGAACTCATGGACATGGGTAAGTCACTGTGTGCTGGACAAGTCCTGTGGGTGCAATCCAGGTGCTGGGCAAGTCATGTGTGTGCAGTCTGAGTACTATGACAAGACTTGTGTGTGCAATCTCGGTGCTGGGCAAGTCATGTGTGTGTAACCTGGGTGCTGGCCAAGTCATGTGTGTGCAATCTGAGTACTCTGACAAGACTTGTGTGTACAAACTGAGTACTCTGACAAGACCTGTGTGTGCAATCTGAGTACTCTGAAAAGACCTGTGTGTGCAATCTGGGTGCTGGGCAAGTCATGTGTGTGCAATCTGAGTACTCTGACAAGACCTGTGTGTGCAATCTGGGTGCTGGGCAAGTCATGTGTGTGCAATCTGAGTACTCTGACAAGACCTGTGTGTGCAATCTGGGTGCTGGGCAAGTCATGTGTGTGCAATCTGAGTACTCTGATAAGACCTGTGTGTGCAATCTGGGTGCTGGGCAAGTCATGTGTGTGCAATCTGAGTACTCTGATAAGACCTGTGTGTGCAATCTGGGTGCTCTGACAAGACCTGTGGGTGCAGCCTGGTCACCCTGTAGGAAAAAAGTTTTGCTGGTAAATATTCACATGTTAACTGCTTTTTCATAAATAATAAAAATGATGACAGAAAAAAATGCATTTATTTATTTACTTTTATTTGCCAACCTGCTCCCCAGACTTAATCAATGCATCCCCCACACTTAGACAATGCATCCCCCACACTTAGACAATGCATCCCTCCACACAGCCATATGCCCCCCAGATTTAGCCAATGCATCCCTCACACTTAGCCAATGCATCTCCTCACACAGCCATCTGATCCCCCAGGCTTAGATAATTCTGTCCCCCAGACTTTGCCCATGCTGCTCCCCGAGACTATGCTTCTCCCCCAGACTTTGCCCCTGCTGTCCCAAACTTTGTCCCTGTTGCTCCTCCCCAGACTTTGCCCCTGTGGCTCAAGACCCCCCTTCCCCCTAACTTAACCCCCGACCATGCATCCCTGGTGTCCAGTGGGGGCAGCTGAAGGATGTTTGTGCGTATTGCGCAGACAGCGTCTGATGCTGCCCGGGACTTCTATGACGGACCACTGGAAGCTCTCGTGACCTCCTGGCCTCCGTCATAGAAGTCCCGACAGACGTGCCGGGCATTGCGCAGACATCCACCCGATCCAGGTCTATTTGAGGTCTGATTATAAGATGAACCTCGAATATAAGACTTTTTCAGAGCATTTGCTGAAAAAAACCTTGTCTTATATTCGAGCAAATACGGTACAAGAAATACACTTTGCCTATCCCACAGCCAGGGGAAAACGTTGAGGGTTATGTATGTAAGCAGGTCTGAACATAAGTTTATACATGCCGTTCAATGTTACAAATATTCACTCGGAGCACATAGAATATTTTTAAATCTTCCTTTGGGAATAATTGTAATCACTATCATGTGTGTTGGAAGCTACAGTGCTCCATCTTTACATTATCTGCTAGTAGGCCTGACATTCTTCTTGGGATATACCGGACAGATGTAGGCTGGCTTTTATTAAATATAGCATTGTCAGCAGGCCTCTACTCATCTGGAACAAATCACAATCCGCTCTTTCAGACACAGTACAAACAAAATGTACACATCCAGGCCAAGGTAAGAGTTCCAGAATACAATCTAGAAAGAATATCAGATTACTGAATTCCTCAAGTGCTCAGAGAGGAAGTTTTGCCTATTCACAAGAAACGTCCTGCGTCGCATGCCAAAAAAAAGAAAAACATCTCTAGTCCACATTCGATTTCAAAAGGGACTCTCTCACCTAAACATTGTGATTATAGAAATTACATTGGGGGTTGTATACACCGATCAGCCATATTATTATGACGAGACTAAGACTCCGGCACTCATAAGTCCAGACACAGTCTGTAGTCTAATCTTCAATAATGAAGTGTAACATGAGGTCGTATATATGTGCAGAATGCAAAGAAGCCAGCTGACACTTGACGCGTTTCGCATCTAGCGACGCTTGGTCATATAGAATTATAGTACTTCATAACTCAACGGTGCACTTGGTGGTTGGTTAAAATATTGTATTAATATTGCTCTTAGTTCACTATAGTAATTAAGAGTTGAGCGGACACCTGGATGTTTGGGTTTGGCGGGTTCGGCCGAATTTCGAAAAAATGTCCAGGGCCGTGCTCGAACTTGACCCCGAACTTGACCCCGAACCTGAACCCCATTGAGGTCAATGGGGACACAAACTTTTGGCCACTAAAATGCCTCTAAAAAAGTCCTGGAAAGGGCTAGAGGGCTGCAAAATGAAGTAAAATGTGGGTAAGAGTGTCCCCATTCATACGAATCGGTCAATTGACCGATTCGTATGAATGGGGACTCTAGTTCGGTTTATAGAAAGCCAATAGAATTACATGTATTCCATAAACCGAAAGTCTATAAACCACATTCGGTTTATAGACTTTCGGTTTATAGAATACATGTAATGCTATTGGCTTTCTATAAACCGAATGTGTTTCGGTTTATAGACTTTCGGTTCATGGAATACATGTAATGCTATGGGCTTTCTATAAATTCTTATGAAATGGGGACTCTATTTCGGTTTATAGAAAGCCCATAGCATTACATACAATGTAATCGCCGAACTCCAACACGGACATACAGTGAAATGTCCGTGTTCGGGTCCGGGGGTCCAAAAAACGTAATGTTCGGTACGAACCCGAACAGTGCGGTTCGGGTTCGCTCAACACTAATAGTAATTGCACTTATGAATAAGTGTCGCTAGCAGCGAAACACATCATGTGTCTGCTGGTTTCTTTGTATCCTGTACATATATATGACCTCCTGTTACACTTACATTATAGAAGATTAAACGCTATACTGCGCTTGGACCTATGTGTTAGGGGAATTCCCAGGAATGTGACCCATTTCTGATCAGGTGTGTAGCCCCACCCTCTGTTAACCTTTGAATTGCTGTTCACCACTTAAGTATATGTTGGAACATCTGTTTCCAAAGTGAGTGGATCACAACTCCCCTGGTACACACTTGGTATGACACAGAGCTCTGTGTAATTCAGATTATGACCATGAGGTGTCACAAGAGTCTAGCCAAACTATACTCAGCTCTTTGCTGGAGGGTGAGTGTTAGTTGCTGTTATAATAATGTGAATGTACATACTGTGTGTGCATATGACAGCATTGTATAGGCTAAGCTTGTCTGGCTGAGAATCTTGGGAACTGTAAACCATTGCAGGTGGAAAGTCAATTAAATAATCTGATATATTGCTTGGCTGTAGAGGGGGGGTTTGTATTTTTCATGCATTTGTATTTGTGTGCTGCCATCAGACATATCTGGGCCCCTTACAGAGGAAAGACACATTTTCAAAATCACAGGAAAGCATGGAGTCAGCCAGATGCTAAAATAGCAGTGAAAAAGGGACTCTACCACCTAAACATAGTTTATACTGTAAATGTAGAGAAAAAAATTACTGAGATTTTTTTTAAAAATAATTCCTCTTAATGTGCTTGTTCTTGTATTATTGTCACCATAAAAAGATCAGTTAAAATAAAATAAAAAAATCCATCTTTTCTATCATCATCTATTCATAAACTTGCTTTTCTTTTTGCTTTTTACCTGCGTGCTGGATTTCTTCTTTTAAAACGGATGTTATTTTCACACCGAAAAACAGGGGTGGGTGGAAAAAAACGTGTAATTTCCTGGATTCCTGTCCGAAGAAGTAATATAAATGAAATTTTATGTGTTTTTTTTTTCCCCCCACATACTTCCTTAAAGTATATATTTAGAGAACAGACCAGCGTTTGCATCTCTCAGTGTGTTTAGGTATACTTCTGTTTCAGGCTCCAGACATATTCCAGCAAGACACGGGTTTTCTTATATGTATACAATCTGGCTAATGTATGGCCTTTGTGTTTCCACTAGGGATAACGAAAGTGTCTGTGGCCAAGTTCTGTAAAGGTCCCAGAGAGCATAATTTGGTTACAAAGTCTATTCAATAGAATCTCCGCTAACCTACAAACATCCAGTGCTTCATACAGGAGACCAGAAAAGGTTTATGACTTGTACCATGATGGCATGCCTCTCTCAAATGTCCCGCTTTGCAGATAGGGTTGACACTTTTTCTACAAAAAGATACCGGCCTTACTGGTGCCTGGTCATAGACTTCAGATTGGCATCAAGCCAATTTTTTTTTACCTGTCTGTGGGTAAAATACCGGCTGGGTGGCAAACCCTTTTTGCAGACTGTGTCCTGCTGTCCTGCCAAGTTCTACCTCTGTCCTGCATTCTGGGACAGAGATAGAGTTTGGCGGGATTGGGGACTGCAGTCCCGGTTTCTTTTTTGATGTCTTGGGACCCTGGAGATTGCATACTGAGCATGCGCGGTAAGGCAGCCCATCTAAGCATCAACGCTGCGATGCATGGCGCCACTCCAGTCTCCCAAGTTCCGGGATTGGGAGCCCCCCCCTTGCCACATTGTATCCCCAGGAGTTCCCTGGTGTCTAGCGGTGGTGGCAGCTGGTTGTATGTGCACTGAGCAGGCGACCAGAAGTCTGAGCGCCGGCAGGTCACGTGACCTCCAGCTTCCTGCCCCGCCGCACAGAGGGTTGGTGAGGGGATATCTTGGGAGTTATATAATAGTCATGAAGAGTTTCTGTTAGGGGAAGTGATTGATTTTTTATTATGGAAGTTTCACCAAGACGTCTATGAAGCCAAATCAAGGAGCTGTGAATGGCGATTGTGTAGTCGAATACACGGCTTGGGGGGGGGTTCTCATTTCCTTTCCTGCTATTGGCTGTATGCAGTATGTACGAACGACTCTGTCTTTTTTTTTTTTTTTTTACATATCTTTAATTTTTTGCTGATATCTAGCAGGATGTGACTGTATTTAATAAAATATGTAACCAAACAAGTGTGACTGGGCGCCTCCATTTTGTGAAATATAGTGTTTTTGGCTGCCACCCCCAGTGACGTTACAGCACTAGCATCTCACTTTGGTGCTGGGGACCCAGGATACAGTCTATAAGTCAGAATTCTGACCATAGACTTGCATTGTATGGGAGGGTAATGTAACTATTACATCACAAGTGGGCGGAGTTATGATCCTGTTTGTGTGTGATAGCAGGTACACAGCCACCTAGTCCTGCCCACTATGATACACAGGAGCCAGTAAGAGAGCAGGGAAGTATCTTATGACATCATCATACAGTCTTTGGCAACAGTTGTAAAGTGAGACTTGCTGGAAGATTTTGGATGATGTTGCAACGTGGGAATTATTCACAAAATGGAGCCAGGAGATAAACACCTAATTTTATTTTTCCTTTTATATGCAATTAATTTAATCATATTAAAAAAAAAAAACAGTGGCGTATGACTAATATATATATATGTCGAGTTTTGTCAAGAGATATCACTACACATTTGCACGCGCAACTTTTTTTTGCACCAGTTATATTACTAAACCTCATTGTCCCTCCAGCTTCTCCTGTGTGGAGTCGTTACATCCTCCTCGTTCGTTACAGGGAGGCCACCTTCAGTATAACATGTTTCTAATGTAAGCAACATCATTTCATGTCTTTTTATTTGGTTTAAAGTTGTGTAAATGTTGCGAGAACTGGCGACGGGTGTCGATTGTTATCTTTGTGAACGTTAGCAGCAGATCAGTCATAGTCATGTCCAAAAAAGGATGAGATTGTGATAAACATCATTTCTTTTTCTTTTTTTTTTTTTTTGCACATTTTTGTTTCCTATTGCAGATTACCGTCTCAGACATGTCACTCCGCAGTTACTATTAAAGTTACAGTTCCACCTACAGTGTATGACAAAACATCTCTACGACAAATATCATGTACACAAAAAGAAAGAAAAATAAGTTTTTCCCTCAACTCTTCCGATTATTTACAAACTGCAAATAAAGTGGAATATATTTATTTCTGTTGCTATGGTGTCTTATCTCCCCCATCCCCTCCCTTTTTAATGTCACCTGAATTTAGAAGGCCCGGTAAAATAATTTTAATGTAAAACTATATGTATGTTAGGAATGGCCAACAGGTAGAGTGAAGCTGTTGTTGCAATATAAAGCCCATGATGCTGAGCCAGCAGAGTCAAAGATAATGGGGAGGGAGTGGGAGTTGTGGCCACCCAATAACATTTATTTGTAAAGCTGTTCCTCAGGGTCGTCTGTTTATGTAGAAAAAGAGGAGGGAGGCACACGCGTATAAAGTTCCTAATTTCTGGGAGAAACACCATGTGCGTTAGTCCCAAACTTCCAGGTTATTCTAGCGCGCCTCTACTGCACTTCTGCTTTGGAGTTGGTCTTACATCACAACCTAGGAATGCAATCTCTGGCCAACGGTGGTTGTCTCGGAGGTCCATCAACTCTAGGGTTGCCACCTTTTGTTCAGAAAAATACCGGCCTTGCTACTGTCTCCATAGACTTAACGTTGGCCTGATGACGATTATTTTACAGGCCTGCCGGTAAAATACCGGCCAGGCGGCGACCCTAATCAACTCCGGTGATCGCATGACAGATGTGGCCTGTAGGCCGCTTAGTTGGACATCAGTGGGTTAGCTGAACTGCTGGTGGTATAATTTAACAGATCTGGTTACGGAATGACTTGAGAAGAGGTTTGGAATTTGCCAAGTTGGCACAGTACGATAGACATGTAATCCTATTACTGTATTAACCAAGCCATTCTCAGCCTGCAATAGACTCTGCGAAACCAGATGTCCAAGATGTGGTTGTTCAAAAAGAACTTGCAGACGCTTGGAAAATGGAAAATCCAGGAGAAGCTCCAAAAAAGACGGACGTGTCTGATTAACGGTTCTTAATGGTTTCTTCAATGAGAGACACACGAAAATCCAGTGGCTATAGATGTAGATATCTATATATAAAATCATGTTTGTTGACAACTGTTATACTATAGAAACAAGCAAATGGGGGAGCGCAACCCTAAAACAGCATATTTAATACAGGGGGCTGCCAAAGTGACCAGAATTGTTACACAATACATAGAAATCCCGGCACAGAAACAAAAATTGCACATTTTTTTAAAAAACTATTTTAAAAGCACCTATCCTGGACGAAAACATGATCTATAACTATAATTCAGTGTTTAGTTAAAGAGACTCTGTCACCTCATTATTGTTTATAAATGCTGTGAGTGTAAAGGATAAACAAGTCTGAAATATTATCTATATATTATGTTAGCAGAATTAAATGAATTAAGAGAAACACGTATTAAAAATGTCTCAGCTTGAAATGCAAATTACACACTGTCCACTGAAAGTAGTTCATTTGCAGAGCAAGTCAAAGATGAGGTCATAAGCCATAATCCTTTAAAACACATCTTCTTTTAAATGAATGTAAAGGCTTGCAATAACAATGTCTTTACAAATAACAAACCAGGGCCGTCTTTAATACAGGGCACAATACTGCTACTTGAGCTTCAGCCTCTTCTCTTCATATTATCTAGAGCAGATGACATTATACTGATTCTTTTCCTCATGGTATTTCCCAAGTTACCTTAGTGTCTTCCAACAGCCATAGTCTCTCCTTCACCCCATTGACCATTAGCTCTGTCTGTCACCCTATTGGCCAGCTACCCTTATGTGAACGAACCCTGCAGCACTGGGGTTCTTGGAGACAAGTAATGGCCCGCCTCCTCCCGATAGTTAATGGGCCCTGGCATTGGGATTTGGGTAAAGGGCTGCAGTGTGTGACTATCATTACTATGCAATATGCTGCAGTGTGTGATTATCATTAATATGCAATGTGCTGCAGTGTGTGATTATCATTAAAATGCAATGTGCTGCAGTGTGTGATTATCATTAATGTGCAATGTGCTGCAGTGTGTGATTATCATTAATGTGCAATGTGCTGCAGTGTGTGATTATCATTAAAATGCAATGTGCAGCTGTGTGTGATTATCATTAATGTGCAATGCAGCATATACTTCAGGTCAATCCCATTTTGGGGGGTGGTCAGTCCCGCCTGCCTGCAGAGCGCTAACCTATTTGGGACAGAGGTAGAGTTCTGTGGGACAGCGGGGTTACAATATCGTAGTCCTAATGGAGAATATGTATTGCGCAGGTTTTTTTTTTTTTTTTAAAGGGGCGGCATTTCCCAAATTATAGACCCAGGATTTACCCCAGCCAGGTAAGGTTTTTCTTTTCAAAGGGGAAGCATTTTTGCTGCCCCTTTGGCTAGTGCTGCCCTAGGCACTTGCCCTGTTTGCCTCATTCTAAATTCAGTGCTGGTCTGCCCCCCCTTTATTTCTATTCTTTTATTAAAGCATTTCCAGTTAAAATGCTTACACTTGATTTCGATTAAACAAAAAGTTAAGTTAAGAGCTCAGTGCATTGCCCCCCTGTGGATCTGCATGGTTTTATCTCTTTGTTATGTTTTATATTTTTCATGTTTGTTTGTAACTAACTTCTGTTATGTAGTGCTAACGTTTGCCCTTGCAATAAAAGAACAAACAAAAAGTGTTTGAGTTTTGGAGCATGCAATATACATCTCCAGTTTTCTCTTTCAATTGTTTTTCCAATTTAACCCTTTAAATAAAATAAATGTGTTTTTAACGAAGCGTTGAACTCTAAATTAAAGTAATTAGCCCCAGTTTACACCATTGTTGTCCAGTTTAGGATGGAACCCTTCCGTCGCTGACCTTGGCACTGTTTCATGTCAGCCTTGTGACATTCATTTTTGTTAGGATGGCTTTTGCCAAAAAAAATAAATTATGTTTAATTAAAAAGTTGTGGCTGCATTAAATAGACATTGCTTTAATAAAAGGAATAATGCACCTTATTAAGCAGACTTTGATCCATATAGCGCTATCGCGGGTGGACATGTGGCTTCGAACCTTAGGTCAGAAGATGGAAGATCTGACCAAGATGTCCGCCCCGTGAAGCAGAGAGGGCTCAATAAGGAACTCAATAAGAAAGCATGTCTATTCACAATGCCTCCACTTGATGCATTCTATCAAATAAACATATGTTTTTGCCCAAGTTGTCATTTAATGAAAGAATACAAATAAAGTACCTTCTCTTCTCTGTATAGCTCTATCAGGGGGGCGGACATGTTGTTTCGGAATCTTTGGTTAGATGAAGGAAGATCTGAGTTCTAAACAACATTTCCGCCCTCTGATAGAGCTAAACAGAGCAAAGATTCTAAAAAACATGTCCGCCCCCTGATAGAGCTATCCAGAGCAAAGATTCTAAACAACATGTGCGCCCCCTGATAGAGCTATACAGAGCAGATTCTAAACAACATGTCTGCCCCCTGATAGAGCTATACAGAGCAAAGATTCTAAACAACATATCAGCCCCCTGATAGAGCTATACAGAGCAAAGATTCTAAACAACATGTCCGCCCCCTGATAGAGCTATACAGAGCAAAGATTCTAAACAACATGTCCGCCCCCTGATAGAGCTATACAGAGCAAAGATTCTAAACAACATATCAGCCCCCTGATAGAGCTATACAGAGAAAAGATCCTAAACAACATGTCCGCCCCCTGATAGAGCTATACAGAGCAAAGATTCTAAACAACATGTCCGCCCCCTGATAGAGCTATACAGAGCAAAGATTCTAAACAACATATTAGCCCCCTGATAGAGCTATACAGAGAAAAGATCCTAAACAACATGTCCGCCCCCTGATAGAGCTATACAGAGCAAAGATTCTAAACAACATGTACGCCCCCTGATAGAGCTATACAGAGCAAAGATTTTAAACAACATATCAGCCCCCCTCAGAGCTATACAGAGCAAAGATTCTAAACAACATGCCCGCCCCTGATAGAGCTATACAGAGCAAAGATTCTAAACAACATGTCTGCCCCTGATAGAGCTATATACAGCAAAGAGAGTACTTTATGTCTCTTCTTTTATTACAACATGTCTATGTAAAATGCCTCCACTTGATGCAATCTTTCAGTTAAACCTTATTTATTTTGTTCTTGACAGTTGTCCTTTAAGCATCCATACCTAGATCATTGCATTTAAGCTACTGCATTAGGAATTAAAATATTCAATGTGTTGTCTACTTCTTGACTTTAGATATAGCACAGCTCAAGCGATGCTTGCTTAGTACGACTGAGTACAAGCTCTGTGCTGCCTTGATAACCCCTTCTCTCCCTCCCAACCATCCTAATTCCAACGTATGATGGTATTCCTGGGAGGAGCCAGAGGGGACCCCCCTACTCCCTCCCATCACATCTGTATTGAGCAGCAGCCGACCTTCCTAAGCAGTAACGGGTATCCAACTCTAGGGTGGAGAAGCCAGACACATGCAGCAGGAATAACTGTACATCTGGGAGGTAGATGCCTAGAATCTGCATCCTGCACAGCTGTCTGTCCCTTTAATATACTCAATCTGAATCTAATTCCTGGATCACTGCACCCTTTGTACTCTCCCCAGCCTTGTTACCCCTGCCAAGTCACTCTCCTATACCTTTACTTCCTCTCCCAAGCAGTACACACTCTGGTTCTGTATTCCTTCTGCATGTTTTTATTCTCCCACTTCTCCCTTACTATATCTTTTTATTTTTTATTTTTAATAATCCCGTATATAACCGTACAACCTGCAAACGTCTCGTGTTTAACTCTACTTCTTTCTCTTCTCCCTTTTTCAAAAAAAATATATATATTTAGTACCGAACATACACGTCGAGACGACTTCCCTGTCTATCTAACCTCACTGTATCTTTAGGTCTCTTTCTGTCAACCTATTGAACCTTCTTCATGCCAAATCCAAAACCATACCCTGGCCCCAAAGCCATGCAGCCATCTCAGCCACGGTAAGATTATACTTCATATAACTACATTATTTACATTATGCTATGAATTATCTTAGATTAACAATAATGCTGTTTGAGGTGTGTATTAGTTAATTGTAAGCTCGTTTGGATTATATATGTGGTTTGGACTTTTTGAGTAATGCAATTATATATATACATAAATGTGTTATTTTTGGATATTTGGAAACTAGAAAGTTTGTATTTTTTTCACGAAAAAGTGGATTGATGAAGTGCCAAGTGAACTGCCAAAATCAGGCATTACTTGCGGAGTTGGAAAGACCTTAGGTCTGAAGTTCCCTTCTCAAGTCCCTGTATAAAGCCCTTCTGTCCTGAATTATATAATATATATGTATATATATATATATATATATATAATATATAACTGTTTTTCACCGCTGATCTAGTAGAACTTGTTATTGGAGTAAGCCAATCAAAGTTTGATCACTTGGAAAATTGAAGGTAACCTTTTTAAAAGTGCCTGGTTGAAGCCATATATATTTTATATATATTTTTCGGACTTGTTTTTTCGAGATAACAACTTATTTTGTCAAGGCAACAAGTCAGAAAATCACCCCTGTGCATTTCGCTTCCTCTACTTAAGAAGCCTCGTCCAGCCGATGTAAATATATGCTAAGTTACGCATGTTCTTCTCAAGCCACAAAAAAGTTTGAGTTTTGCGTGTTTTGCGTGTCTCGTGTGTGTGTGTGTGTTTTTTTTTTAAAGGGGAAGAACCTCCTACAGAGTCTGCAAAAAATATTTTTAGATAAGTACTGCATCAAGTATCGGAAAGGATTTCTCTCGTCCGTTTTTTTTTTCCGCTACATTTTCTATCTCCTACAAATTGCAGATAAAGTGTTCTTATAACAACAGTGCTGCCTGTCTCTCCAAGCCCCTCCTTATTGGATGTGAATTTAAAAGCCCCGGTGAAATTATTTTCCATGTAAAATCTACAAGAGAACTGGAGATTGTTTTAAAGGACATTATCTTATGTTTTATTGAATGATTGCATCAGGCATTGTGAATATTAAGGATTTCATGAAAGAATTCAGTTGAATCCTTTCGCTCTGTAGAGTTCTACTGGGGGGGCAGACCTTGTTTAGAATCTTGGGTCTGATTGGTCGGATCTTCCTACATCTGACCCAAGATTCTAAACAACATGTCTGCCTCCAGATAGAACTCTTTCTTTGCTTTCTTTCATGAAAGCATTTCTATTTAAAATGCCTACACTTCCTGCGATCTTTCGATGAAACAGAACTTACTTTTTCGCCGACAGTTGTCCTTTAAAATAAGCGGATTTCACATATGTTAGAAGAAATTAAGCTAAGCGTTACTACCCCTTTAAGCGCTGATGTTGGGGAAAGTCGTTTCTGGTTTGGATGTTGGACTTTTTTTCCCCGACGCTGTGCGATTACCTCATTTCTTACATTTTTTCTTTAGCTGGCGGTAATTGGAGCTCTTTATAGAAAAAAAGGGAAAAAAAGAACTCCTCTTGGTCAAAAAAACGGAGTCTATTTGGGATCTTACTATTTCCTGAAAATATTTTTGTTTCCTGAAATGCTATCCAAAAACCTTTCGGACTTTTATAATGCTGAGTTCTTTTTCAGAGGCTTTGTGTGGCTCCTGCAGGTCTACAGTAGACAGAGTAGACAGCTAACAGTAACTGTTTAGTTACTCTAGTAACTCTTTTCTTTTTTTTTTTACTGTTTCTTGTTAGACTGCTATAGATTACGCTGCGTGTACCAATATTGGATCAGCAAATGTATACATCATCGACACATAGTTACAGTTTGTAAAATCTACAGGATGACTTAGTTTGACAGACATTATGTAGGTGTTATATATCTGTTTATGTTTTTGAAAGACAATTGTCAACATGTTTAATTCAATTGAAAGAGTGCATCAAAGTGCAGGCATTTAAATAGAAATGTTTTAATTAAATAATAATTGCTTTAATGAGCTTTTATTTGGTCTGTACAGCTCTATCAGGACATGTTGTTTAGAATCTTGGATCAAATGAGTCAAGATTTGACCCAACAAGTCTGCCCAGTAGTGTATCTTGCACAAGGCAAACAAGGCACTCGCCTAGGGCGGCACTTTGCCAGAGGGTGATAAAGCACACTTCTGGTGCTTCAAACATTTTCGCTCCATCCCCCAACGTTCAGCAAGCTTTAGCTCCTACCAATTAATCGGGGTGATGGGGTCATGTAATGGACATGGTGGGGGTATGTAATGAGGGTGATGGGGGCATGTAATGGATGTGGTGGGGGCATGTAATGAGGGTGATGGGGGCATGTAATGGTGGTGATGGGGCATTTAGTGTGTATGCAATGTGGGTGATGGGGCATGTAATGGGGTGATTGGGCATTTAATGTGTGTGCAATGTGGGTGATGGGGGCTTGTAATGGGGTGATGGGGGCATGTAATGAGGGTGATGGGGGCATGTAATGGTGGTGATGGGGCATTTAGTGTGTATGCAATGTGGGTGATGGTGCATGTAATGGCGTGATGGGGCATTTAATGTGTGTGCAAGATACACCACTGTGTCTGCCCTCTAATAGAGCTATACAAGCAAAGCAAATGGCAGTTTTCTTTCATGAAAACATTTCTATTTATATTGTCTACACTTATTGCAATCGTTCAATCAAACACAGCCATTTGTTGAAGACAATTGTCCTTTAAAAGGGATTGTATCACATAAAAACCGAATCGAACACTCTTTGGCTCCACAGAGCTCTATCAAGGAGCGGACATGTTGTTAGGAATGTATCAGAAGAAAGATCTGATTCCAAGATTCTAAACAACATGGCCGCCCCCTGATAGAGCTGCAAGGAGCAAAGATGAGGTACTTTATTTAATTCATGGAAGCTTTGCTTATTCTTCCATTAAAGCATTGTTGTTATTTAAAATGTCTGCACTTGATACTACCTGTCTGTTAGACATCACTTAACATAACTCCCATCCATCCTCTAAGATAAGGGTCATGGTATACACAATACAATCATACTGAATACAGAAATCTATTGGGGGAGATGATGGATAATGGTATCAACCTGGGAAAGGAACTCTGGGAAAAGGGTGTAACAGCATACTGTATATACATCAATGTTTTAAAAGGTTCCTACGATGACTGTTTATAAACAAATCTGCTCTGATTCTCTCTGGTTCGGTTTTTGTGCACCATGATAGACAATGGACTGGTCCTGATAATTGCTTCTAAACATCATTGCTGATGTTCCTCAAGTAAGATGCTGGTATAATGCTAGCACTCTTTCACAATCTGCATTCAAATATGCATATTCATAGCTGCATATGTAAGCAAGTCGTATCCGGCGGCTTTTTCCCTCCTTCTGCACACTGTGTGCAGGTAGGGTTGCCACCTGGCCGGTATTTTACCGGCAGGCCGGTAAAAAATTGGCATCAGGCCAATGTTAAGTCTATGGAGACAGTACCAAGGCCGGTATTTTTTGGAAGAAAAGGTGGCAACCCTATGTGCAGGAGGGAAGATGGCAGAGCTTAACAGTAAAAAAATGGTTGCCGCACGATAGAGGGTGTTATGCTTTCTTGTGCACCTGGTTGGAGGATAAGTTTATGGGCAAACTAACAATGGCATATATTTATGGGCAAACTGTGGCATATGTTTATGGGCAAACTGTGGCATATGTTTATGGGCAAACTGTGGAATATTTTATGGGCAAACTAACTGTGGCATATGTTTATGGGCAAACTGTGGAATATTTTATGGGCAAACTGTGGAATATTTTATGGGCAAACAAACTGTGGCATATGTTTATGGGCAAACTGTGGAATATTTTATGGGCAAACTAACTGTGGCATACATTTATGGGCAAACTGTGGCATATTTCATGGGCAAACTAACTGTGGTATATTTTAATAGGTACATGGCTGGGGAAAATGTTAATGGGCACACTGTGGCATATTTAATAGGCAAACTAACCGTGGTGGATTTTAATGGGCATAGTGATGCGGTGGCATGTTGTGTGGGGCAAAATAACATCTACCATGGTGCAACGTGACACTGTGGCATGTTCTGCAGAGGCAGTTATGTGGAGCAAAGTGACACTGTAGCATGCCAAATCGTGTGGGTGCAATATGGGTGCAAGCCAAGTGCTGTTAGTGCAATATGGGGCTATATAAAGTCCTTTAGGTGCAAGGTGGGTGCAGAGAAAGGAAGACAAAACCACAAATGCATTTTTTAAATATAATTTTATTACAAAAAAAAAATTGAATTTAATATTACAAAATTCAAATAAGTATAAATGCAGCTAGCTATTTATAGACATATATAGTGTATGTGTGTGTATAAATATATGTATAGGTTTATCGTTTTATAATTGGACAATAGATGACAGTGGCCTGCCGTCACCTCGCAGACTTTGGTTCTGGCCCCCGAGTGGAAAAAGGTTGCTGACTCCTGGGTTAAAGCATCTTAACATGTATAGTTTGGAGGAACATGTAACAGGGGGGATATGATAGAGACATTTATATACATAAAGGGAATCAACACAGTAACGGTGGAGAGTATATTTATATGAAGAAAAACTACCACAACTAGAGGACATAGTCTTAAATTAGAGGGGCAACGATTTAAATGTAATATCAGGAAGTATTACTTTACTGAGAGGGTAGTGGATGTATGGAATAGCCTTCCAGCAGAAGTGGTAGAGGTTAATACAGTGAAGGAGTTTAAGCATGCGTGGGATAGGTATAAGGCTATCCTAGATATAAGATAAGGCCAGGGACTAATGAAAGTATTAGTTTACTGAGAGGGTAGTGGATGCATGGAATATTCTTCCAGTAGAAGTGGTAGAGGTTAATACAGTGAAGGAGTTTAAGCATGCATGGGATAGGTATAAGGCTATCCTAGATATAAGATAAGGCCAGGGACTAATGAAAGTATTACATTACTGAGAGGGTAGTGGATGTATGGAATAGTCTTCCAGTAGAAGTGGTAGAGGTTAATACAGTGAAGGAGTTTAAGCATGCATGGGATAGGTATAAGGCTATCCTAGATATAAGATAAGGTCAGGGACTAATGAAAGTATTACATTACTGAGAGGGTAGTGGATGTATGGAATAGTCATCCAGTAGAAGTGGTAGAGGTTAATACAGTGAAGGAGTTTAAGCATGCATGGGATAGGTATAAGGCTATCCTAGATATAAGATAAGACCAGGGACTAATGAAAGTATTACTTTACTGAAAGGGTAGTGGGTGCATGGAATAGTCTTCCAGTAGAAGTGGTAGAGGTTAATACAGTGAAGGAGTTTAAGCATGCGTGGGATAGGTATAAGGCTATCCTAGATATAAGATAAGGCCAGGGACTAATGAAAGTATTACATTACTGAGAGGGTAGTGGATGCATGGAATAGAATTCCAGTAGAAGTGGTAGAGGTTAATACAGTGAAGGAGTTTAAGCATGCATGGGATAGGTATAAGGTTATCCTAGATATAAGATAAGACCAGGGACTAATGAAAGTATTACTTTACTGAGAGGGGAGTGGATGTATGGAATAGTCTTCCAGTAGAAGTGGTAGAGGTTAATACAGTGAAGGAGTGTAAGCATGCGTGGGATAGGGATAAGGCTATCCTAGATATAAGATAAGGGCAGGGACTAATGAAAGTATTACATTACTGAGAGGGTAGTGGATGCATGGAATAGTCTTCCAGTAGAAGTGGTAGAGGTTAATACAGTGAAGGATTTTAAGCATGCGTGGGATAGATATAAGGCTATCCTAGATATAAGATAAGGCCAGAGACTAATGAAAGTATTTCTTTACTGTGAGGGTAGTGGATGTATGGAATAGTCTTCCAGTAGAAGTGGTAGAGGTTAATACAGTGAAGAAGTTTAAGCATGCATGGGATAGGTATAAGGCTATCCTAGATATAAGATAAGGCCAGGGACTAATGAAAGTATTACAGTACTGAGAGGGTAGTGGATGCATGGAATAGAATTCCAGTAGAAGTGGTAGAGGTTAATACAGTGAAGGAGTTTAAGCATGCATGGGATAGGTATAAGGCTATCCTAGATATAAGATAAGACCAGGGACTAATGAAAGTATTACTTTACTGAGAGGGGAGTGGATGTATGGAATAGTCTTCCAGTAGAAGTGGTAGAGGTTAATACAGTGAAGGAGTGTAAGCATGCGTTTGATATGGATAAGGCTATCCTAGATATAAGATAAGGCCAGAGACTAATGAAAGTATTTCTTTACTGAGAGGGTAGTGGATGTATTGAATAGTCTTCGAGTAGAAGTGGTAGAGGTTAATACAGTGAAGGCGTTTAAGCATGCATGGGATAGGTATAAGGCTATCCTAGACATAAGATAAGGCCAGGGACTAATGAAAGGATTACATTACTGAGAGGGTAGCGGATGTATGGAATAGTCTTCCAGTAGAAGTGGTAGAGGTAAATACAGTGAAGGAGTTTAAGTATGCATGGGATAGGTGTAAGGCTATCCTAGATATAAGATAAGGCCAGGGACTAATGAAAGTATTACTTTACTGAGAGGGTAGTGGATATATGGAATAGTCTTCCAGTAGAAGTGGTAGAGGTTAATACAGTGAAGGAGTTTAAGCATGCGCGGGATAGGTGTAAGGCTATCCTAGATATAAGATAAGGTCAGGGACTAATGAAAGTATTACTTTACTGAGAGAGTAGTGGATGTATGGAATAGCTTTCCAGTAGAAGTGGTAAAGGTTAATACAGTGAAGGAGTTTAAGCATGCATGGGATAGGTATAAGGCTATCCTAGATATAAGATAAGGCCAGGGACTAATGAAAGTATTACATTACTGAGAGGGTAGTGGATGCATGGAATAGAATTCCAGTAGAAGTGGTAGAGGTTAATACAGTGAAGGAGTTTAAGCATGCATGGGATAGGTATAAGGCTATCCTAGATATAAGATAAGGCCAGGGACTAATGAAAGGATTACATTACTGAGAGGGTAGCGGATGTATGGAATAGTCTTCCAGTAGAAGTGGTAGAGGTAAATACAGTGAAGGAGTTTAAGTATGCATGGGATAGGTGTAAGGCTATCCTAGATATAAGATAAGGCCAGGGACTAATGAAAGTATTACTTTACTGAGAGGGTAGTGGATATATGGAATAGTCTTCCAGTAGAAGTGGTAGAGGTTAATACAGTGAAGGAGTTTAAGCATGCATGGGATAGGTGTAAGGCTATCCTAGATATAAGATAAGGTCAGGGACTAATGAAAGTAGTACATTACTGAGAGGGTAGTGGATGTATGGAATAGTCTTCCAGTAGAAGTGGTAGAGGTTAAAACAGTGAAGGAGTTTAAGCATGCATGGGATAGGTATAAGGCTATCCTAGATATAAGATAAGGTCGGACTAATGAATGTATTACTTTACTGAGAGGGTAGTGGATGCATGGAATAGTCTTCCAGCAGAAGTGGTAGAGGTTAATACAGTGAAGGAGTTTAAGCATGCGTGGGATAGGTATAAGGCTATCCTAGATATAAGATAAGGCCAGGGACTAATGAAAGTATTACATTACTGAGAGGGTAGTGGATGTATGGAATAGTCTTCCAGTAGAAGTGGTAGGTGTTAATACAGTGAAGGAGTTTAAGCATGCATGGGATAGGTATAAGGCTATCCTAGATATAAGATAAGGCAAGGGAGTAATGAAAGTATTACTTTACTGAGAGGGTAGCGGATGTATGGAATAGTCTTCCAGTAGAAGCGGTAGAGGTTAATACAGTGAAGGAGTTTAAGCATGCATGGAATAGGTATAAGGCTATCCTAGATATAAGATAAGGCAGGGACTAATGAAAGTATTACTTTACTGAGAGGGTAGTGGATGCATGGAATAGTCTTCTAGTAGAAGTTGTAGAGGGTAATACAGTGAAGGAGTTTAAGCATGCATGGGATAGGTATAAGGCTATCCTAGATATACGATAAGGTCAGGGACTAATGAAAGTAGTACATTACTGAGAGGGTAGTGGATGTATGGAATAGTCTTCTAGTAGAAGTGGTAGAGGTTAATACAGTGAAGGAGTTTAAGCATGCGTGGGATAGGTATAAGGCTATCCTAGATATAAGATAAGGCCAGGGACTAATGAAAGTATTACTTTACTGAGAGGGTAGTGGATGTATGGAAATGTCTTCCAGTAGAAGTGGTAGAGGTTAATACAGTGAAGGAGTTTAAGCATGATTGGGATAGGTATAAGGCTATCGTAGATATAAGATAAGGCCAGGGACTAATGAAAGTATTACTTTACTGAGAGGGTAGTGGATGTATTGAATAGCCTTCCAGTATAAGTGGTAGAGGTTAATACAGTGAAGGAGTTTAAGCATGCATGGGATAGGTATAAGGCTATCCTAGATATAAGATAAGGCCAGGAACTAATGAAGGTATTACTTTACTGAGAGGGTAGTGGAGGTATGGAATAGTCTTCCATTAGAAGTGGTAGAGGTTAATACAGTGAAGGAGTTTAAGCATGTATGGGATAGGTATAAGGCTATCCTAGATATAAGATAAGGCCAGGGACTAATGAAAGTATTACATTACTGAGAGGGTAGTGGATGCATGGAATAGCCTTCCAGTAGAAGTGGTAGAGGTTAATACAGTGAAGGAGTTTAAGCATGTATGGGATAGGTATAAGGCTATCCTAGATATAAGATAAGGCCAGGGACTAATGAAAGTATTACTTTACTGAGAGGGTAGTGGATGTATGGAATAGTCTTCCAGTAGAAGTGGTAGAGGTTAATACAGTGAAGGAGTTTAAGCATGCGTGGGATAGGTATAAGGCTATCCTAGATATAAGATAAGGCCAGGGACTAATGAAAGTATTACATTACTGAGAGGGTAGTGGATGCATGGAATAGCCTTCCAGTAGAAGTGGTAGAGGTTAATACAGTGAAGGAGGCTGCACCACTACTCACTTTTAAATGCCCCAGTCAGTAAACCTGTCAAGCTTTCTGTACAATTGTCTTGTTTGCCTATAAATCTCTGCGTGCTTTCTGTCCGTATATCTGTCTTGCATGTCTATGTGTGTCTATCTCAGATGATATTGTGTGGGCTGTATAGCAAGGAAAACTAAAATAGTTTTGTCCCCCGGCCAACAGTTACCAGCCCTCCTGTGTCTCCAGTCTCCTATATTGTTACACTCTCCTGAGGCCTTCCTCTGGCTAGCCTCTCTCCCTGCTAAACCTTCATTAATACAATGTTTTAACCCAATAGGGCTGAAATCTCAGAAAATAAGCCCAGCAGAAACAGTGTACATCAGTTACTCTATAGCCTGAAATCTCTATCATTTCCACCGCTTGCTACTATATTATATTGCAATATAGTTACTATGTTAACCTGCATTATGTTTTTTGTACTAAGTGATTTTTGTTGTTGTTGAATAATTGCATTTCTGGAGTTTGACCAGCAGGTGGCAGTGCAGGCTAAGTCTAACCGGTAAGCTAGAACATATTCTGACCCATCAATGGCGCCACACATAGCTATGCAAGATAGGTTCACTTATTACATATACTATACATACGTGTAATATAGAACAATATAAAAGAGACAGATAATGATGCCAGTGTGTAGATAAACACAATCGTAGGACATAGGCACATTATATGTTTGCTGACAAACATAACCCATACCAGGGCTAGGTACGAAAAATGTAATATGGCGGACATTTACTGGGGTCTGTGACGGACAATTTAACGATGTTCTAATGACCTTCACTGACCTTGCCAAGGACACTTTGCTTCTCCCTAGATGATAAATGCTTAAGCCAATGAGAGGTCAAGCGCGTCATGGACTTCTAGTTCCCAATGTCCCAAAAAGTCAAATTATTCATCGTACATCGCTCCCAAAACGAAAAATCCATGGGAAAAGATCCCATGATCTAAACTTGGATGACGAGCATGATTGGATCTGTCACGCAGTGTAATTATAGAAACAGTTTAGTTTTAAAATAAAATAAAAATAAATTGTTTCTCTTATATAAGGAAAGTGCGTCTTTTCACAGTTGGATATTTAACGTCTATTTTTGACGAACGATATCAAAAGGAAATTATACAGACGTACTTTGAGGCTTAATTTGATTTTTTTTTTTTAAATGCCTGCTATGTCCTGAACAAATCGCTGGGCTGGGCTGAAATATTCACGAATTGGCATAATCACCAAATGCAGCAAGTAGGGAGCAGCCATTGTGTTTTGCTAGCTGATTTTGGGAGAGTCCATTGTTTTATCACAACTTTGCAGGGATAGGCTTATCCTGAACAGTTTTTATTCTGCGAATACAGAGAATAAAAAAAATTATCAAATGGATATAAACCCTCTGGACTGCTTTTCGACCTCTCTCTTTTTCGCCTATTCCCCTTGTTGTGACACTCCAGGATCCTCTGATTTCGCTGTTTCTCTCTTGAGACCCTCCACCCTGTGCCAAGCTCCCTAACCTAATCTTGACATTTTGTTTCACAGTAGTTTATTTTGCAGACTGAATCCAGATTCCCCCCCCCCCCCCCCCGTTCTTGTGGTGCTCTCAGGTGGTTGAGAAGGTAATTTCCTCGTTGTTGGTCCCTGTGGATTCTTCCCTGGGGATCAGTGGCGTTGAGGGAGCTGGAGGTCTTTGCCTATTCCCGGTAGAGACCTGCTCCGTCCATACAGCTGTATGCTGTGGCTTCATATTCTACCTTCTGGTCGGATTAGTCCTGCTAGAAACTGATTGGGTTATGAAGCTATAACCTCCGTGCCCCCTCAATGGAGCACAACTGGGGCTAAAGCCTAGAATTGCCTCCTTTCCAAACCCCCCCCCCCCCCCCCCTCAAACAAACGGCCAAGCTGTTGCCTCCACAGACGTAACATGGGCCTTACGACAATTTGTTGACCAGCTTGCCAGTAAAATACCCAACTAGTGCCTCGGTCACCTCATCCTCATTACCGCTCTGTCAACATCTAGGGTTGCCATCTTTTCATGCTATTACCTCCATAGAGTTAACATTGGCCTCTGGCCAATTTTTTTACCGGCCTGTCCTTTGAATACCAGCTGGATTTCAAGCCTATCCACCACACATTCTGACAACTGGTTGCAGTATTGGCCCCAGAGTTGGGGTAATTTTACGAGTGTTGTGTATTGTGCAAGAGAAAAAGGAAAGCCAGCATTTTTACTGACATCACCAAAGGAAACGCTTGTATGGAGTCCACTGGATGCAAAAAGCTGCTCATTCTGTCTTCCTGTAAACCTGATTACCCTGATAAGGAGGAAGCAGTGAGGACATTACAAAAGCAGGCAGCCCCCGGGGGAGGAAGTGAGTCAAAGGGAATAGACGGCATCCAAACAATCCTTGCTGGGTTAAAGAAAAGGTGCCGAACACAACACATCTCACAGCCTGATGGATTGTGCAGATGGTGCAAGTCTGTTGATATGATCTCATATGGCAAACCCTGCAAGTTTCTGTTTGATTTATTTAAGTTAAAAAAAAGTCTTGCTGCATTGAAAATGCACTCCATTAAATTGCACCCATTAATACACCGAAATACAATGCACCCCATTAATACACTCCAATAAAATGCACCCATTAATACACCCCACTACAATGCACTCCATTAATACACTCCCATAAAAATGCACTCCATTAAAATGCACTCCATTAAAGTGCACCCATTAATACACCGAACTACAATGCACCCCATTAATACACTCCAATAAAATGCACCCATTAATACACCCCACTACAATGCACTCCATTATTACACTTCCATAAAAATGCACTCCATTAAAATGCACTCCATTAAAGTGCACCCATTAATACACCGAACTACAATGCACCCCATTAATACACTCCAATAAAATGCACCCATTAATACACCCCACTACAATGCACTCCATTATTACACTTCCATAAAAATGCACTCCTCATTAAAATGCACCCCATTAATGCACTCCCATTAAAATGCTCCCCATTAATACACTTCCATTAAAATGCACCCATTAATACACTCTCATTAAAATGCAACCCATTAATACACTTCCATTAAAATGCACCCATTAATACACTCTCATTAAAATGCACCCTATTAATACACTCCCATTAAAATGCACCCCATTAATACACTCTCATTAAAATGCACCCCATTAATGCTCTCCCATTAAAATGCACCCCATTAATACACTTCCATTAAAATGCACCCATTAATACACTCTCATTAAAATGCACCCCATTAATACACTCCCATTAAAATGCACCCCGTTAATTCACCCCATTAATACACTCCCATTACAATTCACCCCATTAATACACATGATTAAAATGCACCCCATCAATACACCCAATAAAAATGAACCCATGAATAAACTCCCATTAAAATGCACCCCATTAATACACTCCCATCACAATTCTGTGTTGTTGATTTAATTCAAGGGACCCAGTCACCTAAACATTGTTTATACTGTGAATTCAGAGAATAAAAAAAAGGATGAAAAATGATCTATAAATCGTGTTTCATAGATTAATAGAAAACATTTGTTTTTTTAAATATGGTCTGTGGAGACTCCTGTTTATGACTTGTGGCCTCACATGCAAATGAACTGCTTTCCAATGGAATGTGTGATTTGCATACCGTGCCACAGATGATGTCATAAGCAGAAGTCACCGCAGACACATTTAAAACATATTCTCCTATTTGCACAATGTATAGATCATGGATTTAATCTGTACATTCACATTCCAATTAATGTGCAGTTGAAGAAAAATCCCCTGCAGGGCATAGAGGGTACTACAAGCGTAGTTATACAAACAGAGACAGACTGATATCTGAGGTAGGGAGCCCAGATCACAAGATTATAATCTAGAGGGGGTGGGAGACAAGAGCTGTACATTACAATACATTACATTAACATTTATTTATATAGCGCCAACAATTTACATAGCGCTAGATACAGAGCTTAGGATGAAAGTACATACTAAGTTAGACAAACTAGAACAGATACCAAGCGCTACACAAATTGCTGGTGCTATATAGATGTTCATTTTTTTTTTTTTATATATAGATGTTAATTTAATTTAAAGGTGACAGTACATGTACATTCCTTCTCTTCTCATGATTATATGTATGAATTCTTTGAATCACACAACAAATTCATTTTCAGCATGTTCTGTGCGCCATCATCTACTACAGTGCAGACATCTTGTGTAAGGCTCTGGCTTACTCCCCCACGGCTTCTCATTGTCCCCTACTCCCTCCTACTTTACCATCATTCCTAACCAATCATTTTAGTATTTCCATTCACACATACTTCTCTACCTCCCATCTTACATGACTGACACACAGACACACCACTAGGAGTCTTTGGTTTTTGAACAAAGACTATTGGGGGCTAGTCACTAGCCCCTAATAGTCTTTGTTCTAGAGCCTTCCATCTCACTGAATTTAATATACATTGTGCAGGGACATTCCTGGTAAGTTTGATTAGCAGGGGTAACTCACCAGGTTTGTACCAGCACAATGTAAACTGGTGATATGACATGCTCATCTCACCCCAACTCACCTTTTCGAATAGCCCCTGCTGGGATATCTCTTGAATGGTACTTCTACTCTGTATAAATACTATTCAAAAATAACACTTTACAGTCACTTTATTGTTCAACAAATATATTCTATTGTGTTAAAGCGTGTATACTAGATGATATTATTATTAAAACCAAAAATAGCAATACTGTATCTGGTTAACTACATTTTCTAATTGCTATAAAAAAGCCCAAATATACAAACATTAGCTTAAACTCAATTTGTAACACTGTTAACATTTTTGGCACCAAGTGTGGAAAAATAAATGAAACATTTACAATCTGTATATAAATTATTCCTATTTATAAAGCCATATACTGCTGGTACTGCTCAGGGAAAAGCCATTATATCCAGTGGTGTATCTTGATTTTGTGCTGCCCTAGGCAGACAAAATCCGGGCACCCCCGTACCCAAGCTGCACACCCACGTTACACACCTAAGACATGCCCCATCATTCAGACTCACATCAAGCTTACACTCCCATCACACTCAGTCACACACTCCTACTCCCATCACGCACACTCTGACTCCCATCACACTCAGTCACACACACTGTCTCCCATCACACACACTCTGACTCCCATCACACACAGGTCACACACACTGTCTCCCATCACACACACTCTGACTCCCATCACACTCAGTCACACACACTGTCTCCCATCACACTCAGTCACACACACTGTCTCCAATCACACACACTCTGACTCCCATCACACTCAGTCACACACACTGTCTCCCATCACACACACTCTGATTCCCATCACACTCAGTCACACACACACACACACACACACACACACACACAGTCTCCCATCACACACACTCTGACTCCCATCACACTCAGTCACACACAGTCTCCCATCACACTCAGTCACACACACTGTCTCCCATCACACACACTCTGACTCCCATCACACTCAGTCACACACACTGTCTCCCATCACACTCAGTCACACACACTGTCTCCAATCACACACACTCTGACTCCCATCACACTCAGTCACACACACTGTCTCCCATCACACACACTCTGACTCCCATCACACTCAGTCACACACACTGTCTCCCATCACACTCAGTCACACACACTGTCTCCAATCACACACACTCTGACTCCCATCACACTCAGTCACACACACTGTCTCCCATCACACACACTCTGATTCCCATCACACTCAGTCACACACACACACACACACACACACACACACACACAGTCTCCCATCACACACACTCTGACTCCCATCACACTCATTCACACACACTGTCTCCAATCACACACACTCTGACTCCCATCACACTCAGTCACACACACACACACACACACAGTCTCCCATCAGCACTTACCTTTCCCTGGCAGGCAGGCAGCATGGTCCCTCCATGCTGCCTGTTCGGCTTCCCGGCGATTGTGCCGACAGGTCACGTGACCGGGCGCGCGTATGACGTCAGCGCGCCCGTCACGTGACCTGTCGGCACTTCCGTGTCGGCACACTGCACGGGGAGCCGAACAGGCAGCACGGAGGTTTCTCTGTGCTGCCTGTTCGGCTCCCCGTGCAGCCTGGCAGGCAGAGCGTTGGTGAGGGGGGATCTTCCGATCCCTTCTCACCTCCGTCTCTGCCTGCAGGCGCGGTGGGGTTTTTTTTTTTAAAGGGCCAGATTTTTTTTTTTTTGATTTTTTTTTTTTTTTAATTTTTTTTTTTTCCAGTGCTGGGGGGCGCTGCCGCCCCCCAAAATTTGCCGCCATAGGCATCCGCCTAGGATGCCTCGCGGTAAATACAGCACTGATTATATCCCTGTAATAAATTGTTTGATATTAGTCTCTACATACTGTGGAATATACTACCTTGGATACACTGGTTTTTGTTTTTGTAATTCCAGCTAGTAGAAAACTTTTAATAAGCTAGGGCTTGACAAATCCCCCTTTATAATTTTATTTTTTATCAGAATGGTACCATTTCCCTGGCTCATAAAAATAACCAGATTGGCTCCTAAATTGGTCTTTTAGAGCTTGACAAACTGCAGAAGACAGGGAGTCGTGGCTCCTAAAACTGCCTACTAGAAGTCAAGGCACCTGTGTTGATGTATTGATGGGTCAAGGCTCTTCTAGTGACTGATAAAATTAGAGAAATTCAAGTAATTGATTAATCCCTGTACCAGATCAATGGGCTGGAAAAAGATCAATGGTCAACTGTTGACAACAAATTAAACTAATTGAAAAGATTGCAGCAAGTATAAACATTTTCTGAGCTCTTGTTTGCCCCAGATAGCTGCGGACATGTGGTTTAGAATCTTGGGTCAGATCTCCCTTCATCTGACCAAAGATTCTAATCAACATGTCCGCCCCCTGATACAGTGGTACAGAGCAAAGGTTCTAATCAACATGTCCGCCCCCTGATAGAGCTATAGAGAGCTAAGATTCTAAACAACATGTCCACCCCTGATAGATCTATACAGAGCAAAGATTCTAAACAACATGTCCGCCCCCTGATACAGCTGTACAGAGCAAAGATTATAAACAACATGTCCACCCTTGATAGAGCTATACAGAGCAAAGATTTTAAACAACATGTCCGCCCCCTAATAGAGCTATACAGAGCAAAGATTCTAAACAACATGTCCGCCCCTGATACAGCTGTACAGAGCAAAGAGCAAATTCGTCCTTTCCTTGTCTTTGTATTCATTGTCCCTGTGATCCATTTTAATTTTTTGGAATAAATTGTAAGTTTTACAATCATATTGGAGCTTGGAGTGCATGCGTCCTTTGTCCACAATTTTTTCTATTTCAGAGCAAAGAGTACTCTATTTGTATTCTTTCATTAAAGCATTTCTGATTGAAGTGCCCACACTTGATACAAGCTTTCAATTAAACAGATTTTTTTCCGACAGTTGCCATATTTTTTTTATTTTTTACATCGGTTTAGTGCAGGAGCAAGAAGCTTGTCTATCAATTAGCGTTAATAACTGTAGACTAAACTGTGAAATAACCGCACCCTTGAGTGAACCTGTTTTAGCTCACTAACCCAGTTTAAAGGCCCTTTCTGTTTGATCTTGTAGAGTCTGATACATGATGTCATTTAGAATAAGCTACAAGCCAATTTGAGAAAAAAAGATTGGGAAATGTAGTTGGACACATAAAAATGTGGTGTAATTGGATACCTTTAAAGGGGCAATTCCCCCTATCTTGTTGTCTGTATGTTGTATGTTGTACATGTGTTTAACCCCTTTGACATGTAGTCTTCCGCAAGTCTTCATCTGGGAGCTGCTTGGATAGAGAGGACGTATATATACTTCATGTTTTAGGGGTCATGTACTAAACAAGTGCAGTGGGGGGAAAAAGTAGGTAAAACATGAGTAAGGAGCAATTTGCGACTATTTGTAACATTTCCCCTGATTTGCGCCTTTTCCGTTTATTTTTATTTAGCGCGCATTTTTCCGGTTGCGCTAATAAATTGTGATTCGATTTGCGCACGCAGAACTTTATTTGCGTGTGAAAATCACACCAGCTTTTAGTGAGCGCTATCAATAGAGGTAGAAAAAATATTCGCAAAATTGCCTGTTTTTATTTGCAATTGGCGCGTATGTACTATTGGAGTTTTAAATGTTTAGTACCCTGCAATAGGAGAAAAGCGCAAAAATAGTTTTGCACATAAAGTATATTTGCGTTTTTTTAGTACATGCAGAGCATCTGCTCTGTTGATCTCAACTGTTTGAATTGCTTAGAATGCAAAAAGCATAGGTTCAGTCAGTTTTGTGTACTGTGAGGTACCACAAGACAGAGGAGGGCCTTTAGGAGATAGGCAGGACTGTTGCTATAGAAACAGCAATACATCTAATTCATTTTTTAGGATATAGGAAAGATTTGATAGGAAATATGCTAAGCTACTTAAATTAAACAATCCTCAAATAAACATCAAGACCATATCCAGTTATAACCTGACGGAGGTAAATTCATAGAAGTATCTTGGCATGTGGCTAGATCCAAACTTATCTTTTGGTCTCCATATTGACAAGCTCAAGTCAAAGCTATATCCTAGGATTGGCTTTCTATATAGAAACAAATCTAACCTAGATTCCACGGTAAGGAAATGTATTGTGCAGCAACTGTTGATGCCGATCTTAGACTATGGAGATGTTGTGTATGATTCTGCCCCGCAGAGGGTCGGTAAACTCAACACTCTGTACAATACATTGTGTCGTTTTGCCCTACAGTGCGATTATAACACGCACCACTGTAAAATGTTAAGAGTTAAATTGGCTGACGCTTGCCTCCAGGCGCGCTCTCCAACCTAGCGTGCTTAGTGCATAACCACTTCTCTGGAACGCTTCCCCCCTACCTGAGTGGCATGCTCGCTCTTACTCCCTGCACATCCTACAAACCCTTCACTAGCGATCCTTCACTTCAAAAAGGAAGCAGGCCGAGGTGCGTTCTCTTTCATAGCTCCTCATTTGTGGAATCAGCCTCCCTGTTTCTGCCAAATCATCCCCTAGTCTAAAATCCCTAAAAATGAGTGTCTCCCAAATCCTCAAAACGTATTGTACCTGTTATTAGTTTACAAACTCCTTCGTATACTGTACATGTTGTTCCTTTTCTGTATTATTAATGATTTACCCTGTATGTTCTCCTTCCAAATTGTTTAAGTATACGTATGTATGTATGTTTGAATCTACTGTTAAATGTGTAACTCTGTAACTCCATTCTGGACTGAGTCCCCAGGACATATTTGAAAATTAGAGAAATCTCAATGTATTCTTCCTGGAAAAACACTTTCCAAATAAATAAATAAATACATTTGAAGAAAAAAAAAAACCTGATGGGGCAGATCTGTTTCCTTGTCTATGATTTTGCACTTACCTAAAGATATTTTTCCGGATGTATAATTGACTCTTTAATGATTTTTCTAGTTCACGACCATTTAGTGTTACGTTGACAGATCTCTTTTTATCAAGAATAGTGGGCATAAGGTACTTAAATGATCATGATCATGTTTTTTGTTTTGGAATGGATGTAATGGCTGTTTTGCCTGGCATTTATGTTTACTTTTGGTACAAAATCCATTGATAGTATTAGACAGCTAATGCCAAGAGTCTTAAGTAACTTGTACCCTATTTAATGATTATACATGTTTTGATTTAATTAGTTAGATAGAGGACTTCAGTTGCACCTGGAGTGTCGAGAAAAATATTTACTCCAAGCCCCTCCCTCTCACTCCAAGCTCCCCCCCCCCTCTCTCTCCAAGCACCTCCTTATTGGATATCACTGAATTTAGAAGCCCCGTTATAATTATTTTCAATGTAGAACCACAGAAAGAGCTGTAAATTGATTTAAAGTAAAAATAAGTGCATTTCATGTCTATTAAAAACACGTACAAATAAGCAAGGTGGACCTACCCCTTTAGGTGTTTGCCATAGTAAAATCTTTTTGAAATGTTCAGCCAAGTTTGCTTTTAAATAGTTGTATTACAAATTTGTTTATTTCATACAAAGCCCGTTTTGCATGGCAGATAGATAGCAGTGTCTCAGATGGCAACTGGAAATATTTGAATGAATTCCGACTGGTACTTTGATCTCCTTCATATTAGGGAGAGATATAAAATTTCTCGCTAACAGAGTGGATCCAGCCATCTGGGTGTATAGACGGGAATCAGTTTCACAGTGAGTAGTTATAAGATTCCCCCCAGCATCACAGGTTTCTCTTCCCCTCAGCATCATACAGCCGTTTCCCTTTGTTCTCATGGCTTCTTCCTGAGGATATCACTGACCATCAACAATTTAATGATGTTCTATAGAACCTTCGCTGACCTTGAAATGGATACTGATGACCTTGGATGGACTCAATGGCTCTCTCCAGTTTTTGATGGATAGTTTTGAACAGCAAAGGGAACCATGCCTTACCTATCATTGTGGTCTTTTCAGAGACACACAACTTTAAAACTTAAAAAGATAGTAACGGCAGCTATTTGCCATATCTGCTATATCCCCCCAGTTAGGAGCTGTGCCGGGTAAGAGGAGGGGGGGTTGAATTTAGCCAGTCAAGTGTTGGGTGGGGGAATTTTGGCCTAGAAATTGTTTCTGTACCAGGTCCTTTGTCCCACTACTGGGTGTAGTAGAAGTCAATACATTTCATTGGTAAACTAGTACCATGGAACAATGGTCTTTGGTCGGCTAAGTATTCCATCCTGGGAGACGGGCATGGTTACAGTAGTGTTATATTATACTTAGCCATTAGGTGGAGTCAGCAGCTGAAATCATCGTCCCCGAGGCTCAGACCTCATTTGGTAATCCACTTTATAATGGAAAAGGATGTATGTTGGAGAAAATGGTGAGAGGGGGTCATCAAAGTTCTGAGTTGTCATTGTTCCATATAGCTCTATCACGGGGCAGACATGTTGTTTAGAATCTTTGCTCTGTATAGCTCTATCACGGGGCAGCCATGTTGTTTAGAATCTTGGGTCTGATGGATCTGACCTGCTAGAGCTATATGGAGATAGAGGGCTCAATAAGGTACTTTACATGTATTATTTCATTAAAGCATTTCTATTTAAAAGGCCTACATGTCATGCAACCTTTCAATTGATAAGAACTTCTTTTTGAAGACAATTGTCCTTAAATTGGAGAGTTGGAAAGATAGTCAATTTGTTCAACTTACTTAGTTCATCAAAGTTTGCAAAAAGTGTATATATGTACCTAGTATGAATTTATCTGTAGATTATAATTAAACACTATGGGATCTAGTCACTAAAAGGTGAGTTGAGGTGAGAGGAACATTCCATCTCACCAGTTTAGCTATACATTTTGCAGGGACAAACCTGGTGAGTTGGCTTATTGGAAGAAACTCACCATGTTGGTCCCTGCACAATGTATAATTAAAATGATGAGATGAAATGTTCATCTCACCTCATCTCACCTCATCTCACCTATAACCAGTGGTGTATCTTGGTTTTGTGCTGCCCTAGTCAGACAAAATTCCGACGCCCCCCCCCCACCGACGTTGCACACCTACGACATGCCCCATCACCCACGTTGCACACCCATGACATGCCCCTTCACCCCATTACATGCCCCCATCACCCACATTGCATACACACTAAATGCCCCATCACCCCCATTACATGCCACCATCATCCTTATTACATACCTCCACCACGTCCATTACATGCCCCCATCACCCCGATTAATTGGAAGGAGCTAAAACTTGCTGAAAGGTGGGGGAGGGAACGAAAATGTTTGAAGCACCAGAAGTGTGCTTTAACACCCTCTGGCAAAGTGCCGCCCTAGGCGAGTGCCTGGTTTGGCTTGTGGAAGATACACTACTGGTTACAACTCCTCTTTGAGTGACTAGACCCCTACAACAGACTATGTTTCGGTCTACACAGAGTTAGAACGAGCCTTGTTAAATGTGTCCTTACAAGGTCACATTTTTTTCACACTTGCTTCACTATTATATGGAAGTTATTGATTCTAAATTGTAATTATGACCTCATTGTGTTATCTATTTCCAGTGTCTCTTGTATTAAGTGAAGGGAACCTTGTATTATAATTGAATTACCAGCATCACAGGCCTCTTACTCCTTCCCAAGCATCATCGGCCTGCATCTTCCTGGCCTAAATACCTCCTTACAATCTGTGTGTTACTAGATCAGCTCTCACATCCCCAAAACATAACATCAAAACGTTCATCAAAGCATCCCAGGACCCCCTCTTTCTGTGCTTTCTAAGAATCTCCCATCCCAGGCCCATAAGGCACCTACTGCGGGGGGAGGGGGGGATGCGGTGTGTGGGGGCCTACGGGAGGGGGGGGGGTGAGTTTAGTTTCATTTTAACTTTAATATAAATTAAATTGTGTGGACTTATTTTGGAAACTAGAGAATAATTTTTTATTTTTTTAATCTGTGCCAGAAGATGTAGGAACTCTTAACCTCGGACCACAAAGGAAGCTGTGCTTTGACCAACATGCATTGCTATAATACCTCAGTTGTTCACATCCTGAAGTGCTATTGTCACCAATTACTGCTGATTTCAGTGCGGAAGCCGTGCTTTCAGTTTAAACGTGCCTCACACTTTTCCTGCCTGCAATTAGTCAATAGTGTCTCAAGATGAGCTAAAAAAAAAACAAGGGAAGACACGGGTTGAAAGTGAAGACATTCGTACGTGTCTTTCTTGGTCTCCTGTGTTGGTGCCATGTAAACAGATATAATCCGTGGCACCTAGCAGACCCTAGCCTTCGCTCTGATTGGTTGGGCTCATCTCTGGATCAGCTCTGCCTCAGCTGAGAGGTAGAGCTGAGCGCAAATGTATCAAAGGATAAAATTGCTGGGTCAAAGTTGACCTTTATAAATCCCCCCCCCCCCCCCCCCAAGTGTCAGCAGGAACATTTCTGCCCCAGAACTACCCCGTTGTTTGTCTTTACCAGTAACAGATGCTGTTAGCTCAATACCAAGTAGGCTTTTTTGTCCTGACATGGCTTACAGTGCATTGTGTTGTATAATGCATTATTGTATTGTGCTTTTCCAAACTATAGGGGTCAGTGCTATTTATATTTCAGACTATCCGTACTCGCTGGTTCATCTTGAGTTCCCTATTCTAGCTTGGTTTAAAGGAGAGGATTGCGGCAGAGGTAACATTCATTACAAAGGCGCTTGTTATAACCTGATTGGTAAAGTGAATAGCCAATCAGAGAAAGGAAATCCTTGGTCCGCTCTGTTGGTGCCAAGTAAAAATAAGGGTCTCTGTCCACTCACACATAGAGACCATCATATCACTCGAGTCACATTAAAAAAAGTATATATATATATTTTTGTTACATAAATGGTACCTTATTCTTTCTTGCCATCGGTCACTATAATTTACCTCCCACCCCTCCCTCGGCCCCCCGAATCAAGACATGTTTTAGCACTGCCACTGAAGCTGTGTGCAGATCATGACTGATAAGCGGACAGAGGTAGAGTTTGCCAGGATAGACCCCCCCCCCCCCCCCCACACACACACACAAAGCAGGACAGTTGGGTGGCATGTTCTAATATGGAGCAAGCCTATGGCACTCAGGCGCCTCTTTGACTACAGGATCACCATCTTCATAGATTGAAGGGAGTGTGGCTCGCAGGGCCAATGAGATAGAAGGAAAAGAAATTAAAAAAGGGAGAAGGTGAAATAAAAGAGTCTGCAATGAAAATGTGAGAGGGGACTAGAATGTGGGGTTAAAATGGCACTTTGAGTTTCTTAACTCGGTCTCCTGGGAAATAATGGGCTCTTGGAAGCAAAAACCTTTGCCATCACTACTCTATGGCAACCGATGAACCAGCTCCCAGTCTGTCCCCAACCAAAAGTGTCCCTGTAACAGTGCCAGGCCATATGCCCAATAATTTCATCCGAAAGGCAATGCCAGGTCAACAAATCATACCCCCCCAACTGCGCTGATTCAGGAGAATAAGTACTGCTTAATCGCAGTGTTTGCTCCTGTGCAGTAGCACTGTCAGTTTTAATATGGGAAGCTAATCCAATGTAAGCAATATTACCGTTCATCATTAACCCAATAAAGTAGGACATGTGCTCTGAAAAGTCTCATCCCTTCACTTTGGTCTATCATTTAGAAGTAGTCTAGGACAAATGCCTTGGTTAGATTGCAAGCCTGCCTTCTAATAATACTTGGCCAGCCTGAGACTGATAGGAATTTTGGTAGCTGAGGGCTTACGTTTGACTATCCCCAGGATCTGTAAACCTTCTTTTAGATCAAGACATATTGATCAAGACATATATCAAGATACAGAAAAGAAGGTATTCCTTTCCCTTAGACTCCTTTTTGGTAGCCTGCCACTGGATTATAAAGTATAATGAATATACACACTGACACAGTGCCAGGGACCGACCCCCCCCGCCCCCCCCATGCAGCTCTGGAACATGTATGTCTAATCTAAAGAGGTCATGTAATACAGAATTCAAGGATAATATCTATTGTGAACAGAACTTGGTCATTTGAATTCAAATCTGTTCAACAAATTATGACAGTCAGCCTCCGTACTAAAAGTAAATATTGTGACCTCTGCTAGAAAGGCAAGATGGCCGCTCCCCATCTTCTTACTTCAGTAAAGTTATTTTTATAATATACCATATGTTTCAGTGGAATCACCAGAAGATCATTTGCTTTTTTATATATAGAAAGTGGCAGCAGAACAATGTGCAAACTGATGGAAACAAGGATACTATAGGGTCTAGTCGATAAAGAGAGAGAGAATCCAGCTGCACTGGAGAATTTTTTCCAAACTCGGCTTGTTTGAAATTCCCTTGTCAATTCCTTGCAAATCTCTCTTTATTGAGTAGACCCTTTAATAATGCATGCTATACTGAGTAACTGAGAATATGATTGCAAGCTTTCAAGACCAAGTTGCTACGCTCCTTGGTCATGCCAACATCAGCCATATTCCCAGGGACACATATGTGTTCCACATGCTGCAGAAAGAGCATGCACAGTGCAGTAGGATGTAGGATGGATATACACACAGGATGCACATACACACAGGCAGTGTATTTAATTAGTCAGGGTGGAGATCTCATAGGACCTGCCATGATTAAATAATTGGATTGTGCCTCTGTGTATCAACATCTTACATATTGATGGCCTTGGGTTAACTACATCCCTGTTTTATTTAGAAAAGCTTCTAAAGAATGCCTACTCCAGAGCTGCACATTTATTGATTACAGCCCTGGAGCACTCATTGATTATAACTGTGCCTGAATTAATCAGCAATGGAACCCGAAGCAGTAACAGTTTGTCACCATCCTACTGGATCTCAAAAGGTGGCAGTGGATTCCCTTTTTAATCGATAAGGAGAAAGAATAATCCAGCCTTGGATAAAACTGGAACAAAAATGTTGCAAAAAAAAAAAAAATCACTTTAATGCACTAAAAGGAGCAGTTTCCACCTAGCGTATTTTCTGTATGTTTTAATACATATGCTTTTTAAACATTTTTAATTTCAATACAATGTACGGTTCTCCTGCAGTTTTACATTGAAAATAATTTCTAAATTAGGGGCTTGGGGGAGATGGGCAGGACTGTTGCTATAAAAAAAAAAAAAAAACATTTCTATTACACTGTATTAGCAAATTTTAGTAGATAGTATGAGTTGAGAAAAAAAAAAAACTTTTTATTTCATGTACATTTTTTTAAGGTGGTACTGCTCCTTTAAATGAGCTAAAACTCACACCCCCAAAAAAAAAGTGTTGTTGTGCTAATCATGTGATCCGATTTATTGAATCATTAAGTTTCTTGCAATGTTACAATGGATGGTTTACTGATATACAATGTAGCAGGATCTGTTGCTAATATGTATCCAGCAGTCTGCTGTGTTGTGAGACCTCATGTGTGTGTGAGTGTTTTGCTGCTGGATGTTCAGCTTCAAGCTTTTGATTGGGCAGAGAGGTCTGCGATGGAGCTGGCCTCCTCTACTGTAAGCCCTCCCCCACATCCTCCAGCACACAGACAGTCAAGGCTATTATAAAGAGAAATATGCTGCTCTAGCCCAGCTTCTCTCTAATCCAACGTGAAGCCTGGGAAAAGCTTTGCTACCTTCCTAGCCCAACTCAGTTGCCCCCCCCCCCCCCCAAGGGAAGGGAACTTGTACGATATTTGGGACAGTTGTGACCACAGTGGGGGTGCTGCATGGATTTTTCGCAAATGCAGCTTGAGGATCTGGTAAATCCTCTACGATAAGCGGAGATCCTATTTCCTGGTTTCATTTGAGCCTTGTTCGCTACACTCAAGAGGAAACTGAATGAACAGCTGGAATTAAGGTACTGGTGACAAGTGATCCAGGCGGGTTGGCTCCTTGGATCGTTATTAATTTTTTTTTCTCGAAATTCGGCATATTTTGGAATGTTTCTCTTGTTACTTGTTGTGTAGAATCTCTGATTTTTCTCTGCTAGCTGCCCATACATGTTTCGATTTATTGCGGATCGTAGAAATAGTTGGAAAACAGTGGAAAGGGTTCATGCCATACCCCGTAAAAAAAAAACAAAAACAAATCTGCGGGTATGTTCCTTTAACACAGATTTATATGCGTATCTGGGACGTTTGTTGGTACTGAGTTTGTAACGGTGGTTTTGGGAAAGTTTTTTTTGGATCTCTTTGGGTTTCTTCGTTACAAGCGAATGCGTAACGCCCCTGTCCTCTAAGAAATAAAACCACAGGGTGGGCATCCAGGTGGTAAAATTTCGCTTAAGTGTGGTCAAGTTGACATTACAGCCCTGCTTTCACACAGGTGTGCCAGTCGGTGGCTTTTAGTGCTGGTGCTACAACATAAGTGATTTGAATGTCTGATTAAGTCCCCCACTTGCTTAGGGGATCCCCCACAACCGCTAACTGACGGTTATAGTGATGGGACAAATTTCTGACGTGGCTTAGTGGCCCCCCAAAAAAACTACAATCACTCTTTAGGGGCCTCGCTCGTTCTGACTAGCATACTTGCGATCAGACCAGGAGGTCTATGCTATCTTATCATTTTGAGGTTAAGTACCATTATTTGATGCACTACATGACATTGGAGCTGCTGTAACAGTATTTGAAGGATTCTAGTGCACATGTGTGTCATCTTATGCACACCATCTGTATAGGGGGAAAAACGTATAACTGTGTCATCCACCCAAACTCATACTGAATTATTTTATCTTTGTTTTGACGTTTTAGAATTGTTAGATGGTAAAAAAAACTAGATGAATCCATTTCAAAGGGCTAACTATATAACATATAGTTTGCTTTCTCTCAGTTTGTCTGAATACGTATTAAGTTACGGTCATAATGGGATATGCTCGGATTTTGCAGAAGATTACACGGCACCACAAAGGGGGTAATACAGCTGACCCTGCAGCTGCTGCACAACCTCTTGGATAGCAGCTGTCTGTCATCACTCTGCTCCAGGAGGCTGGGGTGGGACTTTTTTTTTTAAAGGAAAGTGGTGATTGTCGATTCCCAAAATACAGCTGAAACCTACTAATTTGACAAACTCCTCTGCAGGAGAATAACCTCAGCCCTCCTGACCATGAACACACCATGTATTCTAGAAAACCTAAAAACTCGGGCAGAAGGTACTAGGTTAGGGTGACCAGTGTCTACTTTCCAGATCTGTATTACAATCTGTGCTATTCAATAGAGGGTGGGTTTGTTTATTATTATTATTATTATTATTATTATTATTATTATTACTGATTTGCTCGACTATAAGACAAGCAAATGCTCTGAAAAAGTCCCCTTGTCTTATATTCAGACCTTAAATCGAGGTCTGACTATAAGACTGGGATCCAGGTCCCCCGCAGAGCTGTAGGGGACCTGGATCCTCCTCACAGGCAGCCGGTAAATGTCTTGCGCGATGTGCGCTGACATCCTCCGATGCTGCCCAGCACTTCTGCTAGGACTTCTATGACGGACTGTCATGGAAGAGACCCAGAAGTGTCGGGCCGCATCGGAGGATGTCTGTGCAATGCACATCCTCCGGCTGCCCCCACTGGACACCAGGGAGACAGGAGCAGAATGAGGAGGGTTGACAAAATATATAGGGGAGCAGCATTGGCAAAATGTCGGGGGGGGGGGGGCAGATGACTATGTGGGGGCTGCATTGGCTAAGTCTGGGTGGCAGATTGGCAAATAAAAGGAAATAAAGACAAGAAATGCATTTTTATTACTAATGAAAAGCAATTTGCATGTGAATATTTACAAGCAAAACTTTTTCCTATAGGGTGGTCTTATATTCAGGCTCCCCCCCCCCTAAATGAATATTCAAAGTTTGGGGGTGGGGGGGGTTGTCTTATAATCAGGGTCATTTTCTATTCGAGCAAAAACGATATTATACATCCTTCCGAAAACTGTGTACCCTGCAATAAGATAGCCCCATAGCTCTTTGATATAAGAACACTTTTTTAAAATGCACGTATTGGGCCTGTACAATATGCACATGAGAAGTCGTTTTATTTATTTTTAATAAAAGTCCCTAAATAAGCAGGGTAATTCACAAAAGTCGGATCTGGGGCAAAGTTCTAAAAAAAAAAAAAGTGGTCTAAACTGTGGCAACATACCATTGCTCCATTTTTATTGGACATTTGTTTTATGTACACTATAGCTGTAAAAATAATGTTAGTGTTTATTTTTTTTTTTTAAATGCCTCCGCTTGCCGTTTCCCCACATTAAAGGGTTAATTAGAGTGCATGCTTCTAGCTGGTGACTGCTTTGGAAGTTTGTGTTTCTAGGCAGATGAGCTGAGAATTCTCCCACCACGTTTAGCTACAGTTTATTCTGACGGTTTTTGTGCACACACACTGAATGCTACCCACTGCTTTTTCCAGACCCTTTGTAATCCCCCCCCCCAGCCCCCTGCTTGAGCTATTATGACCTGTTTTTTCTTGAACTGAGCCCTCCCTTTCTGTAATTCTACACCAGGCTCTTAATCTTTTATTCTTGCAAACCAAGGGGGGGGGGGGGGGGTGGAACAATGGTTTGGGATAGACACTTAGTAGGATTCATGGGACAAGGGAGGGGATGGCAACTTTTTAGCCAAGGGGGGCAAAAAAATTTGGTGGCCCACAATGCAGCCCACCCATTAGAGAAACAGATAGGCAGGCAAGACTGGTATAGTACTGACTAAGTACATGGGTCGATAGGCAAACAAGACAATTGGGATAGAAAGTTTTGCACACTGGGGCTTTTAGAAGTCAAAAGTGGTGCAACCTCAGCCCATGGAGTCAGTTTAGAAAGCTGCCTGGGGAGTAGTTGCCTCCTGGCAAGCAGGGCCAGCCTTAAGAGTTCAGGCACCCTGTGCAGGCTACCTCCTTGGAACCCCAACCTCTCAACCCTGATGTCTGTCCTGCTCCTCTCCCTTCCCATGTCTGTCTCTTTCCCTCCCATGTCAGTCTGTCTCTCTCCTCTCCCATCCCAAGTCTGTCTCTCTCCTCTCCCATCCCAAGTCTGTCTCTCTCCTCTCCCATCCCAAGTCTGTCTCTCTCCTCTCCCTTCCCATGTCTGTCTCTCTCCTCTCCCATCCCAAGTCTGCCTCTCTCCTCTCCCTTCCCATGTCTGTCTCTCTCCTCTCCCTGTATCTGTTATCTCTCCTCCTCCCTCCCCCTATATCTGTTATCTCTCCTCCTCCCTCCCCCTATATCTGTTATCTCTCCTCCTCCCTCTCCCTGTATCTGTTATCTCTCCTCCTCCTCCCCTATATCTGTTATCTCTCCTCTCCCATCCCAAGTCTGTCTCTCTCCTCTCCCTGTATCTGTTATCTCTCCTCCTCCTCCCCTATATCTGTTATCTCTCCTCCTCCCTCCCCCTATATCTGTTATCTCTCCTCCTCCCTCTCCCTGTATCTGTTATCTCTCCTCCTCCCTCCCCCTATATCTGTTATCTCTCCTCCTCCTCCCCTATATCTGTTATCTCTCCTCCTCCTCCCCTATATCTGTTATCTCTCCTCCTCCCTCCCCCTATATCTGTTATCTCTCCTCCTCCCTCTCCCTGTATCTGTTATCTCTCCTCCTCCCTCTCCCTGTATCTGTTATCTCTCCTCCTCCCTCCCCCTATATCTGTTATCTCTCCTCCTCCCTCCCCCTATATCTGTTATCTCTCCTCCTCCCTCCCCCTATATCTGTTATCTCTCCTCCTCCCTCCCCCTATATCTGTTATCTCTCCTCCTCCTCCCCTATATCTGTTATCTCTCCTCCTCCCTCCCCCTATATCTGTTATCTCTCCTCCTCCTCCCCTATATCTGTTATCTCTCCTCCTCCCCTATATCTGTTATCTCTCCTCCTCCCTCTCCCTGTATCTGTTATCTCTCCTCCTCCTCCCCTATATCTGTTATCTCTCCTCCTCCCTCTCCCTGTATCTGTTATCTCTCCTCCTCCTCCCCTATATCTGTTATCTCTCCTCCTCCTCCCCTATATCTGTTATCTCTCCTCCTCCCTCCCCCTATATCTGTTATCTCTCCTCCTCCCCTGTATCTGTTATCTCTCCTCCTCCCTCCCCCTATATCTGTTACCTCTCCTCCTCCCTCCCCCTATATCTGTTATCTCTCCTCCTCCCTCCCCCTATATCTGTTATCTCTCCTCCTCCCTCCCCCTATATCTGTTATCTCTCCTCCTCCCTCTCCCTGTATCTGTTATCTCTCCTCCTCCTCCCCTATATCTGTTATCTCTCCTCCTCCCTCCCCCTATATCTGTTACCTCTCCTCCTCCCTCCCCCTATATCTGTTATCTCTCCTCCTCCCCTATATCTGTTATCTCTCCTCCTCCTCCCCTATATCTGTTATCTCTCCTCCTCCTCCCCTATATCTGTTATCTCTCCTCCTCCCCTATATCTGTTATCTCTCCTCCTCCCTCCCCTATATCTGTTATCTATCCTCCTGACCATCTGCATATATGGATATAAATTCCACAAGCTGCCCATACTAACCGCTTACTAATTGGTCAAGACCAAGACGAACTGCTATATAAAGTAACCGGGTAACATGTGCGCAATGACACGCATGTTAATTAGGGTGATCAAATGTTCCTTTTAAGGGTCATCTTCTCACACCTATGATTGCCACCGGTTTTAAAAAGAAGCTTAGCAGCCTACCTTAGTAAACTGTAATCTGACACCAATATCCGAGAGAGAGATGGTGCCATACTACTCAACTGGCCCTTTTGGAATACAACAAGCCCGACCCTGGGTGTCCATGACAGCAGATAAGCCATGCACACCACCGGGGAGAAGGAGAAATGTTGCGAGTTATCCAGTTGTTCCCCACTTTTAAAAAGACTTTCAATGAATAATTCGATTGGAAGCAATTACCCCAACCCAGTACGTATCTGTCCAGCCGTATTATAAATCTGGAAGCCCAAGGTGTGATAAGGAGAAATCTATAGACTTTACTATAAAACGAAAACCAAACCAGTCCAGAAAGATTTTTCTGCAAAGCTCTCTTCTGTTTCCTGTGGCTTTAAGGTAATTGGATCTCTGTAGGCTATCACTCCGAGCTATTATCTCCTGTATGATTTCCCTTGATTGCTCATTATTGCACGCCAATGATGAAAACGTTTTTATTACCTTATTTATCTTAAAACACCGCCTCACAGGTTGTAAATAGTTTTTAGGTCAATATAGATATCACTTTGGATAAATTTATTTTCTTAACAGATTGTTTTGGACTCCTGGATCTATCGCTAAGGTTTTCCATAAATGGGACCACTCCTCAATCAAGTAATGCATTTAAAGGGTCTAATCGGCCCCTGACTGTCCCATCAAATGTTGGCAACTATGGTCCTGGAGAAAAGAAAAGAAAACTGGACAATATATCTGCCACCAATCTTGTGACTGGGTCCCGGAGTGAGGAGGCTGAAGGGGTCGGGGGTTTTACGACCTTGCAGGACTCCAGCTGCTGCTGAACTACACATCCCATAATTCGCCACTAGCATGGCAGAGAATTATGGTAGTTGTAGTCCAGAAATGGGCCACGGTTGGACACCTAAGCCCTAGTGTGTTTTTTTTTTACGGACGACTAGGATAACCACATTGCTTTTTTTATTCAAACTCCATGCTTCATAAGCTGAAATGAAAAGAGTAAATATTGAAATGTAACCCTGGAGTATGATTATTTTTTATATATATATATATATATATATATATATATATATAAGTGTCTCTGAATAGATCTGATCATTCCAACGCTTTTTTACACGCACATAATCCCTCCCAACTTCTATCCTCTGCGAATCAGGATGCTGGGGGGGGCAAACGTGCCAGGTAGTGTGTCTGCACTACCGCGTATGTGCGGTGCCAATGTCACTGAAACTGACAGCGCCACTGCACATAGTGCATTCTTTGGTGTCCCAGACACGGGGGAGAGCTGGAAAGAGGGGAAAGTGCCTGACCCAGCTGCCCCTCTAACATGGCTCAACGGGCTGCACCAGTTCTCACTTTTAAAATTCCCTAGAGCAGAGTCATTTCTACCTTTCTATACAATGGTTTTGTCTCTCTCTCTGAATCCCCCTTCCGTACCTCCCAACTCTCAGTACTACTTTTAGGAAGACAATCCCACTGTCCCCTATACCTCGGTCCCTCTTTTCAGGAAAAGTGGTAGAGCTCGGTGGGATTTTTAGAATGATATTTTGTGGGGAAAAAAGAGAATTCAGAGATTGTGCTCAAACTTGGCCTACCAACCTTTCTTCCCCATAAGACCCGATTTTGCATGATTTGGGAGGTCTTACCTGTCAACACTCTACTTATATCGCTCTCTGCTGAGTATGTTGCACCATGGGACATTAAATCGGGTTAGCTCCCGGGCCAAAAGCCCTCCTCTTGCCCAAACACCAGAGATTGAGACCAGGACTGTGAGATTGCAGACCCGAATCCTGCTATCCCTCCCGGCTCTACCTCTATCCTGAATGGGACACTTTGGAGGCATGCACACACACACACACACACACACACACACACACACACACACACACACATCGGTATAATAAATAAAACAATGACTGCATAATAAACATGTGTTCCGCTCTCTAGTGCATACTGTGATTTTAGAAAGAGCAGAAGTAATAAATAACATTCCTCTCGCAACAGGCTTGTTCTAGTCTTGAAATCAGAAAGGCGACACCTGTTTCTGGGCCACTGTTGGTGTGGCTGAGGGTAATGTCTGGAGAATATAGAAATGGAACTAATAAATAAAGATTAAAAGTTCATAAAATGCTTATTATTAGTATCATTCCTTGTCCCATAAATAAAAGTTGTTTATAAACAAGTTGATACATATTAGGAAAAAATGCACATGTATTTTTATTTTTAAAGAACAAATGGGGAGGGAGGGGGGGGGGGGTTCCCAGAGGGGTGAATTAAATGGGGAAAAAGGGATGAGCAATACTGAAATAGATGATTTATTGATTTATTAGGGGAGAGGTTAGGTAAGACCCCATTTTGAAAGTGAAGCAGTCTCGATGACAACAAATAGAATGATCCAGCTGAACATGTTTCAAACCCTAGCAATTAACTTTTCTACATAAACCTTGTTATTCTCACCAAATTATCCAGTGTCTTGGATCTATAATGAGTTTTATCGTCACATAGTTGGTTTAACGGACCAGGCTCGGAAATACGTCGGAATATCTCTGTCAAACACAGCATGGCGGAAGTTCTACATAACAAACTAAGATGACGCCATTTTTCTGTCTCAAGTGTTGTATTTCGTTTCACCTGCTCGTTGGTTCGCTTGCCCCCTTCACCCCACTGGTATTTTAGCTGCAAGCCAGTAAAACATTGGGCTGAGGTCAATGTTCGGTGTATGGTGGCAGTAGCATGGCTGGTATTTTTTTTTGAAGAAAAGTTGGCAAACCGACCCGCTTAGTAGATGGAGAAACTTTTTTGGTAAATATGTGGCCTACAACCTATGTTTGTGCATGCATTTATACCACATAATGTATAGATCAAACACGATTTAGATGACCGTCCTGTTTTTTTGGTCCTAGCTGCGAAGAGGACTTGGCACGGTGAGCGGTGGTGTATCTTGATTTTGTGCTGCCCTAGGCAGACAAAATTCGGGCACCCCCTCCACCCACGTTGCACACCTATAACATGCCCCATCACCCCATTACATGCCCCTGTCACCCACGTTGCACACACACATTAAATGCCCAATCACCCCATTATATGCTCCATCACCCAAATTGCACACACATTAAATGCCCAATCACCCCATTACATGCCCCCATCACCCAGATTAATTGGAAGGAGCCAAAGCTTGCTGATCGGTGGGGGAGGGAGCCCTCCGGCAAAGTGCCGCCCTAGGCTAGTGCCTTGCTTGCCTTGCGGAAGATACACTTCTGACTGTGAGAGAGTATTCCAGCCCGACGGACTGTGGAAACAGCAGCTCTGTGCAATTCCTTGGCTTTCTAATCAGACGGCAGTGGCTTTCTATGAATAGAAGCAAATTGTAGTGTTTGTCTTTTCAAAATAGACAGCCCCTTGGTCAGGCAGTGTCTGCCGGTGTTGAGCGGGCGATTTGTGTGTGCCAAGATTTTTTTTTTTCACATGTCTTACATTCCCTTTTGATGACCTAAAAACCTCCAGGACTTTCCTACTCCATCCTGCAGGCAGAGCAAAAGTATAATAAATCTCGGGAAAAAAAATATATCTATACATTATCTTATCAAAATTGCAAACAAATGCATGCATTAGGAGAAACGTGTTTTTTAAATGTGTCTCGTGTTTATGACATCACCTTGTGGCTTGACCTACACATGCTATATTTTCCATTTGCATGTGGGTTAGCCACAGATATAATAAATATGAGACACATTGAAACTTGCTTTTCTAGTCATTTGTTTGGAATTCTGTTAAAACAATGTATTGGTTTATTTCTGATCGTAAATTCACAGTGTCATTTTATATTTAGGGGACAGAGGCCCCTTTTAAAGTCATGGGTGCAGAAAGAATTTCTGGGGTACCCATTAGGCCAGTTGTGGCCAGCGGTGGTGAACTGTGGCTGTCATACTGTACACAGTGTCTGTTCTGGACACCCTTGAAGAAACAGGTAATGTGTATCTCACAATTATGTTCAGGTTGCAGTTTTTGTTATAATGTAACAGAAAATAACTTGCTGTAATAATCACAAGACGATTAAGGACTCAGAGCGAATCTGAAACGCGTCGGGCATTCAGGGAGCTCAGTTACCCCACTAACCCTGTGTCGTCGCCCCCCCTCCAGCACGTATTATAATAAATACATTTTTTTTTAAATACCCTGGTTCAGCTCTCTGTTCGGATCCCCAAAATTTCAAAATGTAAGGCCAAAGTAGCATAGTTGGAAACATATTAACTCCGCTACTTTGGACTTTAAGTTTGACATTCGCTTGTCAATTCTCTCGTTCATGAAAGAAGCCCGAAAGACACGTGGTATGATCCAGCCTACGTGGCTGGGTTTGAGTATATCCAGAAGGAATTTGACAGTGCGAGATAAGGAACATAGAAAAGGAAGTGTGAGGTGGCTTAGTTACAAATCTCCAATAATGATCACTGGAGCTTGAACCCGCGATAGCTGGAATTATCCAAACAATAACCACTGAAGTATCACGCTTTGGTTTCCCAAAAAAACAGTTTGAAAAATAATTATGCCTATATGTAGCTAGTAACAGTTGGCTGGATTTCTCTCTTCAGTACAGATTAACGTACTGATAATGTGTACAAACAAACAAACAAACAAACAAAAAAGTTTGCAAAATTCTATTCTCCAAAGATTGGATAGAGATGTTAGAGAGCTTTTTGTTTTCCTTTGTGGTAACTTTCAGCCTACACATCGATTTGCAAAGAGTCCGTACAAGGAGATGTTTGTGAAGGTCCAATAATAATAATATAATAAGATTTAATAATATAATAGAGATATAGGTATGCTAGACTGGCCAAATAAATCTCATCTGCCAACGCGTTTTGCATTTCTCCACATCACCCACCTTGGTTTTACTTCTTTTTTTTTTCTTTATTCTGTAGACCCTCATTAGTCCCACAGCATAGTACCGCTGTATCCTGAGCTCAGCTCCCTTGACTTGTCCAAAAGGAGAAAGCAGCATTCGATGAGTAAACTCTGTAAAGGCACTTCCTTTCAAACAGACAAGTAGACGATGGACCTCTTGTCAAACGTAGCGGTTTTTTAATAAATAATTGAAAAAAAAATTAAAATAAACGGCACCTAGATACAGTGTGTTTGCAAACACCTGACGCATTTCGCCCTAGTTATAGGTTTGGAGTGATAGGTATTATTCTGGTGGGATGACAAACCATTCCATACCCCCATCGGGAGCAGCTATATATACTGTTGTTGCCTTTATAGATCCGACCCGTATAATGTGGGAGGCCCAGAATGACTGCATAATAGGAGCAGTGGATGGGTTTTGTGCTCTGAAAGCTTAACCCCTTCCCGACCTTATGACGAGTTAACTCGCCATAAGAGTCGCACCATTAGCGACCTTATGACGAGTTAACTCGTCATGCAGTCTAGCCGGCGGTGCGCTCCGTGCGCACCACCAGCCAGTCTGCAACGGGTCCAGGACTAAGCCTCGCACCCGAGGCAAAGCTCCTGGACCCGATCGGTCAATTTCCGGGCATGTGATCGCGGTGATAACGTGATCACCGCGATAACATGCAAATTAGATGCAAAGTCAGTGTGTTCACACACTGCCTCTAATTCACTCTCTGTGCTTCACGTTCTTATAGTGACAGAGAGAGACCTGTAAGTAAAAATAAATTAATGACATACACATAGGTTAAAAAAAAATTAATAAAAAAAAAAATTAACCCTTTCATTGCTGATCACAGTTTTTAACTGTGATCAGTTTCCTTCCACTTTATGGCCCTCATTTAATTATTTTTTTAACAGATTTTTTTATTTTTACAATTTATAAAGTTTTTTTTAATAAATAAAGGTAATTTTAATATATTTATTTAATAAAATTTAACCCCTGCATGCCTGTTGCATGATTTGTATAGATCTGACATCGCACTCTTCAGAGTTTTTTTTCTGTCTTTTTTGTTTAGGGGGGGTTTTGGAACCAATATTTTTCTTTTTTATTAGTTAATTAGGGGGGATAAGTGGGTTAGTGTTGCACTAGTTATGTAGCTTATTATTGGGAAAATAATGGGGAAAAACTTTTTTTCCCTCAAAAATTTCCTATTTATATGTATTTTTTAATACTAAAATGTAAATCATTTTTATGTATAGGGTATCAAAAGAAAGCTCTAACTGTCCTTTAAAAAACAACATATAACTTGTATGGGTGGGTTAAATGAGAGAGAGGAAAATTATGTTTCAAAAACCGCGTATTAAAAATTGAAAAACGCTCTGGTCCTTGGCCCAGGAAAATCCCTGGTCCTTAAAGGGTTAATATTGTATTTTCTGTTGTTGTTTTATACAGGTTCAGGTCTCTCTGATTGACTAATCCTGAGAGTTTCCCGGTTGCCAGTTTAGTTATCGTGTTATAAAAGTAGCACGCTATATCAGACTGATGCATCGTCTCTGCTGACTGGACGGGGAATCTCTTGTTCTCTTGTTGCCACCTGACCTGTCCGCAGTCTTCTTGCACAGTTGCTCCGGGACTTGGTCCAGCAAAACTACAATGATGTGTCTGTTAGTGGAACAGCCAAGTTACATTAAAAATCAAGCTTAAAAGCCTACTCCAAGGCCCAAACATTCATTTTGCACCATTTTACTTGTATCTAATCAGCCGGCCCTCTCCCATCACACTTCACACTTTCTGAACTGCTATGAATGTCTTGCTGTTAAGCAGAATAGATCTAACTTTAACATCCTTCTACTTCGGATTTCTTGTGTACAGCTGTATGCATATAACGTTTACCTGCCTCGCTGCAGAATGTATAATTCATATGGGTTCGGAGGGGAAATCAGTTAAAGGCACATTCATCCCCCCCCCTCTCAGACTCTAGCCAAATGCTGAGAGTTGAGTGGGGAGGATCCGTAGAAGCTGCAAACCTGACACTTGTGAGTAAATGAAAACTTATTTAGAATTCTTTCTTGAAGAAATGGCTTTTTATAATGAATTAACGTCAATATGCGTGAAAAGATAGGTCATTTTCAAGTCTGTCCTGAGGTGGTCCACACCCGCTGTGATTTAAAACTCTGATTCCCGCGGACCAAGGTGTGGGCGCGAAGTTATGATTTGAGATTGAGCTGTGCCTCCTTCAAATTGTATTGGTGTACTGCGTGTTGGAAAATAAAGGCTAAGGGCTTCCTCTAATGGACCAACAGATGACCCCCATGAACTGTCCCACATAACTCTACCCTACGACGGCGATTTTTCATTCTTCAGTGTCTGGGTCCATGGGTGGTAACTCTGACACTCGGCCTTTCCAAGCTTTGCCACGGTCATCCTGAGTTGGAAAGAAGTTCCGAGGTGTGCGCTCCGCTCTCCGTCATTGGTGGGTGCGCGTATTGGTCTATCGGCAAACAACCAATCACTGGGCGTGATATGATCATGTTCTCTCGTATCGCAGATGCCCACGTACCAATCCTCACTGCCAGGATTAAGATAAAAATGATGTTTTAAATGCGTCTGTGGTGCTTATTACATCACCGATGGCTTGATATGCAAAAATGACATGTGGCGCCACAAACGCATTTAAAACTCATTTACTCTTAATTTATGTATTTGAATGTCATTTTTCCCAACCCATTGTATAGATCATTTTTAAAAATCATTTTCTGTTCTCCACATCTGCAATATTAACAATGTTTAGGTGATAGTGCCCCTTTGCCCCACCAAAAGGAGTAGTAATCCTAACTTGCCAGAATAAATGAGACCTAACAAGCGATCCCGTATTATGTGTTGTTATGGGCAATCCTCGGAGGCTGTTTGCAGTGTTTCACGGTCCTGACTGCTTGAAAACTACAAAGAAAGTCTACATATTAAATCTTTCAAACAGGCTTATTGTTTGGTTTCAACTTGTTGAGCAGTGGATTAAAGAATGACTGATGTAAGGTGACACAGTGTGGGCAGGGTGATACTACAGAAACCTTTTTCTTTTTTTTAACCTTTGTACTGCCAGATGAGCTGATTTTGTCTATAGCAACAGTTCTAAACATATTGGTCTCCTTTGCCACTATAAGTACAATTCAGCTCCTAGATCTAAATATAATCATCCCATTGTATAAAGTGTGTAGCTTTCCCCATACGCTCCCTACCATTACAAATATAATGCCACTACACTATATCTCTTTTTTTTTTTTTTTTTACAGTTCAACAATTTTATATGCCAGTGTTATTTCCTACCACTTCCACTGGAAGGTTTTTCCATGCATTCACTACCCTCTCAGTAAAGTAATACTTCCTGATATTACTTTTAAATCGTTGCCCCTCTAATTTCAGACTATGTCCTCTTGTGGTAGTTTTTCTTCTTTTTAATATACTCTCTTCCTTTACTGTGTTGATTCCAGTGCTCTGTACAATGGCATGAGCACTTCCCTCTTTCCACTGCTAATACCTCTCCCTATACAACCAAGCATTCTGATAATACCTTTCCCTATACAACCAAGCGTTCTGCCAATACCTCTCCCTATACAACCAAGCATTCTGCTAATACCTCTACCTATGCAACCAAGCATTCTGCTAATACCTCTCCCTATACAACCAAGCATTCTGCTAATACCTCTCCCTATACAACCAAACATTCTGCTAATACCTCTCCCTATACAACCAAACATTCTGCTAATACCTCTCCCTATACAACCAAACATTCTGCTAATACCTCTCCCTATACAACCAAGCATTCTACTAATACCTCTCCCTATACAACCAAGCATTCTGCTAATACCTCTCCCTATACAACCAAGCATCCTGCTAATACCTCTCCCTATACAAATAAGCATTCTGCTAATACCTCTCCCTATACAACCAAGCATTCTGCTAATACCTCTACCTATACAACCAAGCATCCTGCTAATACCTCTCCCTATACAAATAAGCATCCTGCTAATACCTCTCCCTATACAAATAAGCATTCTGCTAATACCTCTCCCTATACAACCAAGCATTCTGCTAATACCTCTCCCTATACAACCAAGCATTCTGCTAATACCTCTCCCTATACAACCAAGCATCCTGCTAATACCTCTCCCTATACAAATAAGCATGCTGCTAATACCTCTCCCTATACAACCAAGCATTCTGCTAATACCTCTCTCTATACAGCCAAGCATTCTGCTAATACCTCTCCCTATACAACCAAGCATTCTGCTAGCATTTCCTGCTGCTCTATTACATTGTCTACCTACCTTTAACTCATCTGAAATAACTACCCCCAAAAGATCCATTGTTTTCTCATGTCATACTGTTTGCTGACCCCTGTAGAGTTGCAATACTATGTCCATGATCTTTTTGTGTTTGCGGAATGCGTCGGAGGGGGGACTTCCCTGAAGTTGGAACAGCATATAATGAGCTGTTGGCATGCTGCATTACCCACATGTTAACAATTGCGGTTTAAGACCTGTGGTGCAGAGTCCACACCATTCAAACCACTGCTACAAACTCTGTATCACCACAAAGGTATCAAATCAGATTGTGGGGGGGTGAGGAGGAATCTAAGCCCCTAGAAGCCTACACTACAGAGTCTAGAGTTTGCGGACAGCGCTTTATCACCCACGGTCTATGAGATTCCATAGAACATCATTAAAACCTCCACCGCAGACCCCGTAATTGGCAACCAAGAACAATGTTGGTGCCTACCCCTGATCCCACCCCACCCACCCGATCTTGGCTGGTTATGGAAGCTGTGGCCTTGTAGTTGCCACAGGCTCTAGTGTCACATTGGAGTTCTCCCTGCTCATTATAATATGCTCTATGCAAGAGCATATGGGGAAATGAATCAGAATGGCGAAGACTTGTGCATTGTATGTCATGGTGCGCCTCCTAGAGGACATTTAGAGTATGCAACATATGTTGGGTGGGTCATAGAGTCATGGCCGAATGACCAAAGTAGGGGATGAAGATGCGTCCATTTTATTCAGCTTGCTAGAAAGGCTGGAAGTTTAACTGTGGCAAGAAGTGGTGGAAAAGATGTGGCCCATAACCATGTCCGTGCCACAGGTTTCTCCCCAACAGAACCACTGGACAGAAGCAAAAGTCTACAAAATGATTATGTTGGATCATAGTGTACTCTACGACTGCATATGGTGTGAGGGCCCAGGAGTTCCCTGTACAAGGATCATTTATAACACAGGACTCCTGGTTATAATTTGGAAACCTGACCTTGGCTCTTACTATACCACACAAGTAATGGGGACCACCATTTTTGTATTCAATGCAGAGCTCACAAATGCAGTTTGCTTGAGGACCTTCACACTGCTGATACTGTAAATATAGAGAATGAAAAATGATATAGACATTGTCTTAACAAAATCAGAGAAAATGTGTTTTTACAAGTGTCTGTCGTGTCTCCAGCTTATGACATCACTTGTGGCTTTATATACAAAAGACTATTTTTCAAAGGGACAAGTGATGTCATAAGCAGAAGACAGCACCAGTGCTAGAACGCGTGTTTCACTTATGTCATGCATTTGCTTACCATTCTGCGAACACATTGTCCACGTTGACACGCATAAGGCTTACGGAGCTGCCTGTTCATGTTTTATGTACCGAAGGGGTGGATTGTCTCTGTATAATGCTCAGATTTTAAGATACTGAGCCGTTTACGCACCCTGGATGATTTCCTAAAACGCCCACCGTCTTCAACATGTCACCGACGTTCTCACCAAGATGATGAGAAAGTACAAAACCTGGGCGTTCAACCATTCTCTTGTGTCATTTTGTCCTAATACTTTCAATTGAATTGGATTTAAAAAAAAAACACTTCTTCAAAGCGATTTTCTCAGAATGGGAAAAAAAAAAATGTACACGGATAGTCCTAGTCAAAACTAGAAGATGAATCTAGGTTCCCATGATAATTGACAAGGTTTTGTTATAAATTGTTCTTGAAGATTTGTGTTCTGTTGTGTTGAGATCTTTAAACATGTCTCCAAATCCTGGCCACTTCTAAGGACCACCCTAATTCGAAAACGATCTACCTTTTTTTCTTTAATATTTCTTTATTATAGGTTTTACTTATAAAGAGAATATTCAGAAGATAAAACAACATTTCACAAAAAAGATACAAATAAATATCAGTTGTCTAAAAAGATAAAAGACAATAATCCACTTACATATTTATATACTTTTTTTCCCCTTATGGATACTTTTAACTTTTTAATATGTCCCCTTTCCTACCCATGGAGCCACCGTAACTAACTAATCTATATCTCACGTAATAAACTGTACCCCTAATCCTCCCCCCCCCCCCCCAAAAAAAAACCCCCTCTCGGCAATACTTCCACTCCCTCCCATCCTCCTCAGCCTAGCAACTCCCTAGACCCCCACCTTCCTTAAAGATTATTCCAAGGTCTCCATCTCTCAATATGATTGACATTTCTCTGATCAATAACAATTCATCCATGATCCTGTCTTTTTACACCATCTCCACCCATTTCCTACAACTGTGTGATCTACCCTTTCTAATGCATATTAAACGTTCAATAACGGCTGACTCGGAAATATTTTTTTTTTCTAAAAAACGGGAATATACCCCCAAAATGTGTTTTCTATATATTCTGAAAAGTACCATTTCAAAGATAAACCAAAAATTGGAATATGGAAAACATTGGCAAGCAAGAGCCTTACACAAGATGTCTGCACTGTGGTAGAAGAAGGAGCACAGAACAGAGGTAGAGCTTAGCAGGACTTGAGGTCGCAATCACGCAATAAAAATGGAAGTCAGTGTGAGTGAGTGACCTCCAAAGCTCCACCCCTGGCATCCTGTTTTGCCAGCGGTGGAAGAGATGGGAGGTATGTATATAGGGTTATAACAAGTAAAAGTAGATCAGGTAATGTTGATCCCGTGGCAGCCTTGGAACAAAGAAGGATTTGTTTCCTTTTGAGCAAAGTATCTCTGCGTTGTGTGTTTGTTTGTTTTTTTCTTTGTTCTAGATCAACAAGTATGCATGGATCTTTTTTTAAACCCAATTAAAAATATAACTATAAACTGTACAAAATATATCTATATATAAGAGAGAAAACATGAATCCTAGCTTAGCATGTATCAACACACACTACACTGTATACGTTACAAAACATCTTCACAATAGGATCTCATGATGTTTAACCCCTTCAGGGCAATGGCTGTCTTTGTTTTGATGTCCGTTTTGAACAATAGCTATTTTGTTACTTTAGCTCTGTGTGTGTTTGATTGAAAGTGCACGCTTGCTTCCTAAAACGAATCCACAAATATTCTTTTTATTTTTTATTTTTTTAAGGACAGATATGGCTTTCTTTTGAGTCCATTTTTTTGGAGACTTAACCCTTTGTTTACTGCATACAATGTAATAAAGATGGTAAAAACTGGCAATAAAAGTTTTTTTTTTTTTTTTTTTTTCTGCGACACAGTATGTCTCTTTCTCCATGAGACCAGGCTAAAGTATATCAGTGAGAGAGAAAGAGCAAGATTTTTTACAATCAGTGTTCACACAGACTGTCATTTATTGTATTTTGTTTAATGTGGTCAGTGCGATTTGATTTTTCTTCAGTGATCACATCAGCAAATGAAAAAAAATTATGGTTGATCCTGGTCTGTCTAACTGTTAAGGCAATAGGGATCAACTCACCCCATCCAACCCCCCTATGTTTGGGGGAGGATGGCAATGGATTGTGATATGTCCCTAGACTAATGGAAATCCTCACTGCAATGGCTGAGACATCATGCCTTTTCTGGGTGTTTAAGACTGGCTTCCATTAGAGGCAGCCTGAAACACCCGTCACCCAATTTGCATAGGGTTAGGTAGTGCGGCTGGGTTAATGTTAGTATGGGGGTTTGGGGGTAGTGTTAGTATTAGGGTTTGGTTTGGGGGGGGTTAGTATGGGGGTTCAGGGTCACTTATTTGGGGGATTTAATTTATTAGTGGGTGTATGGGTTAGGTATTAGTATTAGGGTTCGGGGGTTAATTTTAGTATTAGGGTTCGGGGGGGAGTAAATGTTAGTATTGGGGGTAGTGTTAGTATTAGGGTTTGGGGGTTAGAATGGGGGCTCAGGGTCACTTATTTATTAGGGGGGGTTAATTTATTAGGGGGTGTTTGATTTTAAGCGCTGACAGTTCAAACTGAACTGTCAGCGGTGAAGCAGCCATGAAGAACTGCACTAGACCCCCCTCCTCATCCCCGATGCACAGGAGGTAGGGGGAGAAGAAAAGCATTGGGGGTCCCCAACATACCTGGGTGAGTTGGCTGTTTCACCACCCTCACCCCATCCCCTGTGCGCTGTAATAATATATAGATTTAATTTATGTTCATTTGGATAACTGTAGGGCTCTCCAGTTGCTTTCCAAGTCTTTTCCCCATCAGGCTAGGGCAGTAATAGCACTGTGACATCCCTCTAACTAGTTTATTGGACTAGATTAATGTTTTTTTTTTTTTTCCATCAAAAAACCGGTACGAGTGTCCGGTAAAGAAACACAGGAAGAAGACTTGTTGGATAGTGACAGATTGCTGAACGATCCAACAGCAAAGGATGTATCTGTTGGCTCAGCTACCGATTCCCAAATGGTGTAGACATTCCTGCATGTGCTATACAAACAGGAAGATGGGTAGAGAGGGCACATTTTGTTTTAAAATTGGCTATTGTTCCACTTTGGGTGCTGATTTATACCAAACATGTCATTTATAATAGATATAAATAGAATAAGTGAAGAAAATGACAGTAAATCATTGCTCCTTAGTCTGGTACTTATGATAGACTAAGGATTACCACCTTTGTACTGCCTCTATAGACATTTTATTTCTACCACACTGCTAGGGTTGCCACCTGGCCGGTATTTTATCGGCAGGCTGGTAAAAAAAATTGGCATCAGGCCAATGTTTAGTCTATGGAGACCGTAGCAAGGCCGGTATTTTTCTCAATAAAAGGTGGCAACCCTACATACTGCTGGTAAAATACATGGGCAGTGTTTTAAAGCCAGTCCCTGTCTGAACGCAGGGGAACTGGTCTAGTTTACTATGCATGTGCCTTTAGTTCAGACCCGCTGTAAACACATATTTGAAACGCGTTGGTCAGGGTGTATACATTTACTGCTGTGAATGTATTTACTTAAAAATGATGGAAAGTGGTCTCTACATCGTGTTGGCAAAATTGAAGGCAAATGCCTAAAATAATATAAATATATGTTTTTAGAAATTTCTGTGGTGTCTCCTAGTTTTGACATCACTTGTGGCTTTTCCAATGGGAAATGTAATTTGCATATGTAGCCACAAGGTGATGTCATAAGAAGGCTGCAGTTTTGTTTTTTTTCCGATCATATTTCTTCTATTGCCATCTTTGAATTTGAGAGTCTTGGCCGTGGTTGCCATGGGGAGCCAGTCTTTCAAAGCCACTCGCGACCAGGCTCTTTGAGCAAACGGATGTTTGGTATTTGTTAACTTGTGCATATTAATAAATCAAATGCTATACTCCAGCCCAACTTTAAAGAGTCACTAAACTATAGAAGCCATCAATAGAAGGGACATGAACAAAGTCCCATCTGTGGGTGGCATGTGAGAATTAAGGTAGCAGCAGCGGATAGAGGCGTTTACCCATAACAGACCCCGGTCAGACGCCCCCACAAAGATAGATCTGACACTGTCCGCATGCCTCAACTGAGAGGTTGAACCAGCGTGGATCTGCAAAGATGAGCATTGGATTTACTCCAAACTAGGTTTTTAACTTTTTCTTCTATAACTAAAGCAAGCGTTATAAACAAATTCTAGTGCCACTATAGCGTAGTCATTTTTGGCCTTGGTTTAATGAAGACACTCTGTTATTATAGCATGCCTCCCAACTGTCCCAGTTTTAGGAGGCTGCCCTTCTGAGCTCTAACTATGTCCCGCTTTTTGGAACTGCGATAGAGCTTGGCGGCATAGCACTATCACAATCCCGTGGTCCTGGTTTCATTCTTCGGTATCTGAAACAGTCTTGTGTGCAGTGGTGCCTCCAGCACTCAACCTCCAAGGCAGTGGTGCCCTCCAATACTAAACCTCCCAGGCAGTGGTGCCCTCCAACCTCCCAGGCAGTGGTGCCCTCCAACACTCAACCTCCCAGGCAGTGGTGCCCTCCAACACTCACACTCCCAGGCAGTGGTCCATCCAATATTAAACCTCCCAGGCAGTGGTGCCCTCCATCACTCAACCTCCCAGGCAGTGGTGCCCTCCAACACTCAACCTCCCAGGCAGTGGTGCCCTCCAACACTCAACCTCCCAGGCTCCTATTTGCTATATGATCTACTACACCTGAGTAGCTTTATCAATAGACAGCTGTTCTTTTTCTATTGTTTTTAATATTCCATGATCACATAATTAATCCTAATTAAGTCTGATTTTGTGTCACTTTGTCTTGGGATCACTTGGTTTAAGGCTACATAAATACACAGTTTCTTTCTGTGATGGTATATTGTCTTTGCTCAATTGTGCATTTTTTGTTAAAAAAAATATTAAAAAGTTTAATAACCAGAAATAATTAGTCTCTTTTGGGGTAGTTTGTTTTCTTTCGCGTCACCCCCCAGAATTGTATGCAGCAATCTTTGGATCATATTCTGATAATACATATAAATGATATTGTCTTTTGCGTGGTGCACAATCGTTAAACACCATTCGTGACTTCCACTCGTTTTTAGAAGCGCGACTGTTGATACAGCAACACATGGGGTCGGCTGATACTGAAGTGGAAGCTTTCTTAACATGAAAGATTGTGGAAATCCCGTCTTATCAGCTCTGCCACAAGCGGTACCATCTCTCTTTTCTCTCTCTCTCTCTTGTTTTGTACGATCAATGTGGCTGGACAGGAAGGGAAAGAAAGGAAATGGTGGAATGTTAGGTCATTTCCTGGAAGTTTTTTATTTTTTTAATTTTTCTGTTGCCAGTTCATGTATTTTTTTTTTTTTTTTTTTTAAATCGAAAATTCACGTTTCACACTTTCATTTCCCTTTACCCCTCTGTCACCACTCCTATCTTTTATTGACCTCTAGGGACTCTGCCACTAAAATATTGTTTGTTTGGTTTTTAAAATATATATATTTTGCATGTTAGAAATAAAAAGGATCTACACATTGTTAGCAGAATTACAAAATAATGGATACATTTAGAGACTTTTTTTTTTTTGTGTGTCTCTAGGGTTTACCACCAGGCCGGTATTTTACCGACAGGCCGGTAAAAAATTGTCATCTGGCCAATGTTAAGTCTATGGAGACAGTACCAAGGCCGATATTTTTTTGAAGAAAAGGTGGCAACCCTAAGTGTCTTCTGTTTAAATACATGGATTTAGTAATTGTTTTTTCATAATGTGTCATACTAATAAAAATGCTTCTAAAATATGGTAGATGGGTGCCCACCCATCTCTCCCATAACACTGTCTTAAATAAGCTGGGGGACTGATGCCCCCCACCTCCGCCTATCGCCTTCTATGCCCTTCAACACCAGGGCTTTGACATAAATCTGCAAGTACCCCCCCAAAAGGAATGCTGCATGAACACACATTGAATAATCGGGGGGAGGGTGGGGTGAATCTTTTGTGAATATGCTGGCAGTCTGTGTGGGCCTCACTTGTCACAGCTGAACTTTTTTGAAGCAGTGAGCTTGCCACTGTCGTGTGAAGGGTGAAAAAAGATTTAATCCATCACGGCACAAAAAAATAATTCCCCCCCCCACCCGCCAACAGATACGTGTTTTGCGGAAGATGGTTTGAACCAAACGCATTTGAAAAGTTAGGGGGTTGCCGTGGAGATCGCGGTGGAGAATGTTGGGTGAAGATTGATGCTTGCGGTCTTTACTGACAAAGGGAATCTCTCAAGGGAATTGGCCAGCGAATTGTTCACTTTTAGTTCAATGGCCAAAGCCTGCTTCTTTCACTATTGTTTCTGTTTTCATTCTGAGTTGCACAAGGCAGGTGCATCCTGCAGCTGTGCAGAGTCTATGTTCCATCAGACGCTCGTCTATATTTAGTAGCATTGGGTTTTTAAAATGTTTCACCCCTCCTTGACACCCACTCCATGGTAAAGGAGGGTTTTTCGTTAAACTTTTAACTTCCTTCGTGAATGATCGCTCTTGACAAGCCTCCTGACAACATAGAGAGTACAAAACAATCTATACCAGGGGTGTTTTTTTGCAGTGGGCCACTTCACCAGAAATGTATGTTTTTTTTTTTTTAATATATACTATATATTTTGATGTGTGCAGTCTGAGTGTATCACACACACACAGACATACACACTTACACACAGAGGCACTTACACACACACACACAGAGTCACACTTATATACACAGACTTCATTTTCTTTCTTTCTATTTTTTTTCGTTACCTGGGATGTGTGCCCTAGATTGAGCTGCTTCTCCGCGCAAGTAGTGGTTCTTTTTTTTTTTTTTTACTCTTCCCTCCCTCTGACCCGTGCGCATGACGAGATTAGGTGCCCTTCCTGCAGCGTTCTGTCGGGGGAGCTTAGTTCCCCCGACGCTGCATGCTAGAACACGTTTGTGTTTGTAGGTGCGGATACCGCTGCAGCTCTCACCTCCATGTCCCGCGGGACGCATGTTCGACGCACCTGGCCTATACATTAGAAGAATTGCAAGCAATGAAGGAAAGTATGTGTTTTAGATCCGTCTGTGGTGTCTCCAGTTTAGACGCAGCCTACGTACAAAAAGAACTTTCGCCAAACAGGGTCCCTCTCACTCACTGCAAAGTGCCATGAGTTATAAAAAAGCACAATCACCGTAATACATAACAAATGGCGATTTTATGAAACTCCCGACACTTTTTTTTTTTTTTACATATCCCCCAATGTGTCCGGCAACAGACAGTTTAGATAGTTTAATGTGCATTGGAAACAGAAACCTATGTATGACATATAAATTAGCACAGGTATATATATTATATCTGTTAATATATTATGTTTGTATATATGGACACCTGTATCCATCTGTAGATACATTCACATGTGAGCATAAATATATTTTAGTATTCTTATCAATATAAGCATATAATGATACTTGTGAAGATTCTACGCTCTAGCTGCAGACCATCAGTTGGTTTTGGACTACAACTCCCATCCTTCTCTGCCTTTCTCAAAAGCCGTTGGGGTGGATTATGGGATTTGTGTTTCAGTAGCAGCTGGAGTTGGTTGTCTATGTCCTGGGCTGCGCATGGTGGATGCCCTCACGCGGTCTGATTGGGCTCTGTCGGGGTGACAGCCTGTCTTTGCTAGTGCAGAGAGAGGCCACCAATCGCGATAAAGTCCTAGGAGAGCATCATTGCATCCCTCATCAATGGCCGTAGCGTTCCCCAGATGGCTCTCCTTCAACCTCATCACCTCTCCCCATTGGCTCCTGTGGGAATTTACCCTGTCTCTAGAGCTGCCTTCCACAGCGCTTCTGTGACTCTTCCTCCCTCTCCATGTCCAAAAAGTCCCTCAAAACTCTTCAAAGAAGGTCTAAGACTCGCCACTGGAACACTCATTACTGGCCAGACCCACTGAGCCGTCTCTGTTCCCACCGTGCATTTTTACTGCCACTAAATACTCCAACTACCTTTTCACTCCCCTTTACATAGATCTCCTGTCCCTCACTCCCTCTAGCTTGCGTGCAGGGCTGTCTACCTTATGTATCGGTCTGTCTCTGTTCATCTAGATCTGCGATGGTGAACATTTTTGAGGTTGAGTGTCCAGTCTTCTGTGGGATCCAAGATGATGAGATCTCAAAGTGTCCTCTCATTTCAGCCATTTTTCTGCCCGTCAATATCAGCCACCACTGCTCATTCCTTCTCTCTCCTTCCTATACTTTCTCTTGCATCAAAGAATTAAAGTAAAAATCTGTGCACTAATGTGTCTAATATCCTTAAAAGTCAGTCTTGGTTCGTAACATTTACTGGGTCCTTCATAACTGATGGTGATAATTTAGACACATACCGAGTGCCACCTTAGAGATCTGAGTGCCACTTTTTGTGGCACTTATGCCATAGGTTTGCTGTCACTGACAAGCTTACAAACTATGTATCAGACTGTCTCTGTTCCTCTAGATTGTAAGCTTGCGAGCAGGGCTCTCTACCTCATGTATCTTTGTCTACCATATTCTGTAATTCCTCTTGTTGCTCTGTACTGAGCACTATATAAATTGTTGGCGTGTTGGCTGATTACATTTTTTTTAAGCAGGATTATTACTGGCATGTCTATGCTCATTTTTATTGGAGTTATATCCCTGTTAGATGTTTTGGAAATAGACCTCTGCTCCTCCGAGATTGGCATCGAACTGAGACGTGCGGATTATACTGTAAATATTTACTGATGCGGTTATTAAGTCAGATGTTATTTATTTATATACATATTATTATTATAATTTTTTTATTTGACTCCAGTAGTGCTTGGGCACTCTTCTTGCTTGAGTGCAGGATGACCCAGCTGAGAGGCAGATCTAAACCCACTTCTATCTGCCGGGAAAGACAAAAGGTCACGGTGGTGGACATGTTTGTTATTTAGAATCTTGGGTCAGATCTTTCTTCATCAATGTGGAAAACAGTAACACTGTAACACACTGTATATGTGTGTGTATGTCCCATGAACAATCCTTTCAGTAGTGTTGTTTTTGCAGGGATTGGCTAGTCTCCAAGGGAGAGCGAAACGCTTAAAAAGTAAGTGGTATTTGAGTACTAGTCATTCCAATCCAGCCCCGAAAGCATTTTTGCGTCGTTGGAATTATAACTCTTGCGTATAAAACTGTCTGTTTGTTATTATTGTTAAATCATGAAAGTGAATATCTTATGTCTCTCTCTGTATGTTCATCTAGCGCTGTTGGCTGAAGGGTTTCATGTTTTGGTGGTGGGGGGGGGAGTCAAAGAAATATTTGCCAAGCAAACAACAATTTAGGATACGAAAAAATGACCTTATGTATATGTAGTTTGATGTGTCCCAATGCTCTTTCTCCGTTATAGATGTACACAATCAATAACTCGAGACAACACAGTCAGTTATGCTCCAAAATTAAAATTGTGGCCCCTTTAGTCCTAAAAAAAGGGGGGGGGGGGGAACGGACAGACGGTGTAGAGCGCCTGTTCAAGAGCAATCCTTTAATCAAACACAGCTTAATTTTTTTTGCTTTAAGCAAGGAAGCAAGAGTTAAGAAAAAATGGTGCCCATTCCGCCAAAATGTATCTTTATAGCAGAGAGAGAGACGGTCGCTGACCAGACCGGGTTACTGCTTCCCATGCAAACATGGCCGCTGCCTGTCGGAGGATAAACTGTAATGTACTATTAAAAGTACGTCCCGATTTATACTCCAACCAGGGACACTACATTTATAACTTGTGCTTCTTTATTGGAAATGCTATTAAATTTAATTATTTTAATTCACAGTAACCTGAGCCCAAAAAAAAAAAAGGCTGATCTCCTGCTGTGAACACGGAGTTTGCAGGATGCTGGATCCGTGCCTGCGCTGGCAGCAGTGCACATTCCTAAAACTTGGCTCCCTTATTCCTCGGCATTCCTTTTCATGTCAGAGCTTAGGTGGAGGTCATTTTTGACCTTATTTACATACACCTACCCAGAATCCCTTGCAGTGGTGATCGCACTTAATGGGAAATGCTAGTCTTTGGACTCTGCTACCGACTGAACTTTAAGTTTTTAGTTTTTGTTTCATCCTGTATTAAAAGCCTCTGTGCGCTCTTCAGTAGCCTTTAAATACTAGTTATGGCTACCTCTATTCCGAGGCAGTTCCAGAAATAGCAGGAAGACTGACTTCCATGTATGTGATTGGGTATCACAGCGATCACTCGCATTGAGCTGTCGAAGCCAACGGCTAGGTTTGACAGCTAGGCTAGGTTTGACAGCTTTAGTCTGTCTGCTCCAAGGGTTTGATGGCTTTATAATTTCCCTGCCTCAGAGGTTAGTAGTAGGGTTAGGTAATCCTGGGGGGGGAAATCAATGTACTACTTGTAGTTATTGCCTTTTTATATTGTGCAAAAAAAAACATACAAACATGGGGTACTTCTAAACTCAGGACAAATATTGAGATCTATTTAGAAGGTCTTTCTTCAATTGCCCATTTTTTATTATAGTAAATGATATATGATATCATCAAAATAATGGTAGCTTAAGAAAGCCTTTTTATTGTCCAAAAATAACAAGCTATAATTTGTGTGGGTACAGTAAATGAGAAAAAGAAGAAAATTACAGCTAAACACAAACACTGCAGAACTTATTGTTTAAAAAAGGCCTTGGTACAAAATGACCAAAACAGTCAGCTCACCAAGGGGTTAAAGTAAACCTGTAGGCAAAATATTTACTCATGTTTTAACTGAAATATTGCAATAAGTGTGAAGATCTTCTTTGTGCCATATAGCTTTTTCAGAGAGGCAGACATGTTGCTCGGAATCTTGCAAGACCTGACCCAAGATTCGAAAGAACATGTCTGCCCCCCTATATGGGGCAAAGAGGGTTCATTAAGGTACATTATTTGCATTGTTAAATTATAGCATATATTTTTTTTTAAATGTCTAAATTTTTAGATTCAGTCTTTCTATTAAACATTAGTTATATTGGTATGATAAAATAATAAGGATTGACATTCATACTCTGTGAAATAGATCTAGGTAGTATCGAGCGCGGTATAAAACTAGAGATAACTGAAAAAGAAAAAGGGACAGAGGGTTTGGGTTCAAGGACTGTCCCTCCAAAATAACTTATCTCCCCACTACCACACATGCGGTCATTCATCTCCAAGATAGAGTACGCAGTAGTGTATCTCCCACAAGGCACTCGCCTAGGGCGGCACTTTGCCAGAGGGTGTCAAAGCACACTTATGGTGCTTCAAACATTTTTGCTCCCTCCCCCACCGTTTAGCGAGCTTTAGCTCCTTCCAATTAATTGGGGTGATGGGGGCATGTAACGGATGTGGTGGGAGTATGTAATGAGGGTGATTGGTGGCATATAATGAGGTTGGTGGGGCATTTACTATGTGTGCAATGTAGGTGATGGGGCATGCAATGGGATGATGGGGCATGTTGTGGGTGTGCAACGTGGGAGATGGGGCATGTTGTAGGTGTGCAACGTGGGTGGGGGGAGGTGCCCGAATTTTGTCTACCTAGGGCAGCACAAAACCAAGATACACCACTGAGAGTGCGGCTGGACACCATACCAGAGTCTCCAAAATGGAACTATCCCATGTAAAGCAAATTTAGAATTTTGTGCATTTTTTTTTACTTCTGACTATGTCTCTTTTAGCCGGAGAATCATTGGAAACACGGATTCCCTTACGGTTTCACGTGCTGTGTTACTGAGCTCTTAATGAAGCCCCTTTTTAAAAAAAAAAAAATGAGATAATAATTAGCTACTCACAGTTAATGAAAGAAAAGGACGATTCAGCTGTTTTAAAATTATACCCAGTGATAAGAAATCAGAAGGGAGAGAGATGTTATGCAGAAAGCAGAACTAGTCTTTATTATCTACTGATTTTCAGCTGTCGTTTCCGGCTAATTAATTCCACATTTGGCTAGTTCAGCTCAGATTAAATGGCGGAAATTTTGCAAGCCATATTGGCATGAAGCGTGTTTATCTTGGTCTTTGAAACCTTGAGGCTTTGGGGAAAATAAGGACCTGTAGAGAATAAAACACATATATAATCATCTCTACACTGTGTTAGGAGAATTGCCAGATAATGCATAAATTTAAAGGAATAATGGGGTTTAAATAGATCTGTGGTGTCACACTGCTTTATGATATCGGTTGTGGCTTCATATGCAATATATGTGCCAGTTTCAAAGTGAAATTTGTAATGTGCATATCAAGGTACAGGTGATGTAATACACTGGAGACACCACAGACACGTTTTTATCTTAATTTAAAATTCAGGGAACTCAGATCTACCCATAGGGTGTATCGCACATGCGCATCCAATCAAAACACACCCTGAATTACCTCGCACATGCACGGTTCTCTCCAATCACACACTGACTGCGCCCATGCGCGGTTCACTCCAGTCACACGCTGAATGAGTGTGGCCATGCGCGGTTCACTCCAGTCACACGCTGAATGAGTGTGGCCATGCGCGGTTCACTCCAGTCACACGCTGAATGAGTGCGCCCATGCAGTCAATCAACCAATCAACGCATGATATGAGTGATTGCGTACAGACACCTGGAATTTGCCTTATACATAGGCGCACACGCCATTAGCACCGTTGGGGAGCTGCAATTCATACATGACCTCCAATGTATAGATCATTGTGGTTAATATTTCGTTCTATATTCCCAGTTAAATGATTAAATCTTCATTATTATTATTATTCATCGGTCCCAAATACACACACATTTGTTTTCTGTTATTTCCGATATTACAGTTTCATAAATGATAGATGTGAACGATACTTTTTTTTTTTTTTAGTCTCTTCGTTGTCTAGAAGCGTTCGCTCTATATGTGGTGTCTTTGTCAAACAGGAAGTTACATGTTACGGTGTTTCCTGGGGATGGAAAGGGAGGCTGGTGTCCACCTCAATGAGAAAAGGGTTTATATTTCTATCCATCCCCATGGATAGCCGAGAATCGGGGGAAACTATTTTAAACATTTCACGCCATACGAACGAATTGGGGTGTGCACATTAAATGTGGCGTAACCTAATAATGTCGAAATTGTCATTAACATTTCAACAAAATATTTTTTTAAATTGAATTTATTTTATATTTCAGTGAGTAAGAGATCCAAATTTTAATGACTATCAACCTTTGTGATACTTGTGCCAGATGTGTTCAGTATGAGCCTAGTTGACCCTGTTTTTTGATCACTCACTTTTTAAATTATCTTTGATGTAGTTAAGTAGCTGGGCAAAAAGACATCTAGTCTATCATGTTCAAACTTTCCACCCCCCCCCCCTCCCCCCTCAAGATATTTTTGGGCCAGAAAAAAGACGAAGAAAATAAACCACCATTTGAGCTTCGTCTAATTTCGTCTCTAAGGGAAGGGGAAAATCCATGTTGACTCCAAAGCAGATCTACATAACCTAAGCTACATTGAATTTATAGAGGCCTGAAATGCAGTAAATAAACCGTTTTTTTTTTAATTTTAAGATTTTGGTTTCTTTCTTCCAATATTTAAAGCGGTCCTCCTTAGTTGGCTGGAAATAAAGTAATGATAGCAGCTTAAATTAATGAATAATATCAAACCAAATTGTCCAGGGAATGGCTCATGACTCTTTTCTTCCCGTACAGCATTTATTAATATTTTCATTCTACCCTCTATGGTTTTTCGGAATGCAAATCATAAATCTGAATCAAAAGTCGTACAAGCCCTGGGGAGTTCAAAGAGCGAAAAATAACACTTGGCGAACGAAGGACAATGTGAAAGCATTATAGGATATATATTTATATTTCTTTTGCAGCCTCTTGTGGAATCCATGGTTTGGCTACACACAATGCTCGAAGGCGTACGTCTCCCCACCACGACGTTGCTGTTTAACGTGAATGCATATTGTGTCGCTCTATCAATCGCTTGACATGTGTCATTTTGGTTGCCCTACCTTGTCACAGGAAGTGTTATAAATTCTACCCTCCGTCAGTCCTTGCCCTTGTATATTAAGCCAGTTTCCTGTGCCCAGGTGTGCTGTTTTGTGTCTGCATTTCTATGTATCAACTTTGGCTTGAACCTCTCTACACTTTAATATCTTCATGCCCCAACCTATTCTATGACCTTGATGTTGGACTCCATTTTGGTACCTTGTTCTCTGTCCTGGGTTTTCCCGACTGTTTCTTTCATTCTCTGGCTCAGCCATCGAGGTATAGCAGTTGTCTGTTGGATGACCTTCAGGTATCCTCTTCAATCCACTGCTTTCCTGATGTGTCCACTCATAACCCAATGCTACGCTCACATTATTGGAGCTGAAAATGATAAAAACCTCAATCTTAAATCATCCTCTTTCGCTGATACGCCATGAAACCCATCACAACGATTATGTTCCCATTTTGTCATTGGTCTCACTCCTATTTGTTGACCAGTGGGTAAAAAGTGGTATCAACTAAGGCTTACTTTAATAAATAACCACAATTCCTCATTGAAAGGCTATTATAGAGTCATTGTTGGAGTCAGTGGTGTGCCTTGGTTTTGTGCTGCCCTAAAGACAAAATTCGGGCACCCCCCCCACCCATGTTGCACACCTACGACATGCCCCATCACCCCATTACACGCCCCATCACCCACATTGCACACACATTAAATGCCCTATCTCCCCCATTACATGCCACCATCACCCTCATTTCATGCCAACACCACGTCCATTACATGCCCCCATCACCCCACTTAACTGAAAGGAGCTAAAGCTTGCAAAACAGTGCGGAGGGAGTGAAAATGTTTGAAGCACCAGAAGTGTGCTTTAACACCCTCTGGCAAAGTGCCGCCCTAGGCGAGTGCCTTGTTTGCCTTGTGGAAGAAAGACTACTGGTTGGAGCAATACCATATATCACTTAAATAGTCCTCCTTCAGAAACAATGATTTTTTTTAGACCATTATAATGGGCTGACCCTTTTGCTGACATAGATTCGACCTACTCGTCCCGTTTGGGGCCTATATATTTATTATTTATTTTTCTGGTTTAACATGAAGGAGTGGGTTGAAGTGGCGTGTTTACTGTAGCATGCCCATGGGGTTTCTGCGCAGTGCCTTGCCGACGTCTAAAGGATGCCTTGTTAGTACAATAGGAAAGGCATCCCCTTATTAGACATGATACCAGCTGTTTTTTTTAAAGCTTCACGTTGCCCCCCTGGGATGTCATCATACCGAGCCGAGCTTCGCTCAGATAAACACTGCCTATTATGGTGTGGCTTGAAATGAGAACTAGACAATCTCCACAGAGAGTTCCTGTCATGTTAGCCTTGGCACTCACAGCTAGAACGATCTGCTAGCTCATGTGAACTTGTGACCCCAATTTTAGGTGATTTGGGTAGGGAAATAAATTGTTATAGTGGACACAGCATATACTAAGATACTCTAGCCATAGTGTTTCGTCTGCCCCCCAATTCCCTTTCTAGACTCATGCCTAGCCCCCAGAACACTTTCCACTGTCATGCCTGCCCCCAATTCCCTTTCTAGACTCATGCCTGCCCCCCAAAACACTTTCCACTGTATCACTGCCCCAAAACACTTTCCACTGTCATCACTGCCCCAAAACCCTTTCCATTGTCATCACTATCCCCAAAACACGTTCCACTGTCATGCCTGCCCCAAAACACTTTCCACTCTCATGCCTGCCTCCAGTTCCCTTTCTAGACTCATGCCTACCCCCCAAAACCCTTTCCACTGTCATCACTGCCCCAAAACCCTTTCCACTGTCATCACTGCCCCAAAACCCTTTCCATTGTCATCACTGCCCCAAAACCCTTTCCATTGTCATCACTATCCCCAAAACACTTTCCACTGTCATTCCTACCCCCAAAACACTTTCCACTGTCATGTCTGCCCAAAAACACTTTACACTGTCATGTCTGCCCCCAAAACACTTTCCACTGTCATGCCTACCCCCCAAAACACGTTCCACTGTCATGCCTGCCCCCAAAACACTTTCCACTGTCATGCCTGCCCCCAGTTCCCTTTCTAGACTCATGCCTACCCCCCAAAACACTTTCCACTGTCATGCCTGCCCCAAAACACTTTCCACTGTTATGCCTGCCCGCCCCCCAAAACACTTTCCACTGTCATGCCCGCCCCCAATTCCCTTTCTAGACTCATGCCTGCCCCCCAAAACACTTTCCACTGTCATCACTGCCCCAAAACACTTTCCACTGTCATCACTGCCCCAAAACCCTTTCCATTGTCATCACTATCCCCAAAACACGTTCCACTGTCATGCCTGCCCCAAAACACTTTCCACTCTCATGCCTGCCTCCAGTTCCCTTTCTAGACTCATGCCTACCCCCCAAAACACTTTCCACTGTCATCACTGCCCCAAAACACTTTCCACTGTCATCACTGCCCCAAAACCCTTTCCATTGTCATCACTATCCCCAAAACACTTTCCACTGTCATGCCTGCCCCAAAACACTTTCCACTGTTATGCCTGCCCGCCCCCCAAAACACTTTCCAGTGTCATGCCTGCCCCCAAAAACACTTTCCACTGTCATGAGTGCCCCCAAAACACTTTCCACTGCCATGCTTACCCCCAAAACACTTTCCACTATCATGCCTGCCCCCAAAACACTTTCCACTGTCATGCCTACCCCAAAACACTTTCCACTGTCATTCCTACCCCCAAAACACTTTCCACTGTCATGTCTGCCCAAAAACACTTTACACTGTCATGTTTGCCCCCAAAACACTTTCCACTGTCATGCCTACCCCCCAAAACACGTTCAACTGTCATGCCTGCCCCCAAAACACTTTCCACTGCCATGCCTGCCCCCAGTTCCCTTTCTAGACTCATGCCTACCCCCCAAAACACTTTCCACTGTCATGCCTGCCCCAAAACACTTTCCACTGTTATGCCTGCCCGCCCCCCAAAACACTTTCCACTGTCATGCCCGCCCCCCAAAACACTTTCCACTGTCATGCCTGCCCGCCCCCCAAAACACTTTCCACTGTCATGAGTGCCCCCAAAACACTTTCCACTGTCATGGCTACCCCAAAAAAACTTTCCACTATCATGCCTGCCCCCAAAACACTTTCCACTGTCATGTCTGCCCCCAAAACACTTTCCACTGTCATGCCTGCCCCCCAAAACACTTTCCACTGTAATGCCTGCCCCCCAAAACACTTTCCACTGTCATGCCTGCCCCCAAAACACTTTCCAGTGGACCTGTAAGTGGAGTTTGGCTCTTGTCCACCTATAATAATGACTTTTTATTTATTTTGAAACTAAGATAAGTGAATATGCATACTGGTGTGGGAAATAAATTATGCTCTGGAAACAAATGATCTCCTAATCATACAGTGACACACATCAGGCAATGTAGCACAAAGACCGTCCTTTTTAACAACATGTTTGTTTAAAGTTTTAAACTTTTTTCCATATTTATTTATTCAAATAATTAACTTCCTAAAAACAAACCAAAGAACTACTGTATAAAATGATAAATGACACACCTCCCGGGCACACATGTGTATGTCTGTTGGAAATGTAACCTAGTGCCCCTTAGTGTTTGGCTGTTTTTAGCTTTTTGGTTAAAAATAAAAAATAAATACAATGTACCCATGTAAAAACAAAACAAAAAACAATTTAAAACATTCCTATACAAGTCTCCAAAATGTCTGAAAAATGCAACAAAATAAGAAAGAGCGCTAAATAATAAACATAGACTCTACTAGATTATTAAAAAATAGAGATTTTATTTAGACAGACCAAAACAAAACATGCATACATGGAGTATGCATTTAAATAAAATAAAAAAAAAGTCAATAAATATACAGAAAATACAATATTTATATTCTTAACCCTTTAAGGACCAGGGATTTTCCTGGGCCAAGGACCAGAGCGTTTTTCAATTTTTAATACGCGGTTTTTGAAACATAATTTGCCTCTCTCTCATTTAACGTACCCATACAAGTTATATGTTGTTTTTTAAAGGACAGTTAGAGCTTTCTTTTGATACCCTATACATAAAAATGATTTACATTTTAGTATAAAAAAATACATATAAAAGAGGACATTTTTGAGGAAAAAAAAGTTTTTCCCCATTATTTTCCCAATAATAAGCTACATAACTAGTGCAACACTAACCCACTTATCCCCTCCTAATTAACTAACTAATAAAAAAGAAAAATATTGGTTCCCAAACCCCCCATAACAAAAAAGACAGAAAAAAAACTCTGAAGAGTGCGATGTCAGATCAGTAAAAATCATGCAACAGGCCTGCAGGGGTTAAATTTTTATTACATAAATATATTAAAATTACCTTTATTTATTAAAAAAAACTTTATAAATTGTAAAAATAAAAAAATCTGTTAAAAAAAAAAACGAAATGAGGGCCATAAAGTGGAAGGAAACTGATCACAGTTAAAAACTGATCAGCAATGAAAGGGTTAATTTTTATTTTTTTATTTTTTTTTAACCTCTGTGTATGTTATTAATTTATTTTTACTTACAGGTCTCTCTCTGTCACTATAAGAACGTGACGCACAGAGAGTGAATTAGAGGCAGTGTGTGAACACACTGACTTTGCATCTAATTTGCATGTTATCGCGGTGATCACTCGATCACTTGCCCGGAAATGCACCGATCGGGTCCAGGAGCTTTGCCTCGAGTGCGAGGCTTAGTCCTGGACCCGTTGCAGACTGGCTGGCGGGGCACACGGAGCGCACCACCGGCTAGACTGCATGACGAGTTAACTCGTCATAAGGTCGGGAAGGGGTTAATATTGCACTGTAAACAGTTACACCTGGGGTAAAGTAACTATGCTCATAGCATAGAAAGGAGTAATCGGCAATCATTTTATCACGGATTTGCACATGCCTACCCAGAATCCCTTGCAATGGTGGTAGCACTGTGAACAAGTCTGTGGGAAAAGACCTACTGTTGTGTGTAGATTTGCATTTTGATCATGCTGCTACCCACTGGATTTCAGTTGGAGGGGTTTTTTCCCCCCATCACCTTTCACCCCACCATTACTTGAATTTTTCGTTCTACATTAGCATAAAAGCATTCAGATGCTATAATATACACAGAGAAATAAAAATCGTCAATTAAGGAGCCTAATTTGCACCCCAGCTGCTGGGGAATGTAGCTTGCACAACTCTCAGCCAATACCCGCTGAGGATCACGGGAGTCGGACTCTCCACTAGCTGTTGTGCCAAATGTTTCCTGTTGCCTGCCTTCCCCCAAGCACTGGGCTGTAAATTAATTTCTTTTGTTACTTAGGAGGATATCCCTGTGATGAAGTACTTGTAGGAGGCGAATACTTCCTCATGCAATACATAAAGCTGGACTGCTAAGCACAATGTAATACAATTAACCTTCCTCATTACCAACCAGGCAATATGCTGCACAGTGATAATGCAAGAGTAGGAAATGCTTTGCAAATGACATCCTCGAAAAGGACAGAACCAAATATATCAAGCGGTCTACCCAGTAATCAGGGTTCATGGCTTAACCCCCCTTATAATAGCTCTCTGCTTCTGTGCAAGCAGACAGGCTTGTCGGAGCAGAGCCTGAATTCGGAACTATTGCAAGCTTTGTCCACCAAGGATATATTGATTTTTTTTTTTACCTAGAACGTATTATTCTGCAGCACAGGTAGGTGCCAAATCAACCAAAAACCTTTTGGGGATTTATTCTTCAAAGAGGTAATGGACAAGGGAATGGCAAACTTAAATGACAGATACTTTGACCTCAAGTTTGAAACTCTTTTTTTGCATTTCCCTCTTTCATGTATTTCTGTGACACTATTAATCCTACAAACTAGTACTGGGGGCATCCGAGTAGCGTTTCGTTTTTGGCCTGTGTTTTGTTTTATTTATTTAGCTACAGCTATGCGAAGAGCAGCCTGTCGGTTATAGAAACATATGTACTGTTTATTTAGCAGTAATAAAAAAAAAAATTAATCTAAAACCAGTTTTTTAAATCAACTTTATTCAAACAAAACCTTATGTGTCGTTAACTCTCTGGCTGCATTTTTAAGAATGAAATATAGAGAATAGAAAATTTATGTACAGGTTAAGAGAAATATATGTTTTAGGTGTGTCTGTGGCGTCCCCTGTGTATGACATCATCACCTGTGAGAAACTACTATCAAAGGGACATGTGCAATTTGATGTCATAAGGTGATGTCATAAGGAGGAGACTCCTCAGATGCATTTAAAACATATTTATTCTCCTATTTTATGCTTTTGCTTGCAGTTCTACTCACACAATGTATAGATCTTTTTTTTATTTGATTATTATTCTCTGCGATTGCAGTATACGCAGTGTTTCTTTTTGGAGTCCCTTTAAAGCTCTTCTCTGTCGGCCTCAGCTAAATCATCACAGACATTGCATTTTTAGTGTTAATGTCCCATGTTCCTGGATTAATTTGTATGAAGGAGACACTCCTTTTGTAATAGTGATGTGCTCTGTGCTCAGTCATCCTGATGTCACCCTCCAGACAAGCCCAGGAAGGATTTTTGTCATCCCGTCTCTAATTAATATTCCCATCAAACAACTTCTGTAACTCTCCCTGAGTCACTTGGCACAATGCCCGCCTGCCGCGTAAGATGTAAAGGGTCCCAGCTGCAGGGTTTATCTCTCGTAGGACCGTAACCCTTTTTTATTCCGGCTCCCGTCTGTTGACATGCGTGCCGGCTCTAGGGTTTGTGGGGCCAGGTGTGAAATAATTTGGGATTATTTTTCTTGGATTAAGACTGAGCGAGGGAAGCTGCTGCAGAGCTCTGTGATACAGTCTCACACTGTTATTCTGGAATCGGTTACACAAGAACACCAGTGTCCATGACAAGGTGAAGGTTCCAAAGAATATCCTTCAAAATGTCCACCATGAACAATGTTGGTGCCTAACCCGGATATTATTGTGTGTTTTATCGCTGTAAAGCTATTTTGGAGAAACGCTTCCCTTGGGGCAGGAGCGGAGTACCATCCTTGGTGGTGTAATGGTCATCCCAAGGGTGATGTCCAGGTAGTACAGACCCCTCTTCTTGGTGCATCTCCCCAGGGCTGGATTAAGAGATTGTAGGCCCCCTGTCCGGCTCCAGACCTCCCCGGTGGGTCCCCATTCTCGGGTCTCCGGCTCCCGCTTCTCCTCCTCTCATCGGGTGGCCGCACGACCGTGGCATACCCGGCCGCAAGTTGGGTGGCCCGAGAGAGAGCAAGTGTCCGACCAACTGCAAGGGGGCGTGGCTTCAGACCCAGTTGCACACTCCTATTGGAGAGCACAGAGGGGAGGGGAGTGAGGAGGCAGAACCCTCCTCCCACTCCTGTGCTAGACTGGGGTGGGGGGGGTGGGGGGTGCTATTCCCTAAGGGGAGAGGGGAAGAGTCAGAGCACTGACATACTATAAGAGGAGCAAGCACTGTTCAGTCAGTGCTTGCTCGTTTTCAAGCTAGGTGTTGCTTTCAGCTCACCCTATTTGTTCCATTCTAGTCCCTACTCTACTACTACTTTTTAATCTCCCGGCTTCTGACCTCTGCTTGTGTTCTGGACTGTGTTATCCTCTCGAATCCCGACCTTGGCTTCCCTCTCTCCGCTTAAGATCCTAGTGTACCTGCCCCGACCATTTGGAATGTCCCCACCTCTGCTTCTGCCTAGCCCCTTTGGTACCTCATTTTTGTCTATCAAAACCCACGCTCCTATATCCGAGCGGTGCCCACCTGTTTGACAAATGTTCCAGTGCTCCAGTACTTAAATTGCACCCGCAAGACTTGGCCCAGAACCCAGAACTTACCCCAGCACTTGCATGCACAGAACTTGCCCCAGTACCCCATGACTTATGATGACTGCATCCTTAGGGCAAGCGGCCTACTGGGAATTTTCCCAGTATCCCCCTGGCTCCCCGGTGTTCTTTTTTTTTTCTTTCTCAAGGCTCCCCAGGTGGCTTATGTCCCAGGGGCCACAGCCCCTTATACCCATGCCTTAATCCATATCCACCAGCTCAGGGTCAGTGCAATCCCGGGGCACTTTAGACCAAGACATACGGCAAATATTAGGGGAAAGTTTTAGTTTGCCAAATATTTATCTATATGACTTTAACGTAGATTGAGCCTTGTGCTCGGGGTTAGGATGCCAGTCCTGGACATCTCAGTCCAGTGCATTCTGGGATTCATCCACGCACACGATTCTGGTGATGGAACTGGGTTACTAAACCATGTTATACACTACTTAATTTGTATAGGTTTAAAAAGAAAAATGAGTAAAACAAGAAGTAGTTATCCCATCTAAACTGAGTTTGGTAGAAATTAACACAAGCGGGTTATAGTTTAATGTATATAATATGATGTAATAATATAACGTAAACCTTTTGGTATTTTTTTTTATACTTCTTTAATGCATTCCACATGCCGTCTGCAATCGACTAGGCTTCTCATCGCGACCAGTGAAGGCTTCTGCATGCCGTATGTTTATCATGTTTCAGAAAAACCTCATGACTGACTTTGAATGTTGATAAAACGATGGTATCGGTTGCATTTTCCGTGCGTTCTCTGTTTGGCGTGACGTACGTAGTTTAGCAGCTATAACAAGAACTAGTTAAAGTTATACAATCCTCAAATAAACATCAACACCATATAGTGCTGAACCAGGCACATTCTTACAAATATCTTGGTATGTGGCTAGATTCCAATGTGTCTTTTGGTCTCCATATAGATAAGCTATCATCAAAGCTGTCACAGACCATGGGGGTGTAGTTTAGTTTTCTGTGCCACAGACCCATTTCAGTAAACCTGACACAATGCACTGTGCCGATTTGTCCTCCAGTGTGATTAATAACCTGTATCACTGCAAAATGTTAAGAGTTAAACTGTCTGACACACTCTGCACCTAGCATGCTTAGTGCATAACCACTTCACTGGAAAGCTCCCCCTCTACCTGGGGAGCATGCTCGCTCTTACTCCATCAAACAATCTCAGATCCAGCACTAGCTGGGTGCGGCCTGCTTCAACAGTTCTCTCAAAACAAAAGTTGTGGAAAATAAATAGTTAAACAAAACTGATTATTGTTTACCAGAGCTAATAAGCAACTAGGAACACCTACATTTCAAATGTTACCCTTTTATATTTGTTGCAGTTTTTTCTGCAGTGGGTCACTCCACCAAAAATGTATGTGTGCTTGGGCCAAATTCCTTATTCCGATAGATAGATAGATAGATAGATAGATAGATAGATAGATAGATAGATAGATGTACAGTAATGTGCAGTGTGTGAGTGTATCACAGTAATGTGCAGTGTGTGAGTATCACAGTAATGGGCAGTGTGTGAGTGTATCACAGTAATGTGCAGAGTGTGAGTGTATCACAGTAATGTGCAGTGTGTGAGTGTATCACAGTAATGTGCAGTGTGTGAGTATCACAGTAATGGGCAGTGTGTGAGTGTATCACAGTAATGTGCAGAGTGTGAGTGTATCACAGTAATGTGCAGTGTGTGAGTGTATCACAGTAATGTGCAGTGTGTGAGTGTATCACAGTAATGTGCCACGTGTGAGTGTATCACAGTAATGTGCCACGTGTGAGTGTATCACAGTAATGTGCAGTGTGTGAGTGTATCACAGTAATGTGCAGTGTGTGAGTGTATCACAGTAATGTGCAGTGTGTGAGTGTATCACAGTAATGTGCATTGTGTGAGTGTATCACAGTAATGTGCAGTGTGTGAGTGTATCACAGTAATGTGCAGTGTGTGAGTGTATCACAGACTCTACAGCAGTAAAACTCACAGTAATGTGCAGCATGTGAGTGTATCACAGTCTCCACAGCAATAAAACTCACAGTAATGTGCAGTGTGTGAGTGTATCACAGTAATGTGCAGTGTGTGAGTGTATCACAGACTCTACAGCAGTAAAACTCACAGTAATGTGCAGTGTGTGAGTGTATCACAGTAATGTGCAGTGTGTGAGTGTATCACAGTAATGTGCCACGTGTGAGTGTATCACAGTAATGTGCCACGTGTGAGTGTATCACAGTAATGTGCCACGTGTGAGTGTATCACAGTAATGTGCCACGTGTGAGTGTATCACAGTAATGTGCAGTGTGTGAGTGTATCACAGTAATGTGCATTGTGTGAGTGTATCACAGTAATGTGCATTGTGTGAGTGTATCACAGTAATGTGCAGTGTGTGAGTGTATCACAGACTCTACAGCAGTGTGTGAGTGTATCACAGACTCTACAGCAGTAAAACTCACAGTAATGTGCAGCATGTGAGTGTATCACAGTCTCCACAGCAATAAAACTCACAGTAATGTGCAGTGTGTGAGTGTATCACAGTAATGTGCAGTGTGTGAGTGTATCACAGACTCTACAGCAGTAAAACTCACAGTAATGTGCAGTGTGTGAGTGTATCACAGTAATGTGCAGTGTGTGAGTGTATCACAGTAATGTGCAGTGTGTGAGTATATCACAGTCTCCACAGCAGTAAAACTCACAGTAATGTGCAGTGTGTGAGTGTATCACAGACTCCACAGCAATAAAACTCACAGTAATGTGCAGTGTGTGAGTATATCACAGACTCCACAGCAATAAAACTCACAGTAATGTGCAGTGTGTGAGTATATCACAGACTCCACAGCAATAAAACTCACAGTAATGTGCAGCGTGTGAGTGTATCACAGACTCCACAGCAATAAAAAACACAAAAAACCCACATTAAATACACAGTCACACACACACATTCACAGCCACACATAGAGACGTACAAAGACACATATATACTCTTTCTAGCGCTATCAGAGGGCGGACATTTTATCGGAATCTTGGGTCTGATGAAGGAAGATCTGACCCACCTGACCCAAGGTTCTAAACAACATGTCCGCCCCGTCGTTAGAGCTATACAAGCACTGAATTATGCAGCATAAATGTACTTTTAATTTTATCGGTGTCTATTAAAACCTCAAGCTTTCAATTCAACATAAGTTAATGTTTTTGTTTACAGTTATCATTGGAATATATATAAGTTGACTGTAGTGACTTTAGAAATATCGGTTCGCATGTCACATTGTATAATATATGTGTATCATTATTCTTTTTATTGGCATTTTATTAATTCATTACCTAATCGGTGTAGTCGAAGTTACTTCATCTCTTATTTTTTTCCTTTCTTTTGCATGGTCCATCCTAATAAAGGCGCTTGTGGAGTATGGGTACAACTGCCAGTGCAGCTCAGCAGGTGGCCTCAACAGCGCCCCCTAATGATAGTGCCCCAGGAAACGGCAGTGGAAGCTCAAGTGTAGAAGACCGAAACTCCCTGAGCATCCACTCCTTTCAGACCGCGAGCATCCACAACAAGGCCAAATCTATAATCACCAACAAGGTGGCACCTGTATTAATCACGTGAGTATGTGGAACGCTACTGGACCGATCGTCAGCTTATATAACAAGTGGGTGGAGAGGGAGTGGGGATTTGTAAATGGTCTTCTATTTCCATCACATTACCCTATATCTGTAAAACTGCTCTTAACTGGCATATGGAGACGGCATGAGGTTTTTACAAAAGGATATATGTTATGCTCCTTGGTTACTTGTGGTTTCAGTGACTTGGTCTATTGAGCACATGAGATGTGTAGAAGGTTACCCATGTCCAATGTTTCTATTTCAGGTATAATTGTAAAGAGGAATTCCAGGTCCATGATGATTTGCTGAAAGCCAATTATTCCGTGGGACGGATTTCTGAGACCATGCCAGAACACTATCTTGTACAGGTATGTCCTCTGTGTGGGTCAGGCAGTGTCTGTACAAGGTCACCAGTGTCCATGGCAAGGTCAATGAAGGTCAATAGGACGTCATTGAAATTGTCCTTCAAAGTCAAGCACATATCTACCATGAACAATATTGGTGCCAACGACTGGTGTGACCCCCAAGACCTGGCAAGCCAGTGCCAAACCTGGAGCATCTGGCAAGCTGTTGGGAGCCACAAGTCACAGCCAAGGATAGGCAAGGTCTTCATACAAGAACTCCAGTGTTAATGGCAAAGTCAGTGAAGATCCAAATAGATGCCATACCCAAGGGGGAAGCAGTTTTTGTTTACATGCATCACTTCCTTTCAGGGTAAATGGTCGTTTACTGCTCAATTGATGCCTTTTTAAGCACAAGTAAAAGTTTGTTCAACCTTGCCCCCATCATAGATGGTTATAAGTTTGTCCTCCTGTGGACTCTTTTTAAAATAATATTGATAATTTCAAATAGCATAGCACATGTTCAGACAAAAGATGATGGTGTATATGTTTAATGTATGGAAAAAGAAAAATGTTAGTGCGCTAAGCTAGTCACATGCTCAAATAATATAATATATATACATTTAGCTTACCAAACAGGTGTGAGAATGCTGCAAATACAGAGTGATTGGCTGTACAATGTATACAAAACCCCCCAAAAAACTGTCTGTGCTTCTCACCTTGATAAAGTTGGCAACAAATATATAAAGATAATGTAAATGAGATTTTTTGGTTATATTAATTGGCCAAAGCATAGTTAAGCTCACTTGCTACATCCAGGCACACTGTCAATAGGGTGAGAACCTAACCTCACCTACTATCTACTGGGCACACAAAGCAGTTTATACTGCTACCAAAACCTTTTTAATGTGTTAGAGGAGGTGCAATTAAACCTCAAAAAACAGGACAGATGTTTCTTTAATTTTACATATTGCAGTAATCATCTACAAATATTATAAGTGGCACTTCCCCTTTAACCTCACTAGAAAGTAACACCAAAGGTCGTAGACACTGTCCTGATTCTTTGTTGTCATCCAACAGAGTAAATATTTTATGGTCCGTGATGTATACAGAAAGCTGGATGTGCTCAACACTACAAGCAGTTTTGGTGCACCAAACTTCCGCCAGGCCAAAGGAGGGTATGAGGTTTACGGAATGGGCCAACCCAGCCTTAACGGATTCAGACAAGTCCTGCAAAAGCTTCAGAGTGATGGACATAAGGTATGGAGTTGGGATACGCCTGGTCTGTTTCTCTGTGCTTGATAGTATATGGCTGTGGAATAAACCACTGCTGTGTAATACATATAAGTAAGGATCGTAGTGCAAGGAAGAAAAGATGGCAAACTTTGTTGTACAGCTGTGAGTCTACAATAGGGTAGCATGTGGGAGATGTCCAAATGGCATTGGTACACAGCTGACTTGTCGGACTGAGAGAATCAAGCAAGGAACGTCCAAGATCTGAAGGGAGCCACATGATCAGACAATGCCTCTGTGTACTGGGCCGCACTATATTTGTATGGCTATGGAGAATATGAGTATTTAAGTTACTTGGGCGGTACCTTACTGTCAAATTGGCCGTTCTTTGTAAGTTCCTCTTCTAGAAAGAGATGCTGAATCCCATATGACCGCAAAGGTAATACAGGTTCACATATAAACATATGTTCTTGGCACATGACCAGTGTTTAATCCTCAGTCATGAGCGTCTAGCTAGGAGTCAATGCCTTACGTACACTTGACAAATGCCAGGATGCAGGGAGCCAGGGCTTCTCAGATGACCGGTGCGGGCCCCTAAACTTTTCGATTGTTTTATCTAGAACACTACTCAAGTACAATTTCCCTGACTGCTAAAAATAACCAGGTTGGTTCATAAAGTTGGCAAATATTTGTCAAGCAAATTGAAGCAGTTCTAAAAGTAATCATTAGGAAGATTCCATTGGTTTCCACGGTGATGGACCACTTTTCAAAACTTTCCAGTCAATTGAACCTTTTTATAAGTTTTTCCCCTTTGTGGTTTTTCTTTCTTTCTTTTTTTTTTAAAATCCAGGAATGCATCTTCTTCTGTGTCCGTGAAGAACCGGTCCTCTTCCTAAGATTGGAAAACGACTTTGTGCCTTACACTCCGCGAAGGAAGGAGAACTTGCACGAAAACTTGCACAATTTGGGAAAAGGCAAGGTGGAGAGCCTGGAACTTGCCATTCGGAAAGAGGTACAAGGGCATCTTCTCCATCGTGTCCTATCCGGTGTCTGTAATACACTGTAGGTTTCAGTGCAAAGCTTGACTCCATAAACGCCAAAAATCATCCTCCGAATTGCGGACGGACTCCGGGCACATCGGTACTCGAATTTCAAGCTACTCTGGTAGCCCCAATGTTCTTCTGACTATCATAGATGATTTCATACCGATATATACTGACACTGAATGGGTAGTGCATTTATAACCCATTCCAAGTGCTCCAAATAGGATGTTGTTGAATTTAGAAGCCCCGGTGACATTAATATTATTATTTTCAATGTAAAACTGCAGGAGAACAGTCAATTATTTAAGAGTAAGAATAAGTGCGTTTCACACATATTAAAGCCATAATGAAAATAAGATAGAAAGGAACTATTTAAACATGTTAAACATGACTCCAATTCCCAGAGACAGAGAATATATCAACACATGTATTTAGGGCAAAAGCTAGTTTAAATATAGATTCCATGTTGCCTAGTCAAAAAGAAATAGTTTAAATGTGCTGGCCATGTGTATAAGATATTTGTGTGAGCCTTTCCTGTTCATAGTTCGTTTTCCTTTTAATGGAGAAATCATAATGGAATGGCTATTATTTATTCTAAAAGCAGGAATGATGTGGCGTTTATGAATATATTGTGTGGTTAGAGTTTCCAAATTGGGTCAAAGCATTTTGTTTTTAAGACTCGGTTAGCTACGATTTTTCCATGACACAATAGCTCTAATTTTCAGGACCACTACAGATCAGTTTGTGATCTGAATAATTCATGAATTCAGGCCACTGAGAATCCTGATTCCTTGATGAGAAACACGTAAAGTGTGTCCCTTCCCATATTTTTCTTGTTGAGCCAAATGGCTCCCAGCTGGGATGAGTAGGTTAGGATAGAACGTTCCCGCGGTCAGTGTTTTGGTTTTCCACGCAGACCCCGTAGACGCGAGAGGAGAGACCCTCACTGTCTCCATCCTCACGGGCTCTCTCTCCCATCTACATTTCTGGATCTGGGGTAGAGAAGGGGAGATGAAAGCCCAGTGGTTAAAAATGTACTCCGACCCAACCCCTGCTCTATCTTTCTGTCTATCAGTTTCTTCACGTATCATACCTTGCGACAAATACTTGTTTCTGTTCTTGTTTCAGCTCTATGACTTCGCCCAGCTGAGTGGAAACAGTTATTACGTATATAACGACATAGAACTGTTTAAAGACGAACCTCATTCAATTAAAATCCAGTGTGAAGAAGATATCCATGTGACGGAAGAAGTCTACAACAGACCTGTCTTTTTATTGCCTTCGTACAGGTAAATTTACTGCAAAGTCCGACCCTTTAGTCAGGCAGAGGTCCACTTCTGTCGGATCGAAAGGACTTTTGAAAGATGTTTCTAGTGTTCACTGTTCAAAGGTGATTGCCTTTTCTCAATGAGCATGTGTTGGCCCCTGCATTTCTCATGGTGGTCTTTTACATGGTGGTCGGTGAGCAGGGATAGGCATAGCGGACTGCGACTTCCATCATGTTAGCCACCTATTTATTGTAGAGACCCTTGTCACCTGAAGCGTCCGGTCTGAGCATTGTGGGAGTTATGGAGTGCCAGTATTTCACTTTTCTGATTCCAAGTGCCAACCTTTTCTAGTGATGTCAAGGATGCATCATATAACATGCGTTCTTTATATTGTAAGGGAATTATATATACTAGCTTTCAGTTCCTGTGATCATTGCCGAAGTCTCGACAAATCTAATTAAGCATCATTCATTCTGCCCCATCAGGTACCATCGTTTGCCCCTGCCTATGGATGGTGCCCCGTTAGAAGCACAGTTTGACGCCTTTGTTAATTTTCTCAGGGTAAGTAGATGTGTAGTATTGGTACTGTTTTTTCGCATTTGTATTCATGCTATCCTTTGCAGAGCGACTCCATTGTTTTTACACAAAATCAGCTGGGGACCAAGTCAATGAGACGTGCTCTAGCGGACAGAGAATTTCATGTACCATTAAAAGTACATCTCCTCATACTAGGGGCACTACATTTTCCACTAGTATTTTTTATTAAAGTGGAGATTTTGTTTTATTGTCCCTTTTTAAAGAGCTTCTAGCCAGGGCTTTAACAGCTGATCATAGCCTATCTCTCCTATAATACTCTAAAAAACTGGCAAGGGATTATGGGAAATGTAGACCACCCAAAAAAATTGAGGGCCACAGTTTGACGCTCCTGCTCTAGACTTTCAAAATAACTTGTTCATCTTTTGTTAAAAGATCATTTATTTTGAATGAGATCCTCTAAAAATGACCCCTGATTTTTTGCAGCCATTTTGTTTTGTCTATAGCTGTCCCAGCACACATAACGCTAACTGCTGACCTTTGATGGATGGTAGCTTTATACATTGGCACACTGAATATAACACTATTTGTCTATTTTTCTTTCTTTTTTTCCCACATGCCCACTTTATTCACAACCCTCCTCTTGGTGGGAAACTCTCTGTATAAAAATAAAAAAAAATATTATTATTATATTGATGTTTTGTTTATATTTGACTCCCCCCCCCTACCCCCTCGTACTTTGTACATGTAAAACTGGATTCTGCCATCCTAAAAACAGCTTATACTGTAAATGTAGAGAATTAAAAAAAATGCTGAAATATGATCAATACATTCGGGGTTCTATATAAAGGATTTACTAATTAGCACAATTAAGCCACAATTCTATTATGTATAAAATGTATTTCTGCCAGAAAAAAATCCACTGTGCACCAGCTCTGCCAAAATAAAAAAGTTAATAAAATTGTTGTGTAAGAAGTAGTGTTGAGCGAACCCCAACAGCGCTGTTCGGGTTCGTACCGAACATTACGTTTTTTGGACCCCCTACGCGAACACGGACATTTCACTGTATGTCCGTGTTGGAGTTCGGGGTTCGGCGATTACATTGTATATAATGCAATTGGCTTTCTATAAACCGAAATAGAGTCCCCATTCATACGAATTTCTATTTCGGTTTATAGAAAGCCAATAGCATTACATGTATGCCTTAAACCGAAAGTCTATAAACCGAAAGAGATTCTGTTTATAGACTTTCTTTCTATAGAATAGCAATAGCATTACATGTATTCTATAAAACGAAAGTCTATAAACCGAATGTCTTTCGGTTTATAGACTTTCGGTTTATGGAATACATGTAATGCTATTGCTATTCTATAAACCAAAATAAATTGACCTATTCGTATGAATGGGGACACTCACCCACATTTTACTTCATTTTGCAGCCCTCTAGCCCTTTCCAGGACTTTTTTAGAGGCATTTTAGTGGCCAAAAGTTCGGGTCCCCATTGACTTCAATGGGGTTCGGGTTCGTGGTCAAGTTCAGGGTCAAGTTCGACCCCGAACCCGGACTTTTTTCCGAAGTTCGGCCGAACCCGCCGAACCCGAACATCCAGGTGTCCGCTCAACTCTATTAAGAAGTTTTTTTTAGCAGAATATGTACAAACAAATAGGTGCAATTTTGTGCATAAAATACAAGAGATATATGTTTTATATGTGTCTAAGGGGTCCCCTGTTTATGACATCACCCTGTTATAATTGGCATAGGAAGCCACAAGATGATGTCATAAACAGGATACACCCGAGACTCATTTAAAACATGCATTACTCTTATTTTGTCCATTTGCTTGCAATTCTTCTAAAACAATGCATAGATCATTTTTCGTTCTCTACATTTTGCCCCAGGAGCCAAGAGAAGACAGTTGGTAAGTATACACAGTGTTTTTGTAGCAAAGTATTAGAATTTCTCTAATAAATCAGTATTGTCACCTGATTATATTCTTTGCATCTTAGAATTGACTGTGTTTTCAGTGCTGCGAGTTTAGCCTCTCCGGCTAATCTGTGGATTTTGCTTTGTAGGAAAACCCGTGCCTTTTGCTGCTTCACGATGCCACCCAGCCTCTCCCTGCCCTGCTCTTCAGCTGTCAGACAGGAGTGGGCAGAACAAATTTGGCCATGATTTTGGGAACGCTGGTTCTCTATCACCGCAAGGGAGCGCCAGAAATGTGAGTATTGCTGTTTGGGAAATCCTGGCACTTCTAGACGTCCTGCTTCCTCCTAGTGATGTATTTAGGTTTTTGTGCTGCCCTAGGCCTGACTAAACTCATGCACCCCAATGCTCATTTGTCGCTCCTCTTCCTTGTGTAACTATTCCACTACACCAGATTATCTCCAAATGCCTTACAGTAGTGCCAGATTGCCCCACAACTCTTTCCACTGTGCCATTAGCACCCATGTACCTACCCACCATGTACCTACCATATTCCTGGTATCCTAGTGGGAGGCAGCCCAGATTTCTGTGCAGACAGAGCAAGGCAGTGAGGGAGGACGTTCCACCAACAGTTGTACCAATGGCTCTGCTGACACCCAATTCAGTGTGCTGTTGCCCCCTCTGGTCTGCCACTCTAGGTATAGTTGCCCTTAGCAAAAAAACACAACCCTGCTTCCTTCCACTTTTCCTTCTATATTCACACACCTTATCATGTTTCATAGGCTTGCACACCAGCAGGCCCATTTAGGCTCTTGGGGTGGGGGGCTTGGGAGGTTAGACCACATGGTCACACATCCTTGTGTGATGTCACACAAAGTCTTGTGACTCTGTTCGGTTGGCCACTCTATATGACATCCTGATCGAAAGGCTTCAAAAAGGTTTGCAAGTATGTGTAGCATACGCAGCTTACACAGTTGCCAACATGTGGAATTTTTCCAGGGCTATGTATGTGTTCCACATGCTGCACAAAGAGCATGCAATGTGCAGCCCGGAGGCCGTCTCCTCTGAGCTCTACCTCGGCGGGAGAGTGGAATATGGGACCGCAATTCTAAGGTCCCGATCTTCATTCTCCGACGTTGTGGTGCCACTGTCAGCACAATACGCGGTATCACTGACTTGCAACCTCCAAAGCTCCTCCTCCCCCAGGTGCCAGGGGCAGAAGTATGGAGGTATGCAAAAAGTGCTGTCCTCTGAGGTACAAATTAAAATATTATGATTTTAGTTTCATCATCTCCATGGTCATCATGTTTTCTGTACGAATAAGATCTGCCATCTGCAGCACTACTCAGGAATCGTATCAATCCGATTATTTTTGTTTACAAGTTAAAGTTTATAGAGAGGGGGCTGGTAACTATGGAGACATGGCCTCCAACCCCCGGCAGCTCCATATTACTTTGTTGGTTATGGCGAGCAGATTTTGGCAGAAGCCGCCTCGTTTCCTTCCCTCTATATAATTAATTCTTGAATGAACTAATTAGGCTGTGAAGTCGGTAAATGTTTTCTTTTCATAACAGACGATCCAATGGCTTGTAATTAGTGCCTGCCCCAATTCTTTTTCATTTAAATAATAAAATGCTAATTTCTACATAGACTTAACATGGGCCTTCATTTATTTTTTATTTTTTTTTTACCTGCCGGCTGATTAATACTGGCAACCCTACTTGTCATTTTCCTCTACTCCAATTACTGACTCCCCCCTCTTATTTTCAGATCGGTTTTTTGTTTTTCAGGTATTCATTCTTTCAATTTGTTATATAAAATTGATATCGTGACTCAGTCCCTCTCTTTGGCAACTGGCATTTAATGTGGACAAGCGCAAGATTATGCACCTTGGGCGTAAAAACCCAAAAGCAGAATATAGACTATTTGGTACAGTCCTAACCTCAACATCTGAGGAAAGGGATTTAGGAGTAATAATTTCAGAGGACTTGAAGGTAGGTAGGCAATGCAATAGAGCAGCAGGAAATGCTAGCAGAATGCTTGGTTGTATAGGGAGAGGTATTAGCAGTAGGAAGAGGGAAGTGCTCATGCCATTGTACAGAGCACTGGTGAGACCTCACTTGGAGCATTGTACAGAGCACTGGTGAGACCTCACTTGGAGTATTGTACAGAGCACTGGTGAGACCTCACTTGGAGTATTGTACAGAGCACTGGTGAGACCTCACTTGGAGTATTGTACAGAGCACTGGTAAGACCTCACTTGGAGTATTGCACAGAGCACTGGTGAGACCTCACTTGGAGTATTGTACAGAGCACTGGTAAGACCTCACTTGGAGTATTGTACAGAGCGCTGGTGAGACCTTAATTGGAGTATTGTACGCAGTACTGGAGACCGTATCTCCAGAAGGATATTGATACTTTGGAGAGAGTTCAGAGAAGGGCTACTAAACTGGTTCATGGGTTGAAGGATAAAACTTACCAGGAAAGTTTAAAGCATCTTAACATGTATAGCTTGGAGGAAAGACGTAACAGGGGGGATATGATAGAAACATTTAAATACATAAAGGGAATCAACACAGTAAAGGAAGAGAGTATATTTAAAGAAGAAAAACTACCACAACTAGAGAACATAGTCTTAAATTAGAGGGGCAACGATTTAAAAGTAATATCAGGAAGTATTACTTTACTGAGAGGGTAGTGGATGTATGGAATAGCCTTCCAGCAGAAGTGGTAGAGGTAAACACAGTCAAGGATTTTAAGCATGCGTGGGATAGACACAAAGCTATCCTAGCTATAAGACCAGGAACGGGGGACTAATAAAAGTACTCAAAAAAAATAAAAATTTGGGCAGACTAGATGGGCCGAATGGTTCTTATCTGCAGACACATTCTATGTTTCTATGTTTGAGTGTCCATTGAAAACTCCCTCACCCAAGCAAGGATAGGCAAAGTGTCTGCCGTATAAGGTCACCACTGCTTATGGCAAGGTCATTGAAGGTCAATAGAAGTTAAATTGTCCGTTATAGTCTGCAGTAAATGTTCACCATGGATGCTGGTACCCCTGCCCAACCCAAGTTCAGGCTAAGAAGAACAAATGACTTAATAACACGTTTCAGTCAAGTGCAAACTTCTTCAGAACATGCAATTATATGTGACGTATACAACACTTCATTTTTTTATTATTTTTTCTTGGTAATCTCGCGTATTTATATCTTTCTGTCTTACAGCACCGCCCAGGAAACGGATGTTCTGCCCAAGGAACGTTTTCAGGTCATACAGAACTTCATCAACATGGTGCCAAACGGGGGAAAAATAGTGGACCAGGTAACATTTTCCGAGCTGCGTTAAAATGATACATCCTGACCGGTGGAATACCCTGCTTAATAAAGTTTTATAACGTTGTTCCCTTAAGTTTTCACATGAGATACTCCTGTATTTAGTTTTTTGTTTCTTCTAGTGACCTCAGACTCCCTTCCTCTCTCACTTCCACTTTACTCTCCGAGCTTGCCCATGTTTCTGGAGCTCCACACATACTTGCTATATCCTGGGACAGGCTCCCAGAGCCCTGTAGGGGCATAGGTTGAAGTGGAAGGGGTTATATGTGATGATGTGACACGTGTCCATGTGATTGTGCTCCAGCCTACCCGGTTACTGAGTGTCTAGAGCTCTGTTCTTACCATTTAGCGCATGTATGTCTTGGTGACAAGCATAGGTTTTTCACAATGTCTATATACAGTAAGCTCCAAAAGCCGGAGTCCCCCGGAGACTGGAGAAATTTAATACTTTCTTAAAAGTATTTTTTAACTATTGAGATTGGCTCCTACTTATTATTCAAGAACACATTATTTAACAGGGAGATACATGTATATGTGTTATCTCTTTGTTAAATCTTTCATGTCTTATTTCTGTTTAAATGATTTACACACCAATGATTACCATATAGCAGGGGCGTCCAACATGCGGCCCATGGGCCAAATGCATCCGGCTGGGCATCGAGGGACGGCCCACGAGAAGTTTATTACTGTGGAGTCTGATACACTCACACACTGCACATTACTGGTATTACTGTGGAGTCTGATACACACACACACTGCACATTACTGGTATTACTGTGGGCCCTGTGATACACTCACACACTGCACATTACTGTTATTACTGTGGAGTCTGTGATACACTCACACACTGCACATTACTGGTATTACTGTGGGCCCTGTGATACCCTCACACACTGCACATTACTGTTATTGCTGTGGAGTCTGTGATACACTCACACACTGCACATTACTGGTATTACTGTGGGCCCTGTGATACCCTCACACACTGCACATTACTGTTATTGCTGTGGAGTCTGTGATACACACACACACTGCACATTACTGGTATTACTGTGGAGTCTGATACACACACACACTGCACATTACTGGTATTACTGTGGAGTCTGATACACTCACACACTGCACATTACTGGTATTACTGTGGAGTCTGATACACACACACACTGCACATTACTGGTATTACTGTGGAGTCTGATACACACACACACACTGCACATTACTGGTATTACTGTGGAGTCTGATACACACACACACTGCACATTACTGGTATTACTGTGCAGTCTGATACACACACACACTGCACATTACTGGTATTACTGTGGAGTCTGATACACACACACACTGCACATTACTGGTATTACTGTGGAGTCTGATACACACACACACTGCACATTACTGGTATTACTGTGGAGTCTGATACACACACACACTGCACATTACTGGTATTACTGTGGGCCCTGTGATACACTCACACACTGCACATTACTGGAATTACTGTGGAGTCTGTGATACACTCACACACTGCACATTACTGTTTTTACTGTGGGTCCTGTGATACACTCACACACTGCACATTACTGGTATTACTGTGGAGTCTGTGATACACTCACACACTGCACATTACTGGTATTACTGTGGAGTCTGTGATACACTCACACACTGCACATTACTGTTATTGCTGTGGAGTCTGTGATACACTCACACACTGCACATTATTGTTATTACTGTGGGCCCTGTGATACACTCACACACTGCACATTACGGTTATTGCTGTGGAGTCTGTGATACACTCACACGCTGCACATTACTGTGAGTTTTATTGCTGTGGAGTCTGTGATACACTTGAACACTGCACATTACTGTGAGTATTATTGCTGTGGAGTCTGTGATACACTCACACACTGCACATTACTGTGAGTTTTATTGCTGTGGAGTCTGTGATACACTCACACGCTGCACATTACTGTGAGTTTTATTGCTGTGGAGTCTGTGATACACTCACACGCTGCACATTACTGTGAGTATTATTGTTGTGGAGTCTGTGATACACTCACACACTGCACATTACTGTTATTACTGTGGGCCCTGTGATACACTCACACACTGCACATTACGGTTATTGCTGTGGGGCCTGTGATACACTCACACACTGCACATTACTGTTATTACTGTGGGCCCTGTGATACACTCACACACTGCACATTACTGTTATTACTGTGGAGTCTGTGATACCCTCACATGTTGCACATTACTGTTATTACTGTGGAGTCTGTGATACACTCACATGTTGCACATTACTGTTATTACTGCGGAGTCTGTGATACACTCACACACTGCACATTACTGTTATTACTGTGGAGTCTGTGATACACTCACACACTGCACATTACTGTTATTACTGTGGAGTCTGTGATACACTCACACACTGCACATTACTGGTATTACTGTGGAGTCTGTGATACACTCACACACTGCACATTACTGGTTTTACTGTGGGCCCTGTGATACACTCACACACTGCACATTACGGTTATTACTGTGGAGTCTGTGATACCCTCACATGTTGCACATTACTGTTATTACTGTGGAGTCTGTGATACACTCACATGTTGCACATTACTGTTATTACTGTGGAGTCTGTGATACACTCACACACTGCACATTACTGTTATTACTGTGGAGTCTGTGATACACTCACACACTGCACATTACTGTTATTACTGTGGAGTCTGTGATACACTCACACACTGCACATTACTGGTATTACTGTGGAGTCTGTGATACACTCACACACTGCACATTACTGGTATTACTGTGGGCCCTGTGATACACTCACACACTGCACATTACGGTTATTACTGTGGAGTCTGTGATACCCTCACATGTTGCACATTAATGTTTATATATAATTTTCTCTGAATGATAAATTAATTACGCCCATGGACACATATATTTCTTCTAAAGTGACCCTCTGCAGAAAAACTTGGACACCCCTGCCACAATGGGTTGTCACGGTTCCTTCAAAAGGAAAATAAGTGGCCATGCTATTGGCTCCACAGCCTTGACATCGGCCTAAAGTGATTTTCCAACTGGCCTGTCATTAAAATATTGGCTGGATGTCAACAAAATTTTGGTAATTTTCCGTATGTACTAACAAACGTGTTTACCGCTCTCATTAGCACAAATGAGGTGTTTTTGTTTGGGAATCACTGCCTGACAGAACAAGTAGATGGTAGTAGAGCAGTGGGCCACATTTTGAATCTCTAATTACCCCTTGCTTCCTTATAACATGCCCTGTGTGTATTTCAGGTTGACCATGCGATTGCCTTATGCTCTGAAATGCACAATATCAAAGCCGCAATATATGATTCCAAGAAGAAGCTGGAGACCATTGGTGAAGACTACCAAATTCAGGTACATACGGCACACGTCGTAATGCTTGCAGTTTAGTTTTTGTTGAGCAGTCCAGGCTTTTTGTGTTTGCAGACACTGAGAAAGGGAAAATTGGGAACAGGAGTGGGCACCAACTTTGTTCGTTTACAGTTCTTTATTACCACCATTTTGTCGATGTTCTATGGGACCTTCCCTGACCTTGCCATGGACAATGGTGTCCTTGTGCGGTGTCTGGCTCTGATCATAAGCGAAAAATGTATTTGTGGAAAATAAGCCATTACCTGTACCAGGGGACTTAGCAATTCATCGACTGTTGTGTTGTGTTGGTTTGGGGGTTCTGTGTGTGTGTGTAGACCTGTTGATGGCAGGTTATGTCTTTTTTTTCTACAGGAGACAATACTTACTCATCATGAAAATTCTTACTTAGTAGAGTCTGTAGCAATGGTCCTGTGGCCACCATTACTTTCTCTCTCCCACATAGACACTCCGGACACCTAGAAGACCACTCCTCTGTCTGTGGCCACATCCCAAATTCATCTTAGAACCCTTGGCCTAGTGGTCACTGCAGTCTCTCTATAAAACAGACTGCCATCTGTACGACCAAACCCATTAGAGTACACAAATTAAGACTGTTAATGCTAATGTAATGTGCTAGCCACATTTATACTATGCAGGTGATTGGGCTCGTCATGGCTCACCTTGGCACTGCAGATAATTGGTAATTTTGACCATGATCAATGATTCTCACTCTGCACTAACTGAGCATCATGGGATATGTAGTCCCCATTTGTAGTGCCCAGATAAGCCATCACTACAATATTGGGTGTTTTATAATTAGAGCTCAAATCGAGGTCTAACTATAGGACTGCAGAGCTGCAGGGGACCTGGATCCCCCTCGCAAGCAGCCGGAGGATGTCTGCACAATGCACAGAGACATCCTCCGCTGCTGCCCGGTATGCCTTTCGGGACTTCTATGATGGAAGACGGAGGGTCACATGACCTTCCGGCGGTCCGTCATAATAGATGACATATGTGAATACATCCTGGGGAGGGGGAGGGAGGGGGGAAAGGCAGCATTGGGCAAGTCTGGGGGAGGGAGGCGGGAGAGGGACCATTGGGCAAGTCCGGGGGTAGGGGCCGCATTGGCTAAGTCTGGTGGGCAAATGGCTGTGGGGGGCAGATGGGCAAATAAAAGGAAATAAAAACCACAAATGCATTCTTTTTTATATCATAATTTTTATTAAATATGAAAAAGCAATTTACATGTGAATATATACAAATTAAACTTTTTTCCTATTGGGTAGTCTTATATTCCAGCTTTTAGCTTTTTTCCTAAATGAATATCCAAAGTTTGGGATATTTGTCTTATTCATCTTATATTTGAGCAAATACGATACTTACAGCTGGATGAAATCGTGAAATTACAGTAGTTTGCAAGAAACCAGGACTGCCCACACAAGCTGAGTAAAAGTATTTTCCTTTTTTTATTTTTTCTTGCTACAGGATTTAAAGTGAGTTTGGGGACTAGACTGTGCCTTTAAAGTACAACTGTTGACAGTTTAATTTAAAAATTGCATCAAGTGTAGGCATTTTAAATAGAAATTAACACACATAAAGTTCCTTATTGAGCCGTGTGCTGTATAGCTGTATCATCTTGGCTCAGATGTGTCATAGAAACATAGAAACATAGAATGTGTCGGCAGATAAGAACCATTCGGTCCATCTAGTCTGCCCAATTTTTTTTGAGTACTTTTATTAGTCCCCTGTTCCCGGACTTATAGCTAGGATAGCCTTGTGTCTATCCCACCCATGCTTAAAATCCTTGACTGTGTTTACCTCTACCACTTCTGCTGGCAGGCTATTCCATACATCCACTACCCTCTCAGTAAAGTAATACTTCCTGATATTACTTTTAAATCGTTGCCCCTCTAATTTAAGACTATGTCCTCATATCTTCCTTTATCTGACCCAAGATTCTAAACATGTCAGCCCCCTGATAGAGCTATATGGAGTAGAGAGACTCAATAAGATACATTATTTGTATACTTTAAAAAAAAAAAAAACATTTCTATTTGAAATGCCTACACTTCAATCTTTCAATTAAACAGAACTTCATTTTTGCCATTAGTTGTCCTTGAACTGAGGATGTACCAATCTCTACTCTGGCTAATATAATAGCACACAATCATATACATATCATGCATCTTCTCTCACATTGGTCTCAGCATGCACATCACAGACAGCGCAGGGGACATTATTTTAAACAAGGAAGGAAATTGTGGTTTTTCTAATTCATAACAATCTTCATACGTTGTATAAACAGGACAGGATTAAAGGTAAACATTGCCAGGAAGGTGCTCTAAGCACATGCAGAACGTGTCTTTTTATAGCCAGTCCTCTTTCCAGAGATCTTCAACACAGTAGATCAAAACCTCACACACCAGAGTCCATCATCCAGGAAGCCCCAAGAATGTGCAGAGTGTTCCAAGAGTGCACTATTTAACTTCATCTCCGTATCCGTAGACACATCTGTCAAACTGTGATGTGTGTTGGAGCTTCAGGATGTCAGGGTCTGGGAAGTAGAATGGGGCTCGGAGCTTTTCCAGGGGAGAAGTCGGGACTGCTATCGCTCATCAGGATTTTGCACCAAGTGCATGAGGTTCATCTCCTCCGCACTACGATAAAACAGATACTGTGAGATTCACGTATATCGATATTCTCTCCTCGTTCTGTAAGGCGGTTGTTCAGATTTTGTAGCTCTGGATCCGTGTGACCGACGGGGCTGCTAGATCATTCATTTTGTGACATTAGTCATGGTGGGGTTAGACGGAGGGCTAGGCAAGAGGAGGAAATGAGACTGATAGGATTAAGTTTGCTGTACATAATCTTATTATAAATTATTATTCTAATGTGTGCGTGTATGGATGTGTGTGTGTATTATTATATATATTTATGGGTGTGCTTGTGTATATACTCACTAGCTGTGTATCTTGGTTTTGTGCTGCCCTATGCCCAATCACCCCATTACATGCCCCGATCACCCACATTGCATACACACTAAATGCCCAATCACCCCATTACATGCCCCCATCACCCTTATTACATACCCCACCACGTCCATTACATGCCCCCATCACCCTGATTAATTGGAAGGAGCTAAAGCTTGCTGAACGATGGGGGAGGGAGCGAAAATGTTTGAAGCACCAGAAGTGTGCTTTTACACCATCTGGCAAAGTGCCGCCCTCTGGCAAAGTGCCGCCCTAGGCGAGTGCCTTGTTTGCCTTGTGGAAGATACACTACTGTGTCATATACGTGTAATATAACTAATGTGGGAGATAAACACAACTGAGAATAAAATATATATATTGTTAATATTAATATATTCGAGTCTGAAGTAGAATGACACTCACAATTCTCAACAGTTCAACAAGCCCGGATGGCAAGAAAAACCACAACATGAAAGGAACTCTACTGTGAATGTAGAGAATGAAAAAATGATGGAAAAATGAACTATAGATATTGTGGAATCCCAAGAGAATGCATAAGCTAAGAGAAAAATGGATTTTAAATGGGTCTATGCATTTGTTTGCAAATCCAGTGAAAATAACATTTACTCTTTCTATGTTCACGTACGGACCATTGATATGCGAAGGAGCCGGGGGGGGGGGCGTTATACATTAACATTTCATGTGTCCCTGGAAGATAAGAATCATTTGGCCCATCTAGTCTGCCCAATTTCTGCCTATTTTAAAATAAATAAATAACAAATAATCTGAATACTGTCCCCAGTTCCCTATCTTATATCTAGCATAGGCTTATACCTATCCCACGCATGCTTAAACTCCTTCACTGTATTAACCTCTACCTCTTCTACTGGAAGACTATTCCATACATCCACTACCCTCTCAGTAATGTAATACTTTCATTAGTCCCTGGCCTTATCTTATATCTAGGATAGCCTTATACCTATCCCACGCATGCTTAAACTCCTTCACTGTATTAACCTCTACCACTTCTACTGGAAGACTATTCCATGCATCCACTACCCTCTCAGTACAGTAATACTTTCATTAGTCCCTGGCCTTATCTTATATCTAGGATAGCCTTATACCTATCCCACGCATGCTTAAACTCCTTCACTGTATTAACCTCTACCACTTCTACTGGAAGACTATTCCATACATCCACTACCCTCTCAGTAAAGTAATACTTTAATTAGTCCCAGGCCGTATCTTATATCTAGGATAGCCTTATACCTATCCCACGCATGCTTAAACTCCTTCACTGTATTAACCTCTACCACTTCTACTGGAAGACTATTCCATGCATCCACTACCCTCTCAGTAAAGTAATACTTTCATTAGTCCCTGGCCTTATCTTATATCTAGGATAGCCTTATACCTATCCCATGCATGCTTAAACTCCTTCACTGTATTAACCTCTACCACTTCTACTGGAAGACTATTCCATGCATCCACTACTCTCTCAGTAAAGTAATACTTTCATTAGTCCCTGGCCGTATCTTATATCTAGGATAGCCTTATACCTATCCCACGCATGCTTAAACTCCTTCACTGTATTAACCTCTACCACTTCTACTGGAAGACTATTCCATGCATCCACTACCCTCTCAGTAAAGTAATACTTTCATTAGTCCCTGGCCTTATCTTATATCTAGGATAGCCTTATACCTATCCCATGCATGCTTAAACTCCTTCACTGTATTAACTTCTACCACTTCTACTGGAAGACTATTCCATGTATCCACTACCCTCTCAGTAATGTAATACTTTCATTAGTCCCTGGCCTTATCTTATATCTAGGATAGCCTTATACCTATCCCATGCATGCTTAAACTCCTTCACTGTATTAACTTCTACCACTTCTACTGGAAGACTATTCCATGCATCCACTACCCTCTCAGTAATGTAATACTATCATTAGTCCCTGGCCTTATCTTATATCTAGGATAGCCTTATACCTATCCCATGCATGCTTAAACTCCTTCACTGTATTAACCTCTACCACTTCTACTGGAAGACTATTCCCTGCATCCACTACCCTCTCAGTAATGTAATACTTTCATTAGTCCCTGGCCTTATCTTATATCTAGTATAGCCTTATACCTATCCCATGCATGCTTAAACTCCTTCACTGTATTAACCTCTACCACTTCTACTGGAAGACTATTCCATGCATCCACTACCCTCTCAGTAATGTAATACTTTCATTAGTCCCTGGCATTATCTTATATCTAGGATAGCCTTATACCTATCCCATGCATGCTTAAACTCCTTCACTGTATTAACCTCTACCACTTCTACTGGAAGACTATTCCATACATCCACTACCCTCTCAGTAAAGTAATACTTTCATTAGTCCCTGGCCTTATCTTATATCTAGGATAGCCTTATACCTATCCCATGCATGCTTAAACTCCTTCACTGTATTAACTTCTACCACTTCTACTGGAAGACTATTCCATACATCCACTACCCTCTCAGTACAGTAATACTTTCATTAGTCGCTGTCCTTATCTTATATCTAAGATAGCCTTATACCTATCCCATGCATGCTTAAACTCCCTCACTGTATTAACCTCTACTACTTCTACTGGAAGACTATTCCATGCATCCACTACCCTCTCAGTAATGTAATACTTTCATTAGTCCCTGACCTTATCTTATATCTAGGATAGCCTTACACCTATCCCATGCATTCTTAAACTCCTTCACTGTATTAACCTCTACCACTTCTACTGGAAGGCTATTCCATACATCCACTACCCTCTCAGTAATGTAATACTTTCATTAGTCCCTCCTTATCTTATATCTAGGATAGCCTTATACCTATCCCACGCATGCTTAAACTCCTTCACTGTATTAACCTCTACCACTTCTACTGGAAGGCTATTCCATACATCCACTACCCTCTCAGTAATGTAATACTTTCATTAGTCCCTCCCCTTATCTTATATCTAGGATAGCCTTACACCTATCCCACGCATGCTTAAACTCCTTCACTGTATTAACCTCTACCTACTGGAAGACTATTCCATACATCCACTACCCTCTCAGTAATGTAATACTTTCATTAGTCCCTGGCCTTATCTTATATCTAGGATAGCCTTATACCTATCCCACGCATGCTTAAACTCCTTCACTGTATTAACCTCTACCACTTCTACTGGAAGACTATTCCATACATCCACTACCCTCTCAGTAAAGTAATCCTTTCATTAGTCCCTGACCTTATCTTATATCTAGGATAGCCTTATACCTATCCCACGCATGCTTAAACTCCTTCACTGTATTAACCTCTACCACTTCTACTGGAAGGCTATTCCATACATCCACTACCCTCTCAGTAAAGTAATACTTTCATTAGTCCCTGGCTTTATCTTATATCTAGGATAGCCTTACACCTATCCCACGCATGCTTAAACTCCTTCACTGTATTAACCTCTACCACTTCTACTGGAAGACTATTCCATGCATCCACTACCCTCTCAGTAATGTAATACTTTCATTAGTCCCTGTCCTTATCTTATATCTAAGATAGCCTTACACCTATCCCATGCAGGAAAATCTGAACAAATCTCTAAATAATAATGTCCGTCCCCCTGATAGAGCTATTCTGAGCAAACACTGCTTAATAAGTTTCCTTGTTTATATTCTTTTGTTTAAGCATTTCTGTTTAAAATGTCTACACTCTACAATTTTTTCATTACCCCATAGGTTTTAATTTTTCAGTTTTCGTGAATAGCCCCCCTTTAACAGGTTCTTAAAGTACTGGCTTTCTAATTATGATGACTGATGATGTGTTGGATTGATTGCTTTTCCTGTTTATAGAGGATGCAGTTCAGATGGGAATTGATGTAACCCAGGCCTGGCACGGCTCCGGAGTTCAAACCACTTTCTCGTTTATTTATAGTGCTTTCAGTTTTGCTGGCAACATGTTTGATAAAGATTTGTATCTCAGACATGCCTCAGATGAATGTATCAAGAATATATATGAGAGAGGAACGCAATTAAGTCCGTTTATAACAAAAATAAATACATTCTGGGGCAAAAGTGGAGGAAATTACAGTGGAAACCGACAAAAGGGTCCTGCTGTTTTCCTGTTCTGTTCTCTATATAGCAGAGATATTATCAAACACAAATCTACACATCTCTAGCTGTTCCCACAGCAATTTTACATTCACTGCAAAGGATTCTGGGTAGGAAAATGCCAATGATCACCATTTGCATCTATTTCCACTCTGGACATATTTTTTCAATGTAATGTACATTTTAGTACTTCTGTCAATTTAAAGTCATTTCTTGTTTTTTTTTCTTTTTTTTTTTCTTTTTACTTGTTACTTTTTGGCCTATACTTTTTTTGTATTATGTATTTAGTATCTTTTTTTTTTTTTTCATATTGACAGGAGGAATGTTTATAGAAGGTGGTAGACCCAACATTGTATTTTTTTCTTTTTTTTTTCATCCCTGGATGAACATGGGTGGGGTCTAATGGGGCAGAGTTACGCAAGTCCTAAACCACTAGCATGGTACATGCCTGACACTTGGCTAAAGTATTAGCATTTGGTACCACTGCCGTCTGCTCTCTGTTACCAACTCTTCATATAAATGACATTCCCACCTTTCATCAAACAGAGCCAGCCTTTCTGCACGTGTCATTTGCTGGTACTCTTTCTTTTTTTTTTTTCTTTTCTTTTCTACAGTCACAGCATAATCAAAAATATAATATACAGTGCTGGGCAGATGGTAGGAAAAAAAAATCATCCGGAAAAAAATAATCAAACGAGAACTTTTTTTGCTCCCAATCTGTTGTTTTCTCCGCCAACTATTTTAAAACCCACTCTTATCTCGGGGAACAAAATGTTTCCGGACGAATGCCAGCAAACGGAGCTTTTGTGACTGTTTGTTCCATCCAGAGCCCCTCGATTCACAGATACATTGCCGTTACAATAATCTGCAGGGCTGTGGGTTGCTGGCTGGATGCGTTGGTCATTAAATGAGTTAACGGAGAAGATCGCATGTTGTCGATGACAGTGGAAAATGACTTGGTCCTGGCTATAAATTACATTTGTAATAACATTTGGAATTGCAGTAAGATTTACATTGGGAAACTCTTTACTGCATCCAACCGAGCCTTTTAACCCATTTGGTGTTTAAGTAGATTTATATCTCGGTGGTTTATTATTGTAGGATTGAATTATTACATTTTGGGGGTTTAGCTTTTGTGTTGACCCTGTTGAAGATTGGGATCTGTAATTATGGTCAATAAAGATAATGGGTTACGTTTTCGAACGCCGTCTACAGGTGTTCTCCATCAGAGACCAGAGGTAGGATGAAACCTAACCAAAAAAAAAAAAACAGGTGCATGTCGTCACAAGAATTTATTATTCAAAACCAATGCGCGGAGACCACCGAGCAGGGGACACGTGGCTACAAAAAAAAAAAAAAGCATACGCAATAAACAAAACAAAAAGAACGTGGCAAGTGAATAAAAAGAAAAACGTCTGACCACGCACATGGAGAAATGGGGAGTGCGTCGCTCTCTCTGAGGGCTTAGAAAACCAATCAAGAGCGATCACCTATGCCAATGGATTCCTTCTATGTCCTGGCCAATGGGGTTCGTAAGAACGTGAGATTTGGGTCGACGTGACAAACAGAGGCCTAATCGAAGGAAGTGAAAAAAAGACCCAAGATGCAGAGTGCTGGGTGTTTTGTGTCTTTGTGTCGTCTCCCCCTGGGGTGACTTCTGCACCTCTTTAATATCATGGAGCGCTATCCCATGGTATAAGATCTTCTATTCAGTAGAAGTGGACCTATGCTAAGTCCTGATAAAACCCCTTGGAGACTAAGGTAGCCAAACTACTGTTCCATCTGGTCTCCTTGTTATTTTACGACATCGTTCTCTATGGCCACCCTGGTACAGGTGTTCTGGTTTTGTTCCTTGAAATATCTGGGCTCTGGGGATGGGAATATACTTTCTGATTGTAAGGCTGATTGTTTTTTTATTAGGTCTGGTGGTTTCTCCTACATAAAGGAGGGGCAACATGTGAATGCTAATCTCTGTCGTCCCTAATAATGCTATTGAAATGGTAACGCAATAGGCTCAGGAAAGTTCCATACTTACGTTTTGAAAATCCTCTGGTGGTGGGACCTTAGAAGCCCACGTCTGCTTTGACCAGTTTGTCTCTCCGATTACTGGCCCTCCTGTAGGAGAATGATAGCAGATTCTTGATCTGGCCCAGATTATTTGCAACTGTCCTAAAACAACTGCTAGTTTTTAGTAACCATATTTTAAAGTTTGTTACACTGGTGTGTAGGGAGAGATAAAAGGAATTTTTGCTTTCTCATGTGCTATTTTAGGTTCCATCTGCAGAAGATACTGTCGAGAAAAATACCGTATTCGCTCGAATATAAGACAATGTTTTTTGCAGATCAAATGGGGGAAACATCTGGGGGCTATATTGGCTAAGTCTGGGGTACAGGTGGCTGTGTATGGGTGCATTGG